>JAQMYJ010000031.1:78014-90249 GCA_030014305.1 Clarias laeviceps | reverse complement strand
CAGGGGTTTGTCATGTAATACAAAAATGTTTACACTAAATAAATATTGTTTATGATGAAAAATTACACGAAATGATTTTTATTATAAAATGAGCAATATAAAAATATACATGTTGTATATGAAAAAAATAAGTTAAATTAAAATAAGAATGTATGACTCTGTAATGCACTTAATTCATCTCAGTCAACTCTCAGCTGTTCCTTGTATTGTGAATAAAGAATGTTTATTTTTGATAAAATGCTGGATGCATTTAAAAAATAAAAGTTGATTTTTGTAAAATGAAAACCAATTACTCTTTGTTTCTCATTATATATTTTACATTGTTGTTTAATTAAGCAAAATTACATTTTATCTGATTACTCAATTAATCGATAAAATTTTTGGTAGAATAAAATATTCGATAGCTACAGCCCTAGTATTAATATATTATTCTATTCATATAAAACTCTGGTTCCTGTTCCAGCCGGGATTAACCCTGTACAGCCCGCACAACAGTAACACACACATCGGTAATACACACGTTACTGTTACGGATAGCATTATTTAAGAGAAGGGTGCATTTAGTTTTGCACACAGAATAAAACATGCAGCGTGCGCAGATTACTGCAGCTTTGGTTCACTTATACCGTACGATCGTGTGTGTGTGTGTGGGGACGATGACGACTTACAGGTGGACTTGTCCTGCATCTGGATCACACACTTCGCTCCACGATTTGTCTCACGGTTGTTGAAGGGCCGCACGCGAACCGCCACCTTCACCGAAGACGCCATGGCAACCGCCGGCCAATCAGCTCTTAGCACCTGTAGGACCAAAAGACTGTGTTTAGAACATAATGATTTTGCTCTTTCTCACACTCACACTCTCTCTCTCTCTCACACACACACAATGAAATGTTGCACAATTGCTCTGCAACAAGCGAGGTTATTTTTTCATTAATCCTTTTCTACACGTCTACAGAGTTCATGAACTAGAGACAGAGAGGCAGACAGAGAGAGAGCGATTCCTTGTTGTTGTTTTTTCCCCCGTCTCTGCTCATACTTTCCACACACATCACTTATATTATGGTGGAATCAAATATACAGGTGTGGACCTCCCTATGTCTGTCTGTGTAGGTAAAATACAGGTGTTTCCTTTCATCAGGATGAACTTACTGGCAGGCAGCCAAGTCACATGTCAACAGAGGATAAGTTAAACCTCTTAATTACAAATAAAAAATATGTAGAGAAAGACAGAGAGAGTGAGATAAAGAGTGGTGGGGAGAGACAGAAGTGTGTGTGTGTGTGTGTGTGTGTGTGTGTGTGAGAGAGAGAGGATAAATGGCATGTGTGACATTTTGCAGTGTCTGAGATGTTCCATAGTGTTCCATTTTTCATAAAGTTAGCAAATTTCACAAAATGTGTGAAATTTTTGTAACGTTTGACCTCTTTTGCGGCCATCCGTGGGGTTCATGACGTTCTGCCGGGAACACTTTGTTCCACAGAGTGTTCAATCTTAAAAGAGAGTTGAACGAGAGCTGGGCGAGCAGCCGTATCTTGAACCCCTCCTCGATAAATAACTGTGGATGTCAGGCATTGCTAGACTGGTATGACAGAATAGGGTGGGCTGGAGAATGTGCCTTAAGGGTGTGTGTGTGTGTGTGTGTGTGTGTGTGTATTAAAATATCCATCAACAACAGCAAAAAAAGCAAGCACAATAGGGATCTGCACACATCAATGTCAGTCTCTCTCTCGCTCTCTCCCTCTCTCCCGCTCTCTCACACACACCCCTCTTAGCGACACACGGCCTGTGTGATGAACATAGCTGACATTACACACATTTCACTGCCAATTTCGACACACGCTCAGGCTCACGCAATTACAGCAGAGCGTCTGGCTCTATTTTCTCCCTGTCTCCCGCTCTGCTCTCTCCCTGTCTCCTGCTCTCTCTTTCTTCCATCATGACTGTATTCTCTCCTTTAACTCTTCTCCTCTTCCCCCTCAATCACTCGCTTATCTGAGGCAGCTGATCCTTGATTATAAAGTTGTAAAGAAGAGGTGTATTACGAAGCTTTTCATGAAGCTCTACAGATATCTCGGCCGCGGCAGACGGAACATCAGTGTGTTTGTGTTTAAAGAATGCTTTAAAAAAATAAATAAAATAAAAAATAAGACCATGACGTGATCCCGTGAGTCAGGTGTTTGTAAGGACGCTGTGACTTTCAGTCACGTGATTGTGAGATGAAGATAGATGGCCGCTTTTTATTTACTTTAAATTCCACAATTTAAATGTTCTTGTATCAGATCACTAATACAATGAAGCATGACGGGGAAAAAGGGATAATAAATAATAAATGTGGTCTAAAAGGAAAAAAAAAAAAAAATCACCCAAGGACATGCTGTTATAGAAATAAACAAAAAATATTTTAAAACAATATAAAAATATATATATATATTTTAAAATATTTATATTAATAATATTTTTCTAAACCAGCACATCCCAGTGTGTTTTATTTCTTACTTGACACGTTCAGCCTCCTGTTTCATACCTGACCAAACCTGCCTTAACGCTGAAGTGGACCAAAAACAAGACTGCTAGGAATGAAGAGTGACATACAGTAAGTGTGTGTGTGTACAAATATGTGCGTGTCTGTGTGCATGTGGGTGTAGGTTCCATTTCTCAATACAGTTTATGAATCTTATAAGAATGTAGAAAAGAAGAGGAACTCGCCTCAGGGTCAACATCAACGTTCTAGGAATGTTGAAAAAACAAAGCAAAAAGGACGAACGCAGGCTGCAGACTGGAAAGCAAAAAAGTTCAGGAAATGTAGCAAAGAGGTGTATTTTTAAATAATAATAATAATAATAATAAAGAATAAATGAGTCAAGTCATTTACAGTGATTCACTGGTATTCGTCACAAGGCCACGATTCATATCACAGAGCCAGTCGGTTCGGCTTGACGCTTCATCGCTTCATTCTTGGATTTCATCAAGGAAAATAAACAAAAAGAATGTCTTGTGTGTGTGACAGTTCTGACAGGTCGACTTGCAGCAGTGGTACAGTTTAAATCAGTACAGTGAATCAGAATCAGCACCAAACTGATTCATATGATTTGTTCAAAATTTTAATTGGTTTATCACCACCTGAGAAGGGAAAAAAAAAAAAGCTGTTTTGTGTGTGAGGTTTTACATCCTCAAAACTATAAACAAACTGAATACAGCTCGACATGAACAACTTGTTAAAAATGTTGATGCATTACGGAAAACACACACTGTGTCTGTTTCGCTTCCATCATTCGCACGTGTATTCTCATCTCAACTGCCTAAAGAACCGCATCAAGAAGGAGAACACACCACAGTTCTGTACAGACACGCCCTAGACACGCCCTACACACACCCTAGACATACCCAGAGCATTAAGATATAATACAAGTCCCGTGTTTACATGCAGTGTGTGTGTATTAATGATAAGAGAGAAAAGAAGTGACAGAGGAAAGAAATGAGAGAAAGTGAGACCTGCTGTGTTTTTAACATCAACCTCAGGAACATGCGTGTATGTGTGTGTGTGTGTATGTATGTGTGTATGCGCGTGTGTGCGCAAGTGAGGTTAGAATCTTCCTGCCTTGTAATAACACACCACAGACAGTACATCCAGGTAACACACACACACACACACACACACACACACACACACACGCCTGAAGGCAAACACAGGTTCAACACTGCAGAGAAAAAAAAAAAAAACAGAAGAAAGGTAAAGAGGCGACAGAAAAAACACAAGATGTAATGAATAAAGAGGAAACATGACAAGAGGAGAAAAGAGAGAAAGGGGGAAAGAAAAGATTCAGAAAACTAGAAAAGATAAGAAAATGGAAGGAAATAAGAAGAATGGAAAAAAGAAAAAAGATTTCAACATTTAATTTAAAGTAAATTTGAGAAAACATGAGGATGAGACAATAAGGATAGAAAGAATAGAGAAAGTAAAGATTTAAAGAACACAGACAATTAATTTAAAAAGAAACTGGCATAAGACAGGATGACAAACAAGAGAAAGAAACTGGAAGAGAAAACAAGATTCAGAATGCACAGACTTTAGGTAAAAAAAGAGAAATAGACAGAATAAGGGGTAGAAGAAAGATTTAAAGAACGTATGGATGGAGGATTGGAAAAAGATGAGAGATAATGAAAGATGATGAGAGAAGATGAGAGGATGAAATTAAGAAAGAAAAAGAATAGAAAAGATGAGAGAAGAGACAGAGAAGGAATGAAGGAAAGAAAGATGAAAGGAACAGAGAGGAAATGAATACTGAGAGGAGGACAGAATGAGAAGAGGAAAAAAGAAAAGAAAAATTAAGAGAAGAAAAAAAAACTAAGAGGAGAGATTAAAATGTACGGAAATTAAAATGTAGTATGCAAATGAAAGAGGAGAAAAATCACGAAACCACAAGGGTGAACCTCACTCTCACACACACACTCTCTCTCTCTCTCACTCAGTGTATCAGGCGTGTGTTTACACACATCTGGTCGCTGATAATGAATGTTTGATCACTCCATTCCTCTTTTCTACTTTACAGAATCCAAATAAAGGCATAAAACCTTTCCTTAAATTGAACTTTGACTCTGATTCAATTGATTTAAATGATTCATGAATCGATACCGAGTCAGAATTTGAATCATCATTAAGCAAATAAACTGAGATTTTAAGAAAAAAAATCTATACAACTTTGTGTTTTAAAACAGAAACAAGCTGTGTGTGTGAAAAAAAAAGCTCAACACCACACAGACACAGTAAAATGAGTATATCATTAGGTATTTCTACACTGACGTGATTTTTGGAGAGATTTTTGAGGTGATAAAGAGATGGATCATTACACACACACACACACTGGTGTAAAACTAATCATTAATTATAGAAATAAAACTGATTTACTCACCACTTAAAGAAAAGAAGATTTAAATCCCAGGTAAAAAAAAAAAATAAAAAAAAAAATCAGAAAGTAATAAATCCCGAGCCCTGGTCTCCTGACTAGCACCTGTTTAGCATGCTAATCACCGGCTGTTCTGAGAGCCAGGATTAAAGTTTCTCACAGAAGTTCTCCTTTTGAGCCCAAAAAACTTCATAAAGTAAAATAAAACCCCTCGATTGGTCCTCAAACAGATTTAATCTGAGGTAAAGTTTCCCTTCGATGACGTCACTTTTCCCGTCCTGTTAGCGAGTTAGCTTCGAGCCGTCAAACTCCGGACTTTTCTACAAAACACACTTCTAATGACGGAGAAGTTACAGATAACTCGCACAGTAGGATAGTTTAATCCTTAGAAATGATTCAGGGTATCCGATAAAGGCTCTAATGAAGGGAAAAGAATGAAAATAAAAATTAAAAAAAACTAGGTGAGGCAAAAGAAGAAAAAAAAGGAAAAAAAGAAAGAAAAAAGTGACCGGTAAAAGTTCGGCCTCGCGTGCGGCCCTGGCAGCTCTCCTCCCGTCTCGCGCGATCAAGCTGGTCACCCTCTCAGCCTGGGTTGCCAGATTGCACAGAATAGGTTCTGCCAGATTGGGATGGTTTACCTCTAACAAATGTTCATACTGTACATTCATTCTATCCTGTACATGGTCACAGGAAGTCTGAAACCTATTCCAGGTACAAGGTGGGTACACCCTGGAAAGGGGAGACATCCATAACAGGACACACACACACACACACACACACACACACACTCACGCTCATTCACACATTGCGGGCAATTTAGGACCTCCACATGTTTGATTCCCACCCAGACAGCTTCCACTGGATGCAGTGTTGGTTCCAAGCCCGGATCAGGAAGGGCATCCAGTGTAAAACCTGTGCAAAGTTCTGTGTGGATCAGATGGTGCCCTGGGGCGACCCCTCGATGGGAGCAGCCGAAAGACTAACAACAACATGTTTTTGGACTGTTAGAGGAAACTGGAGTACCTCAAAGAAAGCCACCAAGCACAGGGAGAACATGTGGGAAAACTCCACACACATGCACACACAGACCCCAAGGTGGGAATAGAACCCTCAACGCTAGAGGTGTGAGGCGACAGTGCTAACTAGACTGAAAGTCATACTGATGGCAAAAGAAACAAGGGAACAAAACAGCCTGTAAGTTTTCATCCCTGTCATATAGAGATCTGCTGCTATAACCTGTGTACATGTATCTGTCTCTTTTTTTATAACTGTCATATTGAGACCCACTGGTAGCTTAGTGGTTAAGGTGTTGGCCTACAGTTCAGAAGGACCTGGATTAAAACTCCACAAATTGTCACTGTTGGGCCCTTGAGTAAGGCCCCTAACCCTCAACTGCTCAAATGTATAATGAGATAAAAATTTCCTCTGGATAAGGGTGTCTGCATGATGCTGTAAATGTGATGTAAATAAGCAGTGCCAATAAGCCTAATTTGCATGTCTTTGAACTGCGGGAGGAAACCCACCAAGCACTCTGAGAACATGCAATACACACAGAGTCGGGAATCAAACCCGGACCCTGGAGGTGGAAGGCGACAGTGCTAACCACTACACCACCATGCAGCCTTTCTGAGAGTTTCCGCACAGAAAAATTCCAATGTACTCATACTGTCAGTATGTGTGCAAACAGCAAACAAAGACTCTTGAATCTTGAGTCTAACCACAATGCCGCTGTGCCACCAATGGGATGCTTTACCTCTAATAAATGTTCCCAAACCTAATCCATCCATCCATCCCTCTTCAAATGAAATCGGGTTGTGGGGGTAGTAGTTCCAGCAGGGAACCCCAAACCAACTAACTCTGACTGGAGGATCCCGAGGCATTCCGAGGCCAGTGTGGTGATATAATCTCTCCACCTAGTCCTCAGTCTGCCCCGTAGCCTTCTCCCAGTTGGACGTGGCAAGAACACCTCCCTACCTGATGCCCAAACCACATCAACTGACTCCTTTCCACCCAAAGGAGCAGCAGTTCTACTCTTACAGATGACTGAGCTTCTCATCCTGTCTCTAAGGGAAAAGCCTGCTATCTTCCTTTAGAAAACCTATTTTGGCCACTTGTATCCGCAGTCTTGTGCTTTCGGACATGTTCATAGGTGAAGGTAGGAACGCAGATAGATCCTTAGATTGAGAGCTCTCAACCTTTTGGCTCAACTCTCTTTTAATCACAACAGTAAATGCATTAGATATTGTGTAACATGGCTATACAGTGAGTGTATGCAGTAACTACAGAATAGATAATGCTATGAAGTGGAAAAAGGGATATAAGCAGGAATATAAGCAGATAATGTCCATAAAAATTTAGCAAGATATATGTGTTTACTGTATATACACTGAATATGCGAAAAAAACATACCAGTTTAGCAGTGCTGGATTATTTGTGCAATGTATATAGGGATAAATTGTATATATTGTATATAAATTGTATAAAGGTGGTCTTGAGTACAGACTGGTTCAGGTGTGAAAGCTGTTTGTATCAAAACCTAGAAGTGGACCACTGTCTAGAATGTGAGATGTTATCATGACTGCCTGTCTCCTCTGTGTGATATCTGTGTATGTGTCCAGCACGTGTCGAGCTTATCTCTGAAAAGTGCTTGAAAAAGTAGAGATTTCATAGGGAAAATATTACGTAAGTAAAAGTAGAACTCCTCCATTTACAAGTGTACTTCGGTCAAAGTACAAAAGTACTCACTGTACTTACTCTCTCTGCTTCCTGATTGTGAATGTCCTGCTTTTCATTGCTTCATCACCTGGCGTGTCTTGAAGGAAAGGCAAGTCATTACGTATAATAGTCTGCAGGTGTCAAAATATTCACTTCGAATACTACACACCACTGTGGTCAGGTAACGCAACGCCATGCAGACATGTATTGAAGTAAAAGTACAGATATTTTCTGTACAATGGAGTTGAGTAAAAGTAAAAAATATTGTTAATGAAACAACTCATGTAAAATAAGGATACATGAAATATATATATATAAATACAGTAACAAAGTAAATGTACTCCGGTACTGCCCACCGCTGACTAAAGATACTTGACAAGTGTCCTCAAGTACAGTAATGAATTACGTTTACTGTGTTTCTGTCCACCATTGTTTAAAAGCAATGTTAACTACAGCATGTGAGGGGAAAACACACCTGTCCAACAGGTTTCCAGGTTGAACTGTAAAATGTTTAGCAGTTACATGCAAAATGTTTAGTAATTTTCAAGCTTTCCACCGTGATTGTAGTTGTTGTCATGATCTGAGTCTCAAGTCAAACACTCATTCTCTTTCTCGTGTGCTCAAAAGTATTTTCTAATCTGGAAAATCTAGAAAACTGGTCCACAAACCAGACATTTCAATAGGTTTGAAGGTTAACATGGGGAATATCTGTAATTCAAACACTATCATTAATAGTAAAACTGGATAGCATTAATGCTTCTAAGCACTTCATAGTCCAAAAGCGTGCTGTGGTGTGAGACAGCAGTAATTTGTTTATGGACACGAATACCTGCCTGTTGTTATTGCTGAACTTCATTTTACCAGGAGCGTGAAAGGACCACAATAACACATACACAATTACTGTAAGTGTGACATGACTGAATGTAGATCCCACCAACATCTTTTATATGGAACGTCACTGAATGAAACTAAAAAAGGATTTATCGCACTCTGATGAAAATATTTTAAAAATGAGACTGAACAAACACAATCTGGCAACCCTGACCGGACACTCTGACCCATGCTGACGTCATCGCGTCATGTTTTAGCGTGACTGCGGATCCAGTGACTAAACATTCCACATCAGATTCATTAAATAGCGCTTAAAATAGTTCCTAAAGCTACGGGAATCTTTTTATACATCCCGTAGCTTTAGGAACTATTTTATTATATATATATATATAATAGAACTAGAAAGATTTAGGCGCGTGAAGGAAAGAAAACTGAGGAAAAAGAAAAGATTCAGAAGAAGAAGAGAGGAAAGAAAGAATGGTGGAGAAAAAGAAAAAAGTAGCGAGAAAGAGAGAGAATGAAGTGACAAAAACAGAAATGAAATAGGGGAAAAATTAAATGTACAGTGCAATTAATTAATAAATAGTTAAACATTCAGTAGTTTGAGCTGCATTAAATTAATGAAAATTGTTATTAATTTTATTATAATAACAAAGTAAATGTATAATTAATAATATTACAAGGAATAACAGCGGGACTACGTTTTTAATTGATTGCGCATGCGTAACAGCTCGCGCCCACTCCGAAAATGAGCTCGGCTGAGTAAATCTAGCATAATTAGCATTAGATTAATTATCAGCTAGTCATTGAAATTATTTCAGTTTATATATATAGGTTTACAAAAATTATGATAATTTGATCCCATATATGTACTTACATGTGATATATAATACTTATTAAATAATTGTTGAAGAAAGATTAGCTAAGCTGTTTAGCATCAGTTGTTTAGCATAGCGTAATGTGGCAGCAGTGGACCACACAGCTGCATGAAACAGAAGGAGCAGCAGGGCACTTTCTCAGTTTTGCAAAGTAAAAATAAATGTCTTTTTCCCCTTTCATGTTGTTAATTTCAAGTTTAAGTTTAATGGTTCTGTAATAGGTAATAAGCGCTGACTGTGATAAGTGGGTGTGTGCTGCCTCCTGCAGGCGGTCGCGGGAAGTGCACCGGCACTCTGTGTTTACTGAGTGTCACCCTGCTCAAAATCATCATCACTCTTCATCACTCTCTCAGTATGGAGAGGAGTTCTGGGAGAAACTCCTTAGAAATCCGAGGTAACAAACAAATGAAAGTAAATTATTACATTAATCATTGAACCCATGAATCTACCCATGGTCACATGACAGTTCTGATACAGTATAACGTTTTATACATGTCCTTATTTATAAAGGTATAAATAAAGGTATACATGCTTACAGTATATACATAACACAATATGTACCACACTCCGTTCACAGGCGTCTGGATCTGCACTCTGGGGGTACCATCTAGTTATGAATAAAATTAGAATTACTGTTTAAACAAAAAAACAAGTAGGAAAGTTTTGTAATCTATAATGTAAGTAAAATCTTGCTTAATGGACATTCCATCATATATAGGGACCTCTCTGTCGATACGCTGCCGTCTCCGGCTCAGCTGATGGGCAGAAGGAAGAAGGGAGGAGGACGAATGCACAGAGGAGACGCAGCGGCTGCATTCACACAGCACATCGGAGACCTGAGGAAGAAACAGAGCGCCATAGAGGAGTAAGGAGAGAGAGATGATTAAGAGAGAGAGAGATTGTGAGATTACAAGTAACCATAGGTGAAAAGAGTGACCTATGGATAGACAAGCAGACATTTAGAAGGAAAGACTGATAGACTGACCAACAGAGAAGCAGACAGATAAACATTTCGATAGATAGATTGATAGATAGACAGACAGACTGGTTGACATGATGACAGACAGATAGTCTGATCAACAGAGGCAGGTTTATAAACAGATGGACAAAACAGACAAACATCTACAGGCACACAGCAGATGGACAGACAGAGTTGTAGTAGGAAATTCATATAGACAGACAGTTTGACTTGATAAACAGAGGAGTGAACAGATTAATAAACAGGGAGAAACAGACTGTGGTGATAATGACAGCAGTTATGAAGATAATCATGATGGTGTTGTTTAATGGAGGTGTTGATGATGTTTATAGTGGTGGTTATAATGGTGATGTTTATGGTGGTTATACTGATGGTGGTGGTGGTTATACTGGCGATGGTGATGGTTACAGGATGAAGAAGGAGAAGTGGTGGGACTCGTCTCCGAGTTACCCTCCAGAGAGCAGCTGCCCTTTTGAGGTGGAGAATCAGACTCCTCCTGAGACTTTGTGGAGTTTGGACCCATGTGACCCGAGTCCAACACACCTGAACACCGGCACCGTTACCCCACAGGTACAGTGTTTATCACAGGGAAGGTCACGGGAAGGTCACAGTCTGCGTCTTGGGAGAAGATGACCAACATGTATTTGTGTGAGATGTTGATGTGTGTCTCTCTCTCTCTCTCTGAGTGTTCAGGTGTTTGGTGGCTATGAGGAGGTGATGGATCTCGCTCCCGGTGGAAACCCCATGATGTCGTTTGTGGTGACAGGAACAGCACACAGAGAGGCTCCGATCTACTGGGACACGCCGTATGTTGCCACGGCCTTTCTGGACACGCCCTGTCTGGACACGCCCTGTCTGGACACGCATTACCAAGACATGCCGTGTACATCTCAGATCGAATTTTGTGGTTTCCCTTTAGTGATCTAAGATTAGAAAGGTTTTTTAAAATTATATTTATGAGTGCATTTTAGGTTCCTGTTTTCTTCAGACATTCAACTTGTTTTTATTTTTAGTTACGCATTTACCATAGAGGCATGTTTCTCCATATATAATAATAATCATTAGTGCTTCCTGTTTGTTTTATTCTTCTGGTTTGTGTTTATATACGAAGTTCTGAGTGTGTATTAAACTGGAAAAAGTTATTTATAATAAATCATCTGTTTAATAAATAAAATTATAAACACTTTTCTGGTAGTCGTGTCAGACTCCTCTTGCTCGTTTCTTCCGCAGCACCGCAGTTGACTTTACTTGGTGATATCACTAAATGGTTTAGTTAATCACTCGGCCTGGTCATGTGTATTTATGTACTTGGTTAAACATTTACAAACACTGTTCTGCTTGGAAACAGAGGGTCCTGACGTCTGTTCGGTTCAATTCATCTCCATCGTCATGTTCTATAGCGCTTATCATGCACAGGGTTGTGGGGGGTCTGGAGCCCATCCCAGGAGACATAGGGCATGGGACGATCCCCTCCATAGAAACGGTGTTCCCTGATGGTACTGGCTCCTTTCAGCAGGATAATGCGCCCACACACACACACACACACACACACACTGTTCAGGAACGGTTTGAAGAACACGACAAAGAAGTTAGCTCGTCCTTTAAATTCTCCAGATCTCAATCCGATCAAGTGTCTGTAGGAGAAACAAGTCTGATCCACGGAGGCCTGACCTTCAGCAGAGGTGGGTGCATTTACTTTCTTATATTTACTTGAGTAACTTTTTGGAAAAAAAATTATGAGATGTTCTATGAGATGTTTTACTGCACCATACTTTTTACTTTTACTTGAGTAGATTTGTGAAGAAGAAACGCTACTCTTACTCCGCTCCACTCAGCTCCACTCTAGTCGTTCATGAACGATTTGTTCTTTTTGAACGAGACTCAGATGAACGAGTATCTCAGAGAGTGATTCGTTCATGTTCTACTG
>JAQMYJ010000029.1:131136-142858 GCA_030014305.1 Clarias laeviceps | reverse complement strand
GCTCACCTCACAGCGCACCCCGTGACGGAGTGAGAGAGGACGGACTGCACCGCTCGGGTGAGCCGCCATCCCTGCACCCGCCACGAGACCAACAGCTCCACACAACCGCGGGATAAACTAATAATCGCTGCTGTTTATATATGTTTAATATATTTATGTGTTATATGTTTGTGCTTTAGAAAAAAAAACTCAAAAGTGTTTAGAAAGTTTTTAAAAAATTTGAAAACGCTCATTTGCTCTCACACCACCTCCCAGCATGTACCAGAGAGAGAGAGAGAGAGAGAAAGAGACAGGGAGAGAGACAGAGAGAGAGAGACAGACAGAGAGAGAGAGAGAGACAGAGAGAGAGAGAGAGAGACAGACAGGGAGAGAGACAGAGAGAGAGACAGACAGGGAGAGAGACAGAGAGAGAGAGAGAGAAAGAGAGAGAGACAGAGAGACAGACAGAGAGAGAGAGACAGACAGGGAGAGAGACAGAGAGAGAGACAGACAGGGAGAGAGACAGAGAGAGAGAGAGAGAGAGAGACAGACAGAGAAAGAGGGGACATAAAGAAGGAGAAGTGGAACAGGAGAGAGACACAAACTATAAAAAATGCCATAAAAGTCATCATCATGAAACTAAAGAATAACTGTTAAAATGTAAAGATAAAAGCCGTAAACATGCCGAGGCTATAAAACACTGAGCTGTAAATACGTCTATTATCCACTAGGGGGCTGTAAACTGAGCGATGAGGAGTTTTCACATGTGGAACAAAGAATTAAAATAACTGAACTACAGGATCACATGTGGCGCTGAACCACATCACACGCTCCACGTCACGTGACCATACTGTACATCACTTATGGGAATCTCTACTCCTGCTGCTGTGCTAAACATGCTCACATGTAAATGATCTCAGGTCAGTGAAGACGTGACGTCTCTTTTCATAGTGCAGCAAAAAAAATGACAATATTGTGGAAAACGGATTCTATTTTGTAATTCAATTTAAAATGTGCAATTGTCATACATTCAAGATTCATTACAAGAAAAGTGAAATATTTCACTGTCAATGATTATGACCTACAGTTAATGAAAATCAAAAGTCCTGAAAATTTTGTTCATTTATGCACTCAGTACTTTAGCGATCAGCTTGTGGTGCTGCTGAGGCATTACTGAAGACCAGGTTGCTTTAATAGCAGCCTTTACAGTAGCTCGTCTGTATTGTTGGGTCAGGTGTTTCTCCTCTTCCTCTAAACAATGGCCCAGAGATTCTCTATAGGGTTCGGGTCAGGTGAGTCACAGTGATATCACGGTCAGTAAACCAGTTAGTGCTGGTTCTGGTAGTGTGGGTAGACCTGCTGACTCAGCATCTCCATTAAGCTCTGGACTTGGATTCAGCAGCTTGGATTCTGTGCCTCTTCTTTCTTCCTCCAGACTCTGAGAGCTTGATTTCTAAATGAAGGACCTTTCAGTAATGTCTTTTCCATGACCACAGGACACGTCTTCTCACACGTGTACTGTGTAAGAAATGAGAAGCTGCTGACTGCATCAGTTAGAGTTAAAGGAACTCTTAGTTCTAGGTTTTTGGCCAGGTCGTGTACATCGTTGTTACGTCCCAGTTCATCATAAAGAGCCGCTCTGAGTCAGTGAGACAGTAGCGGGTTAAACTGTTAAACTATGAGGGCATCCCAGGACACAGAGAGCGGAAAAAATGTTGATGAAAGCACTGGCACATAGACACGGGTGAGGAGCAGCTGCCAGCCCTGGGCTCAGCAGAAAAACTGCAGCGTGCTCAGCAAGTGGAGGAGCGAAAAGTCCAGTCAGGAGCCGCCATTAAACATCCACCAGAAACACTCGCATCTCATCACAACTGACTGGAAATGCTCTCTCTAAAGGAAACACTCCTAAACTCAAAATCTTATGAACGCTCAAGAGCAGAACAGGGACGAGCAGCTGGGCTAAAGGTAGAGTTATGGACAGAACAGGGTCAGGAGTAGCTCAGTGGTTAAGGCACTGGACTATGGTTCAAAAGATCCCAGGTTCAAACCCCACAACCATCAAGTTGCCACTGTTGGCCCCCTGAGCGAAGCCCTCAACCCTCAACTGCTCAAAGTCGCTCTGGATAAGGGCGTCTGCCAAATCCTTAAATATGAATATATAACATTACAAACCAGTCTCACCAGGTCACACACTGAGACATAGACACGACCTTGGTGATGGAAGAGAGAACGGATGCAGGTGAGCAGGTGAGCACTGTGGGAATGTAGGAAGACAGGAATTTGGGCAGGTAGGAGAAATGAAGGTAAACAGTTCATCATGAAGTAAAACAGAACAAAGAATATTTAGCTCTTAGTGTTTTTCTGAACATCAGCGCTCACACACACACAGCTTTAACACTGAGTCTCAGCACTGGAGACTGAACAGGATATGAAGTTCTAGCGCAGAACCGCTGTGATGGAGAACAAAAGGCCCGCAGTGAACACACTCACCCTCATAAAGCACAGACACACTCAGTCAATACTAATTCCAGCTAAATCAATAAACTCAGCAAGTGTTCATCTGTGTGTGTGTGTGTGTGTGTGTGTGTGTGTGTTGTCGTGCTGAGCAAACATCGAGCACCGTATTTATAAATTATCTCATATTTACCTTCATGACATCTTCACACTCCACATCTCACTACACCTCACACTCCATTACAGTACCTCTAACAGTACTGAAGCCTGTGTGTGTGTGTGTGTGTGTGTGTGTGAGACAGATGGATGCTGGTGCTCGCTTGCCTTTCTACATGTTGTGTAATGCTGGTCCAGGGCGCTCACTGCCCCATTCAGTTCCTCACTAACCCTAGTGGTCAAAATCAGAACTGCAACAAGCACTGATGAGGCCAGCTGGGGCAGGAACCATGCTGTCCTCTGCCCAGGGAACTACAGGGTTGCCAGATTGTGCTAGTTTTACACAATCCATAGCCAACAAGATCGTTTCATAGGAAATTATCTGAATTAAATCAAAGTGTATTTTATGATTATTGATTATCAGGATTATGGAGTGAATGATGTCCATACATGAGAAATATGTCTTCTCGTCCCAGTGTTGAATTGTCTGGGTTAGTTTCTGGTCTTTTGTGTGTATTTTAAGATGAAGTAATACTGGAAACTTTCTCCTGGTTAATGATTTGAGATCTACTGTGTTTATCTCGCACACACACACACACACACACACACACCTGCTGTATGAAACAAAGAAGTTGACTAACATGATGGGACAAATGCCTTGAGTCACAATAGATAGAGGTGTTATTCTGGGTTTAACGCTGCTTCCCTGATTACCTGGCCCCTCCCCATTGAGGGCAGATTTGTACTGGGAGCACATGGTGGTCTGTCGGGGGGCGTCTTCATTGGACACGGCGCTGCCATCTGGGTTAGCGTAGAACAGAAGAAGTGGCTGGAAATGTCCTCGGATGCACTTAGATGCAACGTCCTTCCATTTAGAGCCAATCTGAACGCAACAGAAAGACGAGGAGATAAAGTGTAACTCGACCAACAGGGGATTATTTCTACAGAATGGAGCCTCAGCAGTGCAGTTAATAAGGTTCACCATGAATAAATACGTGAGTAAAGACCTCTTTCACTGTGGCGTCGTCGAAGAACACCCATTTGGAAGACTTGCTGTGGTAGGCGAAGGCGAGGTAATGGCGGTTGGAGTAGCAGATCATTCCCACCAGGTGAAGCTCTCGCTTCTTAGCATTTTCATCAGTGACTCTGTAGAAAAGCTGAAAAGAGCGAATATAATCAGCAGAGTGATGACTACACACAGGAGTTTATAATGTCCTGAGGATATCTAGTTCATGCAAAACCTCACAAGAACATTTGACTATCACATCATGATAATTTGTGATGGTGTTTACAAGTGGAGATGACTAAAGGAGGCAACTAGCGAATGTCTCGTTCATTTACTACTCATCCATCTGCTGCCATGTGTTTGGGAAATGGAAGGAAACCGGAGAACCCAGAGGAAACCCAGACTGACGCGGGGAGAACATATGACACATGTTCAGTAACATGGAACCATCTGATCTGAATTCTGATTGGTGGACAGGGTGATGTGTGCGTCCTGACCCCCGACAGGTTGAGGTGAGGGCCGAGACAGCGGATCACGTCCTCGGTCAGGTCGGACTGTTCTGCGTCCCACACGAAGCCGATGGTGACGATCTCGGGACAGTTCATTAGCACGCGCCGGATCTTGATGCTCTGCCCACAGTTACTCTGTGGACCAGAAGCACAGGTGAGATTACACCCTGCAGGGGCGCAGAATAAAGTCACACAGGGACATGCAGAGCAGCCCAGACACTCCTGTTCATTATCATACTTTTTCCTCCATAAAATCATCTACTAATTATAAATAATAGCAAATTTTACACTTATAGTCTGAGTTTTTATAGTGTCTGATTAGAAATGCATGTATAATCAAATTCAAATTCATATTTTATTTGTTATGTACACAACCATACACAGTGCGACATGCAGTGAAGCGCTTACATGCCTAATCAAATCCATATAAAAATATATATTTTTATAAAAATAAAATGTACAGAGACTAAAATGTACAAATATAAAAATAAGAATAAAAGGAATAAAATACACAGCAAGTCAAATCAAATAAATATGTGCAAGAGAAAATTATAGAACGTAGATGTTTAGTGATGTTACAATGTAGAATAATAATAGTACAATAATAATTTACAGATATTTGATGATTCAGTTATTTATCACATTTACCTCACAGCACAGTGAAATGATGTTTTGCACATATCCCAGTTAAGAAGCTGGGGTGAGAGAGGATACAGCACCCCTGGAGCAGATAGGGTTAAGGGCCTTGCTCAAGGCCTCAACAGTGGCACCTTGGCGGTGCTGAGGCTCGAACCCCCAAACCTTCTGATCAGTAACCCAGTAACCCACAGCCTTAACCGATTGAGCCCCCACTGTCCTAATTTGGGGTTTGTTCCTAATTTCTCTATAATTTAGTTCATGCCGATCCCCACAATCTTACAGCAACCACATGCCTCCTCTGAGGCACACGGAGCCAGCCGACCGCTCATGTGGTGACAGGGGTGGGGTCAGATACTCAGAGGAAGCACTGTAATTGGCTAACGGTCCCACGATTTATGTAGGAGTGGAAGTATGCTAAACCCTCCCCCTCCCGCCCACCCAGAGCATGGGCTAACACTTGCTGCCTCCGGCTTTGTGATCATTCAAATCAATAAAGTTTTATTTATATAGGGCTTTTAACAATGGCCATTGTCGCAAAGCATCCTTACACAACCAAAAGAACATTCTAGAAATGTGTACAAATCAAAATGATCAGATTGGATCAGAATTAAACTCGTTATCTCATGATGATAGAGTGAACGCCTTTTCTTATAATTATGGCCTTGGAAATCTCACAGAATTCATTATCCTGAGAAGTCCCGTTTCAGTAAATCTCAGTCCTGACAGAAAGTGTGATTTCTAATCACTTAGATGAAGGTCATTAATTCACTGTGTGTGTGTATGTGCAGGAATATGAGTACGCAGTGGTGACACCTGAAGGTCTTCAGTAAAGGCAGTACAGGATATTTCTTCCACTGGTCTCTTTAATTATTAAATTACTTACACACATTTCTACACGCCCTTTTCCAATGCACTGCTCGTCTCTACTGAACACTAGAGGCCGTCTCTGAGTGTCCTGAATTTAAACCCACGGCTCCTGTGATGTAACTGAAGAATGGTACAAATTGAGACTAAGAGACTAATTGAGATTAACTAAACAGCCAATGATATTGTGTCGTAGCATCAGTGGGAGTGGTCTTTCACAGGATCAGAAATGTCCAGTTTATTGATCCTCTCAATGACGTTATTCAATTCAATTCATTTTTATTTGTACAGTATAGCGCTTTGAACAATTGTTATTATCGCAAAGCAGCTTTACACAATCAAAAGAATTATTTAGGTTTGTATGGAATGTGAATGTGCGTGAATCAAAATGATCAGATCGTCCCTGGTGAACAAACCGAGGGCGATGGTGCTGAGAGAAAAACTCTCTGAGATGCAATAGTAAGAAGTTCAGATGTTCCTCAGAGAACAGCTGTCTGCATCAGCCAAGGACAGGATCGTCTTCATGGAAAAGTGTTATCACATTATCATAATATCACAATCACAATGCAGAAGTTGTTGTAGTTAGCGAGCTGTGTGTGATGTGCGATGTTTCTTTGCTAGTTTTGCTGAAGATGGACAGATGAAGGATTTATTTTTGGAGTTATTGTGAAGTAACTAGAGACTGCTCTGAGTGAGATTCTTAGGGGATCCCCCGTACGATCAGGTCTGTTTCTAATTGTTTGGTGGTTTAGTAGGTCGTGTTTTGGGAGTCCTCTGAATGTGTGATGCAGTTTTCCTTTTTCACTCGTATACTCTCTGGACTATAATAAGAGCTGTATTGATGTTCTGTGCGCTTAAATACTTGAGATGGCAACAGTAAAATCTCCTAAAACCATTCATGTGTGAGGTCACTTCAAGCCAAGAGAGACGGGCTCACTCACAAAAAACATCCTCTGAGAGAAACATCTCCCAACCATCCAATAACAGTTTGGTGATGAACAATGCCTTTTCCAGCATGATGGAACTCCTCAGCATAAGGCAGAAGTGGTGGCAGTGATGGCTCAGAGGGCTAAGGCACTGAGTTACTTATAATGGAAGGTTGGCAGTTCGAGTCCCAGCTCCACCAGGTTGCCACTGTTGGGCCCTTGAGCAAGGCCCTTAACCCTATCTGCTCCAAGGACACTGTATCATGGCTGACCCTGCACTCTGACCCCAGTTATGCTGGGATATGCAAAGACAGAATTTCACTGTGCAGTAATGTATATGTGACAAATAAAGGCTTAACTTAGAACTTGGGGAACAAAACATGGAAAACTTTGGGTCCATGTCCAGGAAACTCGCCAGACCTTAATCCCACTGAGAACCTGTGGTAGATTCTCAAGCGGCAGGAGGACAAACAAAAATACACTCCTCTTGCCTGACATACGCTGTACTGATCATCGGATTTTTAAACCTTTCTAAAAACGTTTATGGATTTCAACTGGAATATTCTTCGTCCTCATGTGGAGAAAAAAGGGGCGGAGCATCATCCCAGTGCACTGGTGCACCGCAACACATATGAACATAATGCTTGATTGTGAATATATCAGAGTCTGTAGTGCTACCAACCCTTTGATAACAGCCAGATATTCTATAGTTCGAGTACTTACAGTACAGTACAGCAGGGCATCTGCATGCTTTTTACCTTCTTATGGGGGAGATCACTGCTCTGGAGCTCATTTATATGTGTGTCTACTGTATATAAATGTGTATATGTCTAGTTCTATGGCTATGTGTATGTATTGTGTATTTATGGGTGTATGTATATACAGTATGAGGTGATGCTGCAGTGAAATCCACAGACAGAGGCTTAAAGGTCCTCAGGAACACGTGTCGTTCCCCGGAGAGCTACAGTAAATATAGAACGTCACATGACCTGCTGTTATGTCATCACTGGCACAGAGTCCATGCTCAGGCCTGAATCAGCAGATACACACTGTGTGTGTGTGTGTGTGTGTGTGTGTGTGTGTTAGAGCATGACAGTGTGCTCCTGCACTGTTAATTTACGTCCCAGTCTTAAGATTACACCGCAGGATTAACGCTCAGCACTTCAGCATTTAATGTATTTTTAGTTCACAGGGTGGAGGTTAGAAAAGATATACTGAATAAAATGTTCTGCTCACAGAGGCGTCCCGCTTTCTCATACACATGAACTTTTACAAAAGATAAATGTGGCAGGACTGTGAGGAGCTACTTTCAGCACATTTAACACCAACACCATGTGTTCATTTAAATTAATAAACAACAAACAACAAGTAAAAATCATAAAACCATAAAACGACTCAAAAATCTGGGAAAATAAATCTTTCAATTAGGGAATGTTTTAATTTAAAGTAATAATTAATTTCAAAGCTGCATTATAAAAGCTGCACACACACACACACACACACACACACACACGTTATGTAATAGGTGTCTGTAAGGGAGGTGTGAGACGTACAGGGCAGTTGCGCAGGTCTCCGATGGTGTTTGCTGCCTGCAGCAGTTCACTGAACATATCAGAGCGCAATCTGTCCGTCCTCTCCAACACACGCTCCACCTGCTGACTAACACACACACACACACACACACACACACACACAAGTGATGTACTTGGGACAAATAATTTTAACATTAATTGTGTAATTTTATCCATCAAACTACAAATTCCTGATCAAAACCGGAGAGAATCTTCTAGTGCAGTCTTTCTCCAGTTCACACTGTCAGGAGAACCGTTCTTTCAGTGAGTGCTCTAGGGATAAGCGTTAAAGCTTTTTAGGGCGTTTTCACATTAGGGCTCATAGGGATCATAGTTCCAGAACACAGTACAAATCAATCATTCCTAATGTGAAAATGCCTTTAGCTTCATAACCATGTTGTAGGAAAAAAATAAGTATGGAAACAGGAAACCAAGGGATGACAGGAGGTAAGGAATTTCAAAAGCATACTTGCAGATGAGGGCCATGACAATGGGAAACAAACTGAAGGACCTTTAATGATCCCCAGGGAAACCCGTTTACGCCATAATGATGTAATAAAGTCGCTGAGACTGTGAGTATGAAAAAGCTCTTGAGCTAAACTACGGCTGCGTAAGCTACGCTACAGTGAGCCGTATAAACACTGTGGAGGACTTCAGAGAGCAGCATGCTGCAGTGGTAAAGAGCTCACCAGAGGGCCGTAGTGGACACGTAGTGCACCAGCTCGGTGAAGGGCAGGGGATCCAGCGACGCCCCACAACTCCGACATACAAACTGCAGAGTCACAACACTAGTGTTACATTAATACTCAATAAACACCAAGTACTCTAATAAAGATAGTAATGCTTACTATTATTAACTTTACTACAAATAGAAGAGGAACTCTTCTTCTGACTACGCCCACTTAACAATTGACCAATCAACACCATTCAGTACAAAACTACACCTCCCCCAAACACCCAAGAGCTAAAAGGTTCAAGAATCCCTGAAGCGTTCCTGGAAAGGTTCCTGAAAACACAATTTCTGTAGCTGTTAGACCACTGTAGCTGTTAATGTTCTACCTGTTCGTACAGAGTCATGGCGAACTTCTGGTGCGTGATGCAGGACCTGGAGGTACAGTTTTCACCCGAATCACACACCAAGTGCAGATGAATCCTCTGCAGAATGTTTTCCTGGCTCACATAGCACATGGGTGGGGGGGTTTGGGTGGGGGGGTTGGGGGGGGAGAAGACAATGGTGTTATATAAGTGTATCAGAAGAAGAAACCATGTTCCACTTAGAGCCAAACCCCAGAGTGGAAAGAGGTCCTGATCAAACCTGAGTGTTTCTATTAAAAATCAGAAATAAATCCTGCTCTTCCGGAGTCTTAAGGCTAAAGGTTCCCTCAGAGCGACAACCAGAGGTGTACACTTATAACATTTACAGATTATATAATTATCAGACTTACATTTATTTAAAATGATAAAAAAAAAATTTAAGCCAGAAAGTACGCAGTGAAATAACTGTACTTCCTGGCTTTCAACAAATGTTGCCTTATAAACATAAATGAATATAAATATTGTAAATACACACAAAATCATTACACTTGGAAATGTGGAAATATATGTTAATGAATATATAATGCAAATTCGAGACTGGAAGTCATTTATGCAGTTATTTGGACACGTCTGTGGTAGAACATGAGAGCAGGAGATCTGAAGCTAAACCTATATTAGATGAGATTTTAAAATATGTTTAAATAGAAAAGATAAAGAGTTTGTGGACTGATACGATTAGTGATGTAAAAGCGAGGAGTTCATCATCAGATAAAAGCGTCATACGAAACATTCAGCAGCGTCGTCCATGAGGCCCAGCTGGAATCGCTGCTCGTCTTTAAAGGTCTCAGCCAGTGCGTGACGCAGCGAGTCTGAGGGCAAGACGCGCTCCCGACTCTGCTGGAACTGACTGAAGATACTCTGCAGGGAAGAATTATTTTAAGTACTCAGACTGGTCTTTATGTAGACTGAACAAAAATCTAACTAATGTGTACAGAATTACACGCTGACCTTCAAAGCGCAGAAGATGCAGGAGTCACCGAGACAGAAATGACCTGAGAGTTGTCTCAGACTCCTCCTGAAGATGTCCAGCTGCCAGAGAACCTACAGGAACAAACTGACTCAAGTCAAGAACCAGCCTTCAACACAAACACCTCAGTCACTGCGTTAGCCAGGGTTCCTGAGAGCATAGTGTACCCATGATGCTTAGGGTTCTCCTTGCCCTCACCTGCACTGCGCTGTTCAGGAAGCAGCTGTTCTGGCCTGGTTCGTTGAGCAGACCCTTGGTGAGAGCCAGTGAGATCATGCTTCCTGGCTGATAGGATTTCCCCAAGCCTAGACCTGCCACGCCTCCTACGCTGGGTCCAAAGCCATTGCTTCCCGGCTTCCTGAACAGCTTGACCCATGCCATGAGGCACGAGTCCTTCTTGCTCCAGAGCTCAGAACGAGTCACTTATTTATAAAACAACAAGGAAACTGTATACATCTCAGGCAACACATGTAGCTAACACCGCCTAGGGGACGAGGCAATCCCCCAATGGTCTGGAGGTGGTCTGGATCACTGGCTAGGTTTTTTTTTTTTTTTTTGTAGAGGTCCAGAACTTCAGCCGAATAGGGAAAATGTGAGTTTATAGAGCTCCTAGCCCCATGCAGAAGCTTGGAAAAACATCTCGCCTAGCCACAGGGTGTGTCTGCAGCTTGGACGATGGACATTCTCAGCACAATCTTTTTTTGATAAAACCATGGCACTGGCATGCAAAAGGAAAATAGAGAGAATGATGCAGAGACAGTCCGTCGCCAGGGTCAGTGCAGGTCACTGAGCTCCACATCCATAACATGCCGGTCTCAAAGCACCGGCTCAGAACATCCTCCCACAAAGGATGACCTACCTACTGGGTATAAAAGAGAGAGAGAGAAAATCAATGACTGTTAAACAGAGCACTATTTTGATCTACAACACGATTTGAGCAGAACCCAGCTAGAGTACCAGGACACCTCACATTCCGGAATCCCGCAGGGTATCTGCTCTTTTCCTTATCAACTCTCAGGCTCTCAGGATCAATAAGCCATAAAACATTTGCTGAGCGACTGGATATTTCTGCTGCTTCAGCGCTAGTGGAGAGACAGGACGCGATCCAAACACTGCATCAGACTCGCCTTCAACCATCAACTCACTTTCAGCCAAAAAAAAGAGACTCTTGATCTTGTTTTTTATCATAACAACTGAATAAAGAGTTCCTCAGCGGTTCTATCTGTCTTCTGTAGTGTTGTAATCTGTAGTAATCATCTGGTAAATCCGAAGCTCTTTACTTAGAAAGCAGGAGCTTGAATCACAATTACAGAAACAGACTTCAGATAAAAACGTAAACCAGCAGAATTTCAAGATATTGTTTGGAATTGTCCGATCTTTACATTATAAGATTCCTTAATAAATTATATGGTTTTACTTTTATTAAATGCTATGTTTTTAATGTTACAGAACCTTCTTTCAGGTAAATTCTACACCAGGATTGTCAAGAACTAACCTGAGTAGACCAGAAGACGTAGCTTTAGCGGTTAGCCCTTTGTAGCGTGGATGGTAAACCC
>JAQMYJ010000029.1:94081-107273 GCA_030014305.1 Clarias laeviceps | reverse complement strand
TTTTATACACACATATTCATACACACACACATACACACACACACACACACACACACACACACACACACACACACACACACACACACACACTCCCTAGATTGAATATAATTGGAGAACATGTGCACATTACAGTGACATTAGCAACATTAACCTTATGGATCCACAACCCCAGTCTATACTGAAGATGTTCTAGAACTGTAAGCCATTAGAACAGTGTACTGTGTGCTGGTGACCTGGTGACCTGGTGACCTGCTACTGTAGCTGGGAGTGTTTTAAGCGTGTCTCTCAGTTTACACTGAAACTTAATTCAAACATCCTTTAATTCCTTTCTTTTTCTCTTCTGCTTTGTGCTAATCGTCATAAAGACCTCTAGCTCTGTGTAATCAAACTCTACATCTCTCACTGAATCCATCAGTCCTGCATACGGCATCTCTAACGTCCCGTTTCTGCACGTTCACACTCAGATCGTGTGAAAGCGGACAGCGTGAGGACGATGACATCATCAGACTTCTCTACATCCTCCAGCTGACTCGGTGTGTTTGGGAATACTCAGAGTGAGGGGAGAAATTCCTGGGAAGAGAGCAGGTCATGGCGTGTCTGCTGCTGTGTGGAAGGGGCTGCGCTGGTCTGAACGGTGGGCCGTAAGTCACCGGCTTGTCCTCCGACAGAGACCTCCTGTGCAGGCTGGAGTGGAAACCGCCGCTCGTCGGACTCTGGACATTTTCTGAGCTGAAGCCTTCGTTGACCAGGAGCAGAGGACTCCGGGGAGCTGCAGGAGGTTCAGCCCAGGACATCTGCCTGTTCACGAGTCCGGGGCTGGGGTGGAAACCTGGACTAGACACTGGAGACATGGAGGAGTGTCTCCAGGGCAGAGACATGGAGCGACTCCTGCTGTAGATCTACACAAGGAAAGACAACATTTGCATTCAGAACAGATCACGAACGTGACATGCTTTGTACAGTATGTCAGGATTTCCTCTCGTCTTTTCTTATCTCGTGGTTGTTGCCTTTGCTGTCACCTAGTGGCTGTTCTTAATATTGCTGTACAAAATGACACTGTCTGCATGTAAGGTTTTCATGCAATGGATGATAAACGACACCTAAAGACAACTGTAAGATATAGAACATGACCATATGGTACAACTGTTGAGTTCAGCGTGTGTGAGTTATAAATGCTCCAGAAACAGGAAGAAACCTTACGATGCACTAAAATGATATTTTTTTTCCATTTAAAAATATAGGGTGTTCTTTAATAAATAAATGACTACAAATGTGCAGTAAATGTGTCCTGCTGTTATAGGACGAGGGAGGTAAGAAAAACTCTGCTTCATCACACCACAATGTTACTCAGTACTGTAGTGATTTTTGGTTCAGGGGACACTGGAGAACCTATATTTTCTGACACTGGAGAACCTGGATCACACGGAAAGTTCCTCTGACACAATCTACAGCTGCTGTATTTAAGAAGTTTAAAATGATAATAAATCATCAAATTCTGAACGTCGTAGGATAAATATCCAGAGTGTAATGATGACTGCAGGAGCGCTCGTTGGTTGCATCACCAGGGAAACCTTTTTTCAGCACTTACCTCTTGTCTAAGGCAGTTGGCGTGTTGGCAGGGGTGAACCTGATCGCGTTCCTGAGCAGAAGCAGTGTTTAATAAGGAGAGCGTGTTGTAAAGATAGAAGTGTGTGCCGCTATATTTAGGAGAGAGTGCATTCTGTTGCAGTGTAAAGTGAGCAACATGCAGGCAGATCAGCTCATATACAATATATTATACCTGTCTATAAAACTGTCTACTACACCTACAGTACCTTCTCAAGCAGGAGTCCTAATAACCAGATTGTTATTATTATTTTCTCAATCAGACTGACTTATCTCTGATAATAACAACCTGGTCACCATTAATGCTAGTCATTAAAAATAATTATCATTACGAAAAGAGCATAACAGGCCTCTTAAAAAGGGAGATATTGAGAGAAAGTTTCCATCTGAAACAGTTTAATTGGTTTATGATATGTTTCAAGTATAGAATGAGAATTTTATTTCTTATACGTTTGTAGCTCAGGACCCTGCAGGTGTTCGTTTGGTTGCTGGAGGAGGAAAGGCTGGGGCTGGGGTTTAATAAATAAATTCATAAACTAATTTCAAGGCTTTCTGAGATAAATTGGTGCCTGCAAGCGTACACAAGAGAGAACACGAAGCTGAAAGAAAGAATACAGACAGAGCTGGGAGAAATGTTTAATAAGGCAGGGGAAAAGTCAGAGAAGAAGAAGTGCAATATTTTAGAGAATTATAAGAAGAACAGGCCAAATGGAACAAACCAGGACCATGTTATGACTTTTACACAAGACTGGAAACAGATCTGTTCGTCATGAATTGACTCGCTTATATAAAAAAGATTACATTCTGCTCAGCAGGGACGTGCATAAGTACGACACAAAAACAGAAAACATTACAGTTAACTTACGAAACGCTTCAAAAGTCTGAGCTCTGGCTTTGTTGAGCAGTGAGTGATATTATTTATATCACTCCAAATCCCAGGGTTCTTTCTTCTTCTTTTATTAAAGCAGATGATTCATCAACCTTGAATCCTGTCCTGACTTTGATAGACACACACGGTTCGATCCTCAAGAGGTAACGACAATAACAGCACAGTCTAATATAAAGTGCTATAATATATTTCTCATCACATGGAAATAATATAAGCGTTTATAAATATTGTCTGGAGATTACAAAAATAAATCACTTTTTATCTGAATCTGTATGAAATAAATACAAGACTGAAAACTTTAGTAGAAAGTTTCCTATTTTAAACAACCGAAAAAAGCCTTTCTTTCTCTTGATGTTGCACATTTTGCACTGGCAATTATCTTTAAGCTTAAATTAAAAAAACATCTGTCGGGGTAACAGTGTATAGAGCAACTCCATGGCAAATTATTTAGATGAACACAACAGCTGAAACTTCCACAGCTTGACTCACAGACTAACTAACTGACTACTAACTGAGTAACTATATCTAACTAACCAACTAACTAACTGATTGTCTCCTTTTTAATTTATACTCTCAAACTATGACTCTGGTCCTACAAGATGCTTCAGTTATAATTTTGTTTCTTCACTGTCTACATTTTCATTTTTTTTTTAGTGCAACATCACAACTGGTTTCCAGCGCTTTCCACTAACAGCTGCCTTTTTTGCAGAAAACTTAGGCCTTGGAGCCATTGGTAAACTACTTCTAGAAATAACTTCACTATTCAGAGGGAAAGAAGAAGTGGGCAGAGAAGCACTGCTCCCAGTCCTAAAGGGAGGTGTTATTTGGCTGCTGAAGACTTGGCTTGCTGGGCCTTCTGGTACTTTCCTGGTTGCAGCCTGTGCAGAGGGACGAGCCTCAGCTGCAGCGAACTGATGGGTGAAGGGATAAGGAACACTCACCGGTCCACTGGGTTTGGCCAGAGCACCCTGTGGAAAAGACTGGGCGCTTCCTGTAGATGGTACTGGGGATGAGGCATATAGATAGGTGGGGCTATAGGCCTGGTGTTGCTTGGACTCCACGTGTGGAACTGGAGATGGTTTGGGGCTCGAACCTTTCACTTCAGCATTGGTGTTGTAAGTAAAGAGGGATGAGTCCAGCTGGTATGGCTGATGCTTCATCACATCCATAACACTGAGGGTTGTTGGTGCCTTCTTTGGTTTCTCTTTCTTTCCTTTTTGATTTGGACTTGAGCTAGTTGTAGCAGGAGATTGCTTCTGTGCTGCCAGAGGGTAGAAAGGGGACACTATGGGGTTATAGGAGGCTGGAGGAGGGGCTCTGATTATAGAGGAATATCTCCAAGTGCTTGGCATGGACAGTGTGGGTGAGACGGATCTGGCTCTGTTTGCCTGGACAGTCTCAGCATCCACGATAAACTTTTCCATACGGGTCTGTCGCCTAGCAAAGAGCTCTGCACCTTTCCCTTTAAGGACTGGACCATCAGAGGAACCTATTTCTGAGATTGTAGAAACTGGAGGAGCTTTGGATGGCCGGACATAAGACCTTGCTTGTGGGGGTGGGCACGAAGCTACAGAACTGGTATCAATTTGTGGTTTAGTCCACGGGCGCTTTGACTGCAATGGAAATGCAGTAGTGTGTGTCTGTTGTGGTTGTGATGACCATGATGGTTTAGGTGAAGGTCTAGATGGTGGATAGTTAGACACATGCTGCTGCGGCATGGGATGAGATGGTGAAGGAGCCCAGGGTTTGGTAGCTGGCTGTGGTTGAGGTGGGGCCCAGTTCTGTTGTGCAGGAAGAGGACTGGATGGTGTTAAGGAACTAGGTGTGGCATTGTCTTCTGCAGACCAGGGTGGACAATGTGGGTTGATTGTAGGCTTGGGAAGGACTGGTGGAGGATGTTTTTGTCTGATGGTTGGAGCTTGCATAAAATTGCAAGCCTCTGCACCAAGACTGAAGTAGTCTTCCTCTGCAGGTTCTGTAGAGCTGGCTTTATTTGCACCTCTTCTTTTCATTTCTGGCAGAATTACAGTCTTGATAGCTGGTACTGCAATCCGTTCATCACGGGAGGCAATGATATCTCCTGTAGGTGACCACACCTGGGGACTTGTGTTTACTGGAACAGGAACTCTGAAAATAGTTTCAGATTTCTTCATAGTTGGGCTTTGGGATTGATTTAAACCACTGAGAAAAGGCCTAGCTGTTCTATTGGACACCAGGGATTTGGATGCTGAAGAATCTTGACAGGAATCCAGGCCATTTATACCAGTGTTTAGTTGATGAATGATCTGCTGTTGAGTTTGATGATCTTGATAATTCAGTTGCTGCTTGCCTTCTCCATTTTGCTGGAAAGGAGGAATGTCTTGCTGTGGTGGAGGCTTTAAAGATGCATCAATTTCAGGTTCCACAAATGCTTCTACAGGTATGCCTTTACTTCTCAGCTCCTCGTGTTCTGCAGCAATTTCATCAATCCTTTGACGGCGCCTTGCAAACATCAACAACCCTTTGCCTTTTGTCTGTGGAAGGTGCTCCATGCTTTCTTCAGTTAGGATGTGTTGATATTTCTCCTGGTTCTTGATTATAGTTGCAATTAAAGGGAAATTATAATATTCTTATTCAGTCAGTAAGATTCACTTGTCTCATGTTATGCTGCTATCAGATTGTCACCTGTTTTTAAAAATCTTGTCAGTGGCTCTTCTTTACCTTTTCAACACCTCTTTCTCCTTATTCAAATGGATTTCTGCTCAGACTTGAGCCTAAGGGGAAGAAGAAGAGGAAGAAGAGACAATTTAAATGTATTAATGTAAATAAAAACAAAAAATAATAATAAAAATATAATGAAAATTCCAGTGACTAAATAAACTTGATTTGACTTGATCATGTGTCTATTACAATATGGAACAATCACTAGGAGGAAAAAAAAGACATAGATGTATGTTGGACAAACTTGCATAGACGTGTCTCACCCTCCAAGGTCAATTTTTAGATCTACATAAATCATTAAGGTTCAGGCCAGCATTAACCAGATCATCTAGTTTAAAAGCATGAGCATGTGAACAGCAGCCAAGTTCCTTCATTCACTATTGGAGTATGATGTTACTATTAGTCTTCAGTGTGCTAAATCATCTCATATCCACTCCAAAAACTCACTTTTTAAGGCAGTCTGGCACAATTGCCCATTCCAGAGCTTTATTTTAAGACCTCAAACATACAAAAGACTATAAAATCCTCTGGCAATACCGAAGCTGCTCTTAGAGCAGCGTCACTAACCTCGGGTTGGCCTGACCGCGCTATAGATGGAGTGGAGAGAGAAATGTTCACTTTGCATTGGATGAGCAAGTCCAAGCCAAGAAAGATCAGATGACAAACTGCACATGCTGGTGTCTGTCAAAGCTTTGCAGATGAGAGCATTGACTCTTTGTGCTACAGGTTTCTCTTTACTGCTGAACTGGGACTCTGGAAACACATTTTCTTCCAAAAAAGAGGAATGCCATTTTTTTGTAGCAAGGTCTAAGAAGAGAGGTCTGAATCATCTTAGTCATGGAGGAGATCATCTTCTGACTAATGGATCTGAATCAGCTTTCATCATCCACAGGATATTAATAAACCCAAAGCAAAACGATCTGTACAGATGATTATGTAAACATCCAGAGGAGCGCCCTGTCTGCACAGGGGATTTACACGCGTGTATAATGCACTACACCCTGATCAAGACCTGCACTACAAGGGAGAAAAAAGCTTGTTAATGCTAATAAATTAGCTGATGATGTGTTCGAGACACATCCGTCCTTCATTCAGGCTTGTCATGATTCAGAAACAGACTTCTCTCCTCATGATGCTTAGCGCTGTGAGGTTTTCTGGTTTAGTTAAACAATCTCTTGTTATCAACACAATCCATTTTCAAAACCACAAAATATCTAGTTAGGTAGACATTTGTCCTTTTTAAACCTGTCGTTACAATCCTGAATGAGGAAATGAGAGAGTGCAAGATGACACCACACATACACAACGAGGAGGCAGTGATATGTTGGAAGAGTAAGTCAAGAGAGACCAGATGGACTTACGTGTCTGTGTTTGTCCCGTCCGTGGTCTGATGGCTCTGTGAAGGTTAGCGAGCAGAGCCGAGCTCCTGCCCTGCCTGCTCAGCACTCTGGGTTTGAATTCCACCCAAGATACATGACACGGGTAGTGCTGTCACTCTCCCTCCTCCTCCTCCTCCTCCCTTTCTTACATCTTCTCCTCCTCTTTCACCTTCTTCCAGAGATTCCTACTCTGATTGTTTCCTGTGTTAGAGTAAGAGTTGGGATAGGGTGATCCATAGAATCAACTTTGATGAGGTTGCTTTGATATTCGTGGGCTAGAAAGGGAATCAGGATAAGGTTCTGACCTGTAAGCTTCTCCTGTGGCATCAGCTTCCTTGGAATAGTTAGGGTTCTCCACATGTTCCTCCACTGGTATGATACTGGTTTAGCATATCTTCTCTTTATTAATTGTTTTGTTGATCAATCCAAAACACCCTGCTCCAACACTCGCCAATGTTCCCCAAAGCTAATGTTTTTGGTGGAAGGAATGATATAATGCATGGAATTCGATTAATACACTTTTAAAATACACTTATTAAAGAGTTCCTTCAAGGTTTCTCTTCAATGTTGGCTCAAGTTTCTGGTGGGAGTCTGTTAATTATTGGCAAACCCCTCTGTTGTTTTTCTTAAACTGGTCAGAATCAGCCGTGTAACACATGCCGGTATCTTCTGAGTAAATTATAAGACTAAATTAAAGAGTTATACTTCTGGTTATAATTAAAGGTCTAAAAGAGAGATAAAGTAGCCTTGTGTCGATTCCATAACAAAGACATGTTCAAATTTCACGTAGTCTGTAAGTTAAATTCTAAACCCTGGTTAGTCTGCTCTGTTTAATATAATTAATATTTTTTCCCTTTGATCTGCTAACTTTAAATAAAAGTTTAAATGAAAGTGTGCAATCTGAGTGTTTATACAGAGCTGAAACACAACAACAAAGAAAGCATTTCAGACATTTCTGACCTTTCCTTAAATGTTAAACAGTGAGGCAGAGGTTTGCTCACAGCCCTGGGACAACTGGGACAATCTGGACTACAGGAACTGTAGAAGTAAAGAAAAGGAACGCTGGAAGAGAACCCTGTGGAAATAAGCCCTGGGAGAGAACTGTGGTGAAGAACCCTAGATGAGGACAACTGCAAAGAACACTAAGCTGAGAAAAGAAAAACATGGATGGGAACCATGTCAAAGAACCCAGGGAGAGAAAGTATCTTTACACCAGCAAACCTGCGTATTAAACTGTAGGTGGTGTTTAATGAACACTTTACACCGCAATGTGATTTAGCAAAGCATCTTAGAACCAAACAGTGCAGACTTTAACAAGCATAATAATAATAATAATAATAATAATAATAATAATGAAGAAGAAGAAGAAAAATAGGAATAAAGCTTTAGCTCTACACCAAGACAAAAAGTGTATTAAAATGTAAGTGAGTTTTGTCCCAGTGATGAGCTCTGAGACGTCTTTAATAACGTTCTTCTCTGTGTTCATGGAATTAGCTGAGATTCAGAAAAGCTGTGAGAAGCTGGAGAAAATCTTTCTCTCTGCCTGAACGGGGAGTTTTGTATGGTGAAGTGTGGGGCAGTTCGTCTCTCTCTCTCTCTCTCTCTCTAAATGGAATGGTATTCAGTGTTTGGACCTGAAGACTAAAGCAGCATTCACATCCTGACAGCCAAACAAAACATTTGAGTAGGTCATTTTTCCAGACCTTTTCATCTTCTGATGGGCCACATTGCCATTTAAGTCGCCCAGTGGGCAGCTACAGGCAGAAGCACGAAGAGCGAGGGGGTAAAGGTGGACTAAACAGAAACAAATGAGGAAAATATTCTAATGAGGTGTTAGGACTGTGCAGAGACATCCGTCTAAGGAGCTGCTACTGCAGGAGCTGTTTAACTTCAGGAGCATGAATGATGTTCCATACACACTTCACACCTCACACCGGACACAACATGCCCAACACCTCACAGATCACAGGCTGAATGAATGTGTGCAGAAATGTGTGTATTTACTTCCTGAACTTGTGTAAGCTTTCTGCAAATATCACATCATACATAAGGAGTTCAATAAAAGCTCATGTAGGTTATTAAAAGATAGAGAGAGTTCTCATGACAAAAGTTTATTATAGGCTTCTTAAGTGCAACATTTTGTAGTTGCTTTAAACCGTGTTATTTTCAAACAGAGACTTTTTTACAACATCTTTATTTGGAGGCTGAGCTATGAATGATGTCACAAAAGAGTCTCCACAACTTCAGACTCATCATGTCTTAATATGCAAATTCTGGATTGTGGCTCTGGTTGTCACTGTGACGTCAGAATAATTTTGGACAGGATAAATTAAAGGACAGCAAATGAGGGAATATCAATTAGCAGACTAAGAAATGGACAGAGCAACCTTAATAGCACACTATTTATACAGGATTGTGTGAGGAAAGTGAGACTGTCGAGCATGTACTGCTCTGGTGCTGAAAATATATGAAGGAGAGCCTAGATATGGTGAATCCCTAAGAACTAGGGAGAGTAGAGAGCATTGTTAAGAGTCTTTTATAATGGAGCAGTGACTGATCAGGGAAGGAGAAGATTAAAGGACAGGGAGGAGAGACAGCTCTATAGGTGGCGCTAGAAGCATTAATCGTTTTAATGAAGGCTGGACTGGAAAATCGGCTTTAAGAGGCCTGGAAGAAGTGGGAGAGTGAGACCTACAGTTGGTGATAATGTAATCTACTGGATTTTAATCGGAGTAAATCACCATAGAAGGAGGACAAGAAGGAGCAGAATTTTGGACAGGTGCAAATAGACCAAAAATTCTATACTGAAATCCTGAAATGTGTGAATGTGAGCTGCTGTATATGCTAACAGATTATCACATTATTATTATTATTATTATTATTATCTTTTGTACACATTCCTCAGCATGATCACTGAGGCTCAATTAAGGCATCCACACACACACACACACACACACACACACAGCTGCTCTGTCAGTAGATATCTGCTCTTTGATATTTAAGTTTCCAATCGGTGGCAATCAGTCATGTCAGACTCTTCAGACTCTTCAGAGTTCCTGAGCCAGTGGAAAGTGAAGGACGTGATTAACGACAGCCCACTAAAGCCTCGGTGTGTTTAACACTCTGACCACATAATAATAATAATTATTATTATTGTTATTATTATAATTATTATTATTATTATTATTATTATTATAATTATTATTATTATTATCTGCAGGAATGGAATTGCAATATTCAGGTCCGATGCCAAAACTCTTCCTTTTTGTATGGAATTTTATGAAAAAAAGTACATCAGAGATACAGACTGAAAAATTATTCCCAAGGGTTTTGTTGTAATCTTTGATGAAGAATGAAATATGATGTGACATACAGTAAATGACAATTAAAACAGTAAATCAAAAACATTAATATGAAGATGTATGAATGAGATAGGAGTATTATATTATATTATATTATATTATATTATATTATATTATATTATATTATATTATATTATACTATATTAGTGCATGAACAATGTTATGATCAGATTAATCACAAGTTTAATTGAAGAAAAAACGCTTCCTTACAGAACAGAATGTGATCCAGCACTAGTTTAAGATAACGATCAGTTCTCAATGTGTTCCTTAAAAAAAAAACACACAACTTCAAGCTTACAGGAAAAGAGATGAGATATTATGAGAAGACCACAGAGCCAACATAACGGCTGCTTAGGTCACCATTGAGATGATTTACATAAAAAAATCTTGAGATGCCAAGCTGTGTGTTTGTAAATGAATGTTTCCCGGCTCAGAGCTCAGTCTGGTAGCCTGGTGCAGGACTGCAGGTTTACAGAACAGCAAACTACAACCTGTAAACATTTTAATCTAGCGAGCTAAATAAGAAAAGTATGTCAAAAACATAGAAGAACAAACTCTGGATTTAACAAATTAAAACTTGTTGAGATCTAGAGCAGGGACTTGAGCACAAGGCTTGTCAGAAGGGGGAAGATCACTGCCACCAGAATCCTGAAGCTCAGTAATGGAGCAGAGGAACCAACAGGAGGAAGATCTGACCTTCAGATGGTGGCCAAGCCCAAAATGAGACAAAAAGCATTTAGAAAAAAAAACAGACTTTCTCATTTTTTTAAATCTTTGCAGTTGTTAATATGGTTAAAGACTTTGTCTGTGAGTTTAAATTAAAACCAATGGAACTTAACTTCTATCTTCTTGACCTACCTGTGGAAGAAGGAGCAGGTGTGTTTGCTGAGAAAGCGTGAGTGTGTTAAAGTGATCTCTTTATAAGTGGCATCTTCAGTTTTAACATCTCTGACTTTCTGCACTTTGAAGACCTCAGTTGGAGAAATAAGACACTGGACTTCCTCAGATTTACACGTGTTCTCTTCAACATTAACCACCGAACAGGAAGTGATGTTAAACAAAGTGCCTCCACCTTCTAACTCCACAACCTCAGTTTCAGAGCTCAGAGTGATTATGGCTTTGATGAATTTGCCAAAACGAACCTCGTTCCCTGTTCGTGTTGTGTAGATGTTACTGGTGGCGTAGAACACCATCTTACAGAGATTTGAGCGGTTCAACAGTCGCAGGGAGTCTGTCAGGAGGAAGTGAAGAGACTTAAAGGGAAATGTCTCTCTATAGGTGCTGCCTTTGCTGTAAACCAAGTCATTGAAGGTTTTTCTGAATTTAGCATCAGAATTTGCATAGGCCTGTAGAGCATCGATGTGATAAGATGTTCCACCCGGAATGTTCTTCCTGCACACGCCACTGTATTTACTCCATAAATCCTTAAACTCTTTGCTAGCATTAAATTCCTTTTGCAGCAGGCCGTCTGGTTCAGTAACAGAAATCAGCATTTTGTCTCGACACTGTGAGAAGGCATCGTCGACTGCATCAGGAGCCAAGTCCAGGTTCTTTAGCTCTGCTCTTACCTGGAGAATACAACAGCATGAACATAAACCAAATGGAAAAGACAATGAGACTCAACTGTTCTGTTTCACAAGGCCTTGATGCTGAAGATATTCTGACCTCCAACATATTTATTTCTAAAGATATTACAATGTTTCTTAATTGCTTCCACTATAACTCAGATTTTCTTTATTGTTTCTATTCCTTTCTCAATGCAGATTTGCATTTCTTGTATTTCTATACATGTATGTTCCAACACAGTATTACTTGCTACTGCTTTTGTAAAAAAAAAGCTAACGCATTCCAATTCAAATGTCAGTTCAATCATGTGATGTTGAAGCATTAAGATGGAAAATTCAGAACCTCAGGACAGACAGATTAAAGGACCAGGAGTCAGGTCTCTTGGTTTAAAACAATAGATCTATTAGGACCTACTGTAAAGGTAGGAGGAAAAGTTACAACAAGGACACAAATCATTTCTAATGTGATGTGAAGTCATTTTGCCCCTGGCCTTATCCACAGGGTGGCATTGAGAGGTGCTGGGTAAAGATTGCAGCTGAATCTGAGGTGCTTTATCGTAGACAGTCTACGATAATCTGATTCCTCTACCAGATCACACACACAATTCATTTGGAGTTACTGTATGCTCTTGATTTTATAGTAAATCCCATTAGGACTTTTGCTTTTTACAGTTGACCAATGGAAGCAGAAGAGGAAGAGATGGAAATATAATTTTCTTGACTGAGATACGACGGAGAAATTGTGAGGATCAGATGTTGATGTAGTCAGAATCTCAACAACTGAACACATTCTACAGCAGAACACATTAGCATGTGAAATATGTACATTGTGAATGACGCTGGTCAGCAGGAAGGTGATATACCATTAGTGAGTGAGAGATCCAGACCACTTCTGCTGTCTGGACGTGTCTGACTCATCCTGGTGCCCTGTTTCTGGTTGGAGGTCTCGTCGCATGGCGGCCCATGTTGTCTGCATCGGATCACTTTACTATGAAGATGGTCTTGGACTTGGCTGGTGCAGACAGCTGTTTTCTGAGGACTTTTAATCGTTCTTTTTCCTGTTTTGGCTGCTCCTGTTGGGGGTCACCACAACAGAGCATTTGTCTCCATCTAACTCTTCCACATTTTTTCTCAGCACTCCAACCTTCTACTCCCACACCACATCCATAAACCTCCTCCTGGGTCTTCCTCTTCTCCTCCTGCATGGCAGCTCCATTTATTTCCATAAATGTTTAATTCTGTAAAGTTGCTTTGCAACAATGACAATTGTTAAAATCACAAATATAACTGAATTACATTTTTCACTGAATTGAATCTTCCACCAGTATGCCACCCTTGGTCCAGACTGCACCATGCTCCTGCTGGCATTCTTGGATTTGTGAGATTGTGTGTACTGACTAGACCAGAGGAAGCCAGCAAAGCCAGAGCAGCCATGATACACTAGGACAATACTGGTTTCTATCAGGCTGCTGTAGTTCCTGACCGGTTTACACACAAACCCAGATTCAGCATCGTTCCTACCTGAATGTTTTTCTTTCATTTTCATCAAGGCTGTGGAAGGTCAATAATCGAATCCTGTGCATTTGTGTTCTTATCCTCCAGGATATGATCAGGCTTAACATACAGTACAGGCCAAAAGTTTGGACACACCTTCACTCATTCAATGTGTTTTCTTTATTTTCATGACCATTT
>JAQMYJ010000029.1:19291-28047 GCA_030014305.1 Clarias laeviceps | reverse complement strand
TTATTTTACAGTAGATTATTAAATCCCACACATAACTGATCATAACATCACTTTTACTCCACATTTAGATTTCACTGCAGATTGAACTTCAGGTCTGCAAAAGTGTATTACATTCTAGACTTTAGAGAGTTTTGTGTGATGATGCGACAAAATCTGACTGGACGGACAGACAGAATATTGGTTGGTTTCAGGTCCTTCAATGTATGAAACAAAGATATCATTAAAATACATTTCTTTTATTTATATAGATAGTCTAATTAAAAATATGTGCACAATTAAAGTGTAAGTATTTGTAACACATTATAGCCCTTCACTCAGTATTTCAGATATGAACATAGAGACACCAAACACCTTATATAATGAACAGAACCTTAAACCTTCAACATGAACAGAAAAAAAATCAAACTCTATTTAATCCATAATCAATCTCTTCTTTAAAAGCTATAAAAATCTGCTGTAAAATGTGTACATGACCAATGATTTATTAGATCTGTTAAGTATAACAATTGTTTTACCTTCATTTATAATAAAGCTGATGAGAGTAAGTATCACTCGATTACCTCCTCAGGGGTTAAACTCACACTATAACTCGGAGTTACAGATGAGAGGGTTTTTATCCCTGTAGCTACAGAAAGACTTATGGAAACACACGTGTGTTTACTGCAAACACTGACGCATTGTCTCTGTTTACTGCACAGTGAGGAGTGCAAAGGTTAGTACACCCTCAGGACAACATCAGAAAGAGAAAGACGTATATAAATATACATAAAATGTTTTTGTGTGAGAGTCAGAATCTCAAATGTTTCTCACATATTTCTCATATTCCTGAACTGCACTGTGACGTCTCGGGTACAATGTCAGGAAATAGAGGAATAACACACAAAAACTCATTTCATTGCTTTCGATTGGAGCGTTTGTGATTCGAAGGCAGTTCTATGAGATACTTGAAGGCCACATGCCGTCCACCATCGAGTCGGAGGGAAGAGGAGAGTTACTTTTGTTCAGATTCAGGTTATGCAGCTGATTGTGGGGGATTTTTTAAACTACACGTTCCGATCATTAAAATCACCTGTGTTTAGTTCACACCTCTGTTTTAGATTAGCTCCGCCCCCTGTGTGTGGAGCTCTATGTAAGTTTAATGCTTCAGTATGGAGTTGAGGTCTGAAGTAGGTCTGAGGTATGAATGTGTGTAGTTTCAGGGTTAAACCCTCACTGTGAGATGAATAACTCTGCGTATGATGAGAGAATTGTTTACAGGATTGTACAGTAACTCCAGAATCCTTTGCTCTCGGGTGGGTTTTGTGCAGTGTTGTTACGTTCATTCCTCTTTGGAGCAGGAGGTGATTCCATGTTGATTATCACCTCAGGGACTCTGTTGTCCATCTGATCTAAGAACTCCGCCCTGGTTTTACTGCTGATGTACTTAATCAGTTTCTTTTTTATGAAGTAGGTTTCGTTGGGGTCAAAGTCCCTCTCGTTTATGTGTTCAGTGATGTAAACTTTATCAAAGCAGCCGTTTATAAGGCTGACTATGATGCGGTCCTTATTGCTGTTGTCATGGCGACCAGTATTAGCTTTCTGGACGTCATCAGGCAGATCTTTTGCTCCGTCTTTGTTCAGATTCCCCACCACGTAGTACGGGAAGTTTATATGCGGCAGCAGTTGAATATAGTTTTGGTCAAGTTCATTCTTAAACAGGTGAAACCCGAAATCCCCTTCATCAGGTCTACAGCGTGGAACCATCATATTGTTATTAAAATCGAGGCACTCTGTACAGAACCAGTGCAGCAGATGGAGGCCATGTCGGGGTGGAGGCCGACCGAACCCAACTTCTTTCAGCTGGTCTGTGTGGTGCAGCTCACGCGGCATCGTCAGCTCCGATGATCCAGAGGATTCTGTAAAAGAGCGATAAATATAAATCACTGAGATTTCAGTTCATAGTCTTGTTCTTCTGTTTGATTAGTTCACTTCACTTTCATTTAGTAATGAATATAGATTTATACAAAATGTCCATAAAGTTCATAAAGTCTGAGCTAAATGATTAATCTTCTTTAAATAAGACTTTTACTTGTAATTTACATAAAGAGACAAAAACTCTACATCAAACTTCTTCTAGATAACTTTATTTTGAGAATTTACTGAAATAAACCACTAACTCCAGCATTATTAGTCCTTTAATTATATTAACAAATAAACCTGCAATGAATAAAACAAGCTGCAGTGACTTTGATTAAATCTGGAAATCTGTGGAGTCTCTGTAATTTCAACACCCATTAAACCGATAAATAAATAAGTAATTAAGAAAATAAATAAATAAGTAAATAAATAAATAACCAGGATGTTGTTCTTATCAGGAGTCTGGATCAGGTTTGACTCTGAGCTCCTCAGTACGTTCACACACTCCTGCTTCTTCCTCACTGAGTGTTTCTGGAGAAATGAAACTGAAAGTGAAGAGATGAACGTGATCTCCTCCACACACTCCATCTCCACTTTTTACTAAATAACACTAGACCAGTTAAACACTGTCTGATTTCTCCTCTTATTTCAGGTTTCAGTTTAGTGAAGTTTCTTCTCACCTTCAGCAGCTTCAGTAAAATATCTCCCCGGAGTGAAACCGGGACACACAGCAGCACCGATCCGACCAGACAGGGTAAAGAGGCGGAGCTACTCACCTGTCAATCAGGTTCCTTCTCATTCCAGAAAGCTCCGCCTCTTGTCTCCAGCTGAATGTGTGTTTTGGGGTGTGGCCTTGTAGGGAAACCATACAGGAATTTCATGTTTGGATATTTTGCAAATAGTTTCATATAAACCTTACACACGACAAAAAGAGAGACTTTTAGGATTAAAAAAGCAATAAAAAAACAGGTGGTTGAGATAAATGCTGTCTGGTTTAATTTAGTAATGAAAAGTAAATAAAAAATAAAAAGTAGTAGGAGGATGAGGAGGAGGAGGAGGAGGAAGAGTCTGCTATATTAATGAATTTATTTTTTCTTTAATTTAAATAAAAATAACTACCTTGAAAAAGTCTGAAATAAATAAACCCTAAGATGAATAAAGAAAATAAACAGATGTAAAAAGTTTAGTTTTTGGTCTGTAATCCACAGAAATAATAAGTTTGTGTATGAAGGGAATTTACATTGAAACCAGTTTAGTGTTAATTAACATAATTAATGCTGAAAAAATGAAGTTCTTCCACATTCATGTATACAGTAGGTGGAGTGAAACACTGAGTGAAGTAACAACATAGTGTGTGTGTGTGTGTGTGTGTGTGTGTGTGTGTGTGTGTGTGTGTGTGTGTGTGTGTGTGTGTGTGTGTGTGTGAATTTTGCATACATAATCAGAGGATGTGTAACTGCATTGTTATGGTCATAAATCAGCCCCTTTGTGTTTCTGTATTTATGAGGAACAACAACAACAACAACAACAATGTATTTGGTATTAAAGTCGACAGATTCTTCACATTTTGCTCCAGAACAAACAGCTTCATTTAGTCCTATAATGTTGACTTCACCCAGCGCTAATCATCTCCAGGATCTCAGCTTTGGAATGTGAGATGAAAATAAACCCTGCGCTGCTGTATAAGTTTTGACCCCCCTAAACCCCGGTGTGAATTTGGTGAATGTCGGAGAAAGTTAAGTTTCACCTGAAAAAACTCACAAAGTCTAATTTATGGGAAAATTTTGACCTTCTGTGATTTTCTTCATATTCGCACCGTTGGTTAGTGAGGTGAAGGTCGTTCGGTTTCGGCTCGTGTCGCTCCTGAGGTCCGAGGGTCGCGTTTCCAAAATATTCAGTTCATTTCCTGATGTGAAAACAGGGAGCTCAGATCTCAGATTAGGAGTGTGATAGGAAAACAACACTCGTGTCTCTATCTACGTCTCCATCTCCATCTCACTAACCAAATTCATATTCAAATTCATATTCAAATTCATATTCAAATTTTATTCCAACATACACAGTCACACACAGTACGATATGAGGGAAAATGCTTAAACGGTGCGAATATGAAGAAAATCACAGAAGGTCTAAAACTCTTCCCTAAAAACAGTAAGAGGAGCTTTTGTGATATTTTAGATTTTTTAATAAGATCGACTCTCTGATCTTCACCAAGTTCACAGGGGAGTCAAAACTTATACAGCAGCGAAGGGTTTATTTTCATCTCACACTCCAAAGCTGAGATCTGAACTACTCACCTGTCAATCAAGCTCCGTCTCTTACACTTGTATTTAACTAAACTTAAGGGAAATGTATTCTTCATTAATTTATTAGTTCATTTAAATCTTTTGAGCTTTATTTACTCCTTACTGTGCTGACAATCAAACCTGCCACACACACACTTTATCACACTTTCACTAAAATCTTTGAAACAGAATATATTAAATTATTAGACTCATAATAATTCATTTATTTAGGTTTAGTCTTCGTTCTGGCGTCAGTGTGAGAGTGTGAGGAGAAAAAACTGATTTAAAGAATGAAAGAGAAGCTGGATGAGTGGATTTATTACATTTATTACAATTCAACCAAACTACAGAAAGTCCAGCTGTAACTGTGGTCTAATCCAGTAATAATAAACTCCAGAGAATAAAGTGAATATAAAGCCTGAGAGTAAATGTAGGAGTGTTTAAAGACAGATGATGGAGAAACACAGGACTCGTGACTGGTTACAGAATGGTGCACCAGGAGCCGTCACTCTGCTGCTCAGAGAGTGCAGAGACTTGAGCACTTTGGTTATTGTAATAGATGTTACTCTGAGGTTTAAACTGCGGCTTCTCCATCTGTTTGAGGAACTGCTCTCTCCCCATCCTGCTGATCTGACGGATAACACACAGATTGACTTCGTAAGTCTTCTCAGGGTCGAATTTCTTCTGATTCATGTGTTCGGTCACGTACACCTTCTCTATGGTTTTCTCCTTCAGGCTGATGATGATGCGATCCTTGTTGCTCTCATCCATCTGGTGTGTGTATTTCTCCTTCACATACACGGGCAGTTCTTCTCCTCCATCATGAAGATTTCCCACCTCGAAGTATGGGAGGTTCTGCCCGGGGAGGAGATGCTCATTGTTGTGGAACTTGCAGAACCCAAACTCTCCAGATTGAGGCTCCATGTCGATGGACGTGTATTCAGAGGAGAACCAGTACAGGAGCTTCAGGCCGTGTCGGGGATCCGGCTGGCCGAAGTTAGAGTTTCGCAGATCATCTAAAGTATTGATTATCTTCATGGCTGAGATCTGAAAAGAGAATTATATAAATAATAACACAAAAGAAATTTTGGTTTAATATTTTTTTTTTTACCTGATATGGGACGAGAGTGAGGGTTCGAGTGATGGTTCGAGTGAGGGGTCGAGTGAGGGTTCGAGTGAGGGGTCGAGTGAGGGGTCGAGTGAGGGTTCGAGTGAGGGGTCGAGTGAGGGTTCGAGTGAGGGGTCGAGTGAGGGTTCGAGTGAGGGGTCGAGTGAGGGGTCGAGTGAGGGATCGAGTGATGGTTCGAGTGAGGGGTCGAGTGAGGGGTCGTGTGAGGGGTCGAGTGAGGATTCGAGCTTGTACACGGACAGTGCTGTAAATTCTGTACACAGGATTATTAAATCACTTCTACACTGTGACGGAGTTTAATAACCCTTAGTGGTCTGAGGCCTTTCTGTAGACCTGCAGTGATTCAGTGCTCTTCTTAAATCTGTGTAAATTTTAAATCTTTCCCAATACAGTAGCTGATACGTTTCCCCTTATTTATGTAGAGAACTAACTGGGCTTTCATAATGTGGCTGATGTAAATCTGTCAGATTCATCTGCAACATTTAAACTTAGATCAAATTGCACACACAAAAAAAAATACAATTTCAAATTTTATCAGAAAAGCAGAGAAAAAGGAGAATAAATAAACCTGGCAGATTGTTTTGAACACAGAACTGAGTTGATGAAAGTGTTGGGTTTGTGTCCACAGCAAAACAACTCAATTATAAAACTACACAGTAAAAGTGTTGTAGTTAAATAAAGTGTCTCACATCGTCGCGTGTTTCACGCAGCGTTAGAGGGACAGCGTTTTACATATATATGTATATATTTGTGTTCTATACTCGTCTATCTTTTGCTGAATAAACTCTGCCTTTTATAAAGTGAAAGTCGATCATCAGCTGCCTTGTTCCAGCCAGTCGTGGGCAAATAATTATATATTGTGTATATAAGTATAAAAAACATTTATGTGAAAATATTGAACTTAAAAAATAATAATAATTTAAATAACTTCATTCAAGCCCTTCCTGTTCTGTTGGGCGTGTCTTCAATCTGTGTTTTTTATTTTTAACATTAATTTAATAACAAACATTTATTTGGCAATAAACCTTTTGGAAAGAAAACAGTCCACCGTTTGTGTACAGGTTTTTTCTAAGTTGCTACAATATAATTTAATTTACAAAAACACTTGCAAAGAGAAATTGGCCTCGTTGACGATGTCGTCGCCCCCTAGAGGTTAAATTTACAACAATGTCTTAAAACTTTATAACCATCTGAGGTCTTCAGTTACACTGTGATAAAACTAAACCTGTAAACTGTCCAGTAAACCAAATACACACCTGTTCAGGGTGAAGGATGTCCTGTGTGTCCTGTGTGTCCTCTCTCTCTCTCTCTCTCTCTCTCTTCAGTGGGGTGTGTTAGAGAGAATCACACACACACACGCACACACACACACACACACACCCACGCAATCATTACTTCCTCGAAGTGAAACAGGAGGTTGGACTCCACCTCAAACACCATCAACTCACAGAAATTGAAACTCATTCAGCAGGAAATATCACAATCACACACACACACACACACACACACACACATATACACACACACACACAGACAAATGTACACAAATACACACAATAGTGATGAAATTTTAGACTCAGTGATTGAGCACATAATAATGTACAAACAAATACACACACACACACACACACACACACAGACACACACACACATATACACACACACACACATATACACACACACACACACACACATTTTACTGAATCTGACAGAAACAGATGTTCATTCAGCCTCTCAGTTTATTTTGTTCTTCATTGTTTTTTAAATGACTTTTAAACCCTTAAATTGATTTCATTACATTTGAAAGTGAACAACAACAACAACAGACTTTTAGATCTTCATCTTATTTCTTCCTGATTTACATCGCGGGGCGACAGACGGACGTCTCTGTTCCTGCTCCCTCCTGACCTCACACTCGGACCTGGGCGTCGCCTCACTGACCAGCGAATATATGAAGAAAATCACAGACGATCAAAAGCTCTCGACTCTCTGACCTTCACCAAGTTCACACCAGGGTTAGGGGGGTCAATACTTATACAGCAGTCTGGGGTTTGTTTTCACCTCACAACCCAAAGCTGAGATCTGAACCTTGAGTTTCTGATACATTTACACAGAGGGGCGGAGCTACTCGCCTGTCAATCAAGCTCCGCTAGAGAATTAAACTGATTCAGTGACATTTATGTTCCTTATGATCCAAAAGTCCAACAGCCTCAACACTGAGCTTCCCCTGTGTGAAAAAGTAAACACACCCCAAGAAAGGTTTATGTATTTATTTATTTATTTATTATTATTGTTGAAATCTGTGATTAATGCTTAATTATCTTTTCCACATTTAATTTAATCTGGATTTTAAGAAATTACACACGCTGAATAAATAAATAACAGGAATGTGTGTGTGTGTGTGTGTGCGTGTGTTTACACAACCCTGCGGAGGGGGAGGGGGGGGGGGTTTGGTGTGTTCCTTGGGTGTGTTCTGTTTATTCACACCATTGTGTTTAATATTAGCTCATGCTAATTCATATTCCTCATGTCTTCATTTATAAATATTTATTAATATTAGTAAACACAACCTTAAGGTATATAAACATTAGTTACAGTAATAATGTATATAATCACGACTCTGATTCTGTCTCCGCTTCGGATTTAAAGAAAGAAAGAATGAAAGAAGCTGGATGAGTGGATTTATTTACTTTATTACAATTCAACCAAACTACAGAAACTCCACTAATATAATAAACTGCAGAGAATAAAGTGACTATAAATCCTGAGAGTAGATGTAGGAGTTCTGTAGGAGTGTTTACAGAATGGTGCACCAGGAGCCGTCAGCCTGCGGCTTCTCCATCTGTTTGAGGAACTGCGGTCTCTCCATCCCGGTGATCTGACCCAGGAGACCCAGACTGACTCTGTAGGTGCTGGTGTGGCTGAAGTTCTTCTGATCCACGTGTTCGGTCACGTACACCCTGTCGATCCGGCCGTCGTTCAGACGCACGATGATACGGTCCATGTTGCTCCTGTTGTATTTCCGCACGTAGTCGGGCAGGTTATCAGCTCCTGCGGCGTTAAGATTTCCCACCTCATAATACAGATGCTTCTGATTGGGCAGGAGCTCATCATCATCATCATCATCAATCCTGTTGTAGAACCTGTGGAACCCGAAGGCTCCGGTTGTAGGTTTGAGCTCTTTGTACTTCTGAGCAAACCAGTAGAGCAGATCGAGTCCGTGTCGAGGAGGCGGCTGGTTGAAGTCCGAGTTACAGAGCTGAGAAATCTCGTTCAGGGTTCTGATCTTCACCATGACTGGTGCCTGAAAACAACAACGCAGAGTTCAGATCAGCGTCCGGACGACAGGAACGTAAACAAGCTCACGTCTCAGTGGACCTCAGGACGGAGATGCTCAGACTCACAGGTCCGACTGTAAACCCCCCACACACACACACACACACACA
>JAQMYJ010000027.1:423897-436499 GCA_030014305.1 Clarias laeviceps | reverse complement strand
ACTTGCTTTTGCTTTACACACGCGCTGTACACACACACATACAGACACAAAATAAAATATGTTTTACACACACACACGTGGTCACACACAGTAAACAGTACACACACACACGGATGTTGACAAAAACTACTGTATGTGTGTTAGTCGAGTTAGAGTTAGGGTACCACACAAAACCCTCCTCCTCCTCTCCCTCTCCAGTGATTATTTTCGAAGGTCAAGTAAAGGTTAAATTTTGTAGTCTAAGCAAAGTTAAATCTGTGTGTGCGCAAAGGTAAATTGCAGGTTAATTAGTTATATTTTCTGTCATATTTTCTGTTAATCATTTTATATAAATATTTTGGGGTTGTGGAATGAATCAGTGTAGTTTCTATCATTTCTTATTGGAAAATTTACTCTGAAACAAAATGCCATCCAGGATTCCCCTCATGATTTAAAGGTGCAGAGACCACACTGTTACACTTTCATTTTCACACACACATTCATTTCCTTAGGAGCGGTTATGGTTTTTGGCCACATGATGGCAGTGTGGGGAAAGAGAACAGATTTAGTCAAGCAGCTTGGTATGCTTTATATTGTATATTTGTATCAAAGGCATATAAGACTCACTTTGTTCTCAACTTACGAACAAATCCGACTTGCAAACGTGCTCCGGGAACAGAACTTGTTCATAAGTAGAGGACAACCTGTATACTTAAGCCATTCATTCATTCATTCATTTATTTATTTATTTTTAATGATTTTTTTTTTTTATCTTTCCTCTTGGTTTTGTCTTTGCTGCTTCTGAACAACCGGTCGTGTTTCTCCATGGTGTGAGGCTACTAACTTCAGAAAGTGAATGTAACACGTGTCTGAAGATGTCTGAAGGTGTGTGAAGCCAACCATCGGTACCTTTTAAACCACTGCTCCTGCTGCACCATGTGGAGAGAGATTGTAGGCCCCTCTCATCCAGAGTTCAGAGTTGATTTTGCTTTGACCCCCGGCCATGGCTGCTTGTCACACTGCTGGGATTTAAACTTGTGATCTCTGTGTGATAGGATGAACTTTTCCATAAACCATTATTTAAAATTTGCATAATTGAGTTTTAAAAAGAGTTTTTCCAAATCCAAAATACCAAACCCAGATGGGTTTTAGGGTTGTGTCTATAAAGTTATTATTAAATTCAATTCAATTCAATTTTATTTGTATAGCGCTTTTAACAATTGGCATTGTCCATAATTGGCATTATGGACTAATGGGCATGAAATCTTGTAGTACCGATGGGATTCAAACTCATGACCTCCTGTAAATGAGACCAACACTTTTCCCCTCGTCTCTCTCAGGATTTTGTGTGCAGATCATGTGTATTATTTTGTCTCTTATGTGTGCCGTTGTACTTTTCTCAATGCCAGAATCATCAAGAGTCGCTCTCGACAACGTAACTTCCAGCTGCTCATCATCACCCACGATGAGGATTTCGTGGAGCTCCTGGGTCGCTCCCAGTACGTGGAGCACTTCTACAGGATCAAGAAGAACCAAGACCAGTGCTCAGAGATCTCCAGGTGTAGCATCACAAGTCTAAACAGCTACCTGCGCTAATACGCTCAGCGTAAATCACACACAGGAAGGAAGCGCTAACGCTGGGAAGTGTGTGAGATTCAATAAAGGATCAGATCCAAAATCAGACAAAATGGGAGACTAAGGCCTCGCCGAGAGTCACAACACTACTGACGTGATTATATTCTGTTTCAGTTTCGTAAAGAAGTTTAACTATTTCAGTTATTTTCTCTGTTAAAGTTTACCCTAAAAAAAATTTACCCGTCTGTAAACTCTGGATGTTCAGAGCTGATGGACTTTTTCATGTACAGCTCAGTTTTTATGAGATTCCTGTACTGCTGGTTTGAGATTTTTTTTTTTACATATATATAAGTAAATTGACATTTACTAGCTAATGGTGAGAAGGTGTGCGTGTATGTGAGGTGAGGTGGTTGTATCTGTACACGTTATCAGTCATCCTCTGACTTGCTCATATGAGACAAATAATCCACTTCACTGTACATATAATTGCAAAAACCCATGACACAGTCACCTAATAAAATAAATAAGAGTCTGCAGCACAGAACTGTTTGTGATTTGAAAGAAAAAGGATAAAACTTGATGTTTATTTAATTAATTTCAAATTTGATAAGAAGCAAAGTGTTGTCCATGTGAGGGTTTTATTTGTTATACAGAACATTAGCTGATTTGTGTGTTATTGTATAGTGTAATATTTAAGACCTAGTGTCTTTAAGCAGATCATTTTGTAATTATATTTAATACTTAGAGTCTAATAGACTACAAGTATTACTATAAGTGTATACTACTTACCACCATTCATTTACCTGTTGAAATTTATTTGGCTGCATCTAATCTTAGAACCGAGACCGCTCTCACAACCAAACATGGTCAAGGAATTACATTTTTTGTAATCTTTTTGGCGAATTGTCATTAAACACTTAATTTCCCCTGTTCAGCGAATTTGAAGCATCATCGTAAGCAGATCTCCAAACCTAATCAACCACGTCTTTATCAAGATTACTCTGTGTGCACTGGGTTTTCTAGTCTCTACATAATGCTTACTGTGCAGAATAACAGCTTCCAAGAAGATGAGCGTTGGTTTATTTCCGGCTTTTATGCACATATATATTCTCTGGAAGCATGCGTTAGGATTGTGTCTCGATTTAGCCTGCACAAGAAACCTGAAGAATCTGTTAACTTCAACCCAACTTTACTAAACAAGATGAAGGCGGTGATCGTGCTTCTTGCTACTGCTGTTGCGTTTGCCTACGGGGCGTCTCATTTAACTCTAAAGACTTTATCGGGTGAAGTAAGGGATCTGCACGAGGAAACGCTGAATACAGTAAGGCTTTTAGTTTCTTTAGTTTCTTTTCAATTTTGCGAGCTGATTCACAGTAATGTTTTGTTTCTAGGAGAAGTTTGACTCGATCTTTGTGAAAGACCTTAAAACAAACAAAACAGACACCTGTGAGGTGAGATGCTACATACACACTTTTGTGATTTAACCAAACCATGATAAAATATATTCAATTATTATATAGCAGCAATTACTTATTTGGTTATTGAATCAAGTGTGATTAGGATAATAGTTTATTCACATTAAATTTCCCAACATTAATTTCAAACCTCATTTTCTTTCCTTTTTACTGAAGACTAAAGATTGCTCACAGATTCTCTTTAAACCATTTATTGTGTTTCTAGGCTGAGTTTTTCTGTCAGGCTGAAAAAGTTTTATCTGAAGTTAAACTCTCTGAGGAAGCTGATAATAAAAGGGTTAATAAACTGGCCAGGCGTCTGAGGGTGTACAATAAAGAGGTACGTATGAGTCATTGTTTATAACCTTCATCCTTATGCATGAATTTACAATCTTGTGCATTCAGAACTCAGAATATTGCATACATTGTGAAAGTTTGAAATATTCAAACTTATTCATTAATGTTTTTTTTTTTTTTTTTTTTATAACTCCAGGAGAACTGCACTGTCCCAACTAAAGGAGATGAAATAATCCTCCGTTCTTTCCTGGACGATCTGGTCAAATGTATCCAAAAGGCCATGACCAGACGCTGATTCTCAGTCTTTCTAAACTGCTTTTCCTTTAATTTATGAAATCAATGTGAAATGTAATTTATGAAATCACATGTATATTACATCTAAGGCTCTAAATGTATTTATTTTTGTTTCAATGTTTTCACATTGCCTTTAAATAAATATATTGCAACAGATTGGTGTTATTGTCACATTTGGAAGACTTTATCGAGGATTTGAATAAAGAGGAGTTCAGATTTTTAAAAGACTTCTGCAACTCATTTTGTGTAAAAATTTATTTTCAACTCCAACATTTTAGTGACAGCTGATGCATTAACAGATTCAAGGTTCAAAGAACTTTATTAATCCCAGAGAAAAATTCCTTAACATACCAGACAAATATCTCTATTGGACAGTTTGCAAAACACCAGCATTATAATGCACATCTTATGATAAATGGCCAAAAACAGCCATTAACTCTTAAACTCAACATTTTCATTTTTGCATGTAATTAAAAATGAATAAATTAAAAAGAATATTTATGTTAATGTTCACCTTTCAAGGGAATTTCTGTGACAAAAAGTGCATTATTAAGTGATTTACTAATTCTATAATATCACTGTTTCGAACGTTTATCCAGCTGGCACAAGTGATTAATTTTACACTTCACTCTTTTATAGCAACCAGCGACGATGATGATGATGAGAGACAAACACATGTGACAGTCCTATGTCTCCCTCTGGGTTTTGGACACAGTTCATTGCATTGCTTCTGGCGTTTAATAAATAATTAAGAGCTGCTGTTTTTGCATGGGGTTGAGTGAATGGGGGGGGGGGGTCTAGGGGGTGTGGCTATAATGGAAGCACGTGGCTTTCATTCTCATTCTGTCAGTTTCTTAAACAGGTTCGTCATTCTACATCTTTGGCGCGATTACAGTGAGGTAGTAGATGAAGAGAACATTTAAACTAATCTCTATTGTAAATAAGTCTGAATAAAATCAGAGAGACAGATTGTAGTTTCTCTTTTGTCTTGGTCTTCACCATAAATCTCATAAACCTCTCAGATTGGCACATAATGATCCTTGTTTTATTTTCCTTAACTTTCCTTCTAATACTTTTTAACAGCATGTTAAAGTTCCTGTCCCGTTCGTGTCATGTGTGCAATCAAAGAACTAATTAATTAATTAATGGCATTACAGTCATTGTCCTCAGTGTAAGTCTTACATTAGACAGTTCTGTAATCTCTGAGACACTGTGAGGGAAACCCAATCCAGACTGTAAACTCAATTCCTCAGACCAACATGAATAATTCAGCAGCTCTCACACGCCACCTGTCTGCTGAAAAACCTCCAGATAAACGTGTATAATTTCTTAGAATTAACTCTATAATTCTGTCATCGTGTAGTTCAGTTCATATTAAACCCTGACAGCCTCCATCACCCCGTGTTTAACCCGCACTGCTGCAGGAAGACAATCAGAGTTTATTGTGTCTGACTGGGTCATTATTCACCCTGACCTGTCTGTCTCTCTGTCTGTCTCTCTTAACACGTCATCAAGGGAGTGACCACACGGGAGACAGAAATCCAACTGCCCCAACCCCTAATAAACCACTACACACACACACCGGAATTAAATACACACGCATCTCTCTCTCTCACACACACACACACACACACACAGACCAAACAGAACATCTGTAGGAAAGCTGATTTAATGTATTAATTAATTGTCATGAACTATTTTGAATAAGGGTCACCTGCAGGGTTCGTTACTTTAAATGATTATAGAACAACAAAAGAGCAAATTACAAACATCAAAAATAAAAGTCAGATGAAGTTAAAAGCGAAACACCTGGGGAATGAAGACGGGTTTTGGAGTCGTATTGTAAAATTTATGTGATATTTAGCGATAAGGTCATTTTTAAGAATCTCCAGTAATGAATCATTGGAAAGTTTTGGTTTTATATTTATATATATATATATATATATATATATATATTTTTTTTTTTTAATTATTATTATTATATATATTTTTTTTTTGCTTTTGTCCCAAAAGTTTGTCACATTTTTATTGTTTTTTCGTAAGAGTAATGTTTAAAACATAGATTAAGAAACATTATTATTATTATTATTATTATATGTTAGTTATAGTAGACGGTAAAAATGGATATTTTTGCCATAATAGAAGCCGGTCTTAGGCGCGCGCGTGTTTATTTCTGTCTCAGAAGTGTGTGTGTGTGTGTGTGTGTGTTTGTTTATTTCTGTCTCAGAAGTGTGTGTGTGTGTGTGTGTGTGTGTGTTTATTTCTGTCTCAGCTCTGACTAATGTTGCATCTCCATGATTTCATTATTTTAAATCCATCAGCACAAAGCTCTGAAGAAATGAAATAAAAGCATCACAGACCGAGAAATAAAGAAATTAAATATTTCCTTATCGTGTGTTTGTAATCAGCTGAATGTTAATCTATTAATTAAACAACAGAAATGTAGAATATTATCAGGGACAGATTGTTAATAAGTTATGAAAGTGATGAATAAACAGCTGTAACATCTGCAGATTAAGAGCAGGATAAAGTGATGATGATGATGATGTGACTGTAAAACTATAATATCATCCTGTAATAAAATATTTTAGAGTAAAAAGTCTTAAGAGTAAAAGTGGATGTAATTTAATTATACAGATCTGCGTGAACATTAAAGCTTATAAAAATCTTTTATTAAACATTCAGTCACATCTCAGTGAAGCGGCGCCGATCACAATAAACCACGTTAATAATAGCAGCTTTATTTCAGATTTTCTGCCAGAATCCGTTCAGTGTGGAAGTGACGTCATAAAATACCTGCAGAGTTTAACAAACATTTAATCATCACTTATAGACGATTCTGGCGTTTTACTGTCTACAGGAGCATCAACAGTAAATAATCCTCTCTCTCACACACACACACACACACTAACACGTGATGTGCAATAATACTGAGTGTTAAAGCTTTTCACATCTTTTAGTCTTTTGTAAAGTGAAAAGCGCAATAAATAAATCAGGGTGTTTTTGTTGTTCAGACCTCAGGAGCCGTGTGTGTGTGTGTGTGTGTGTGTGTGAGACGTTCATGTGCAAAAAAGACATTTAGAGAGAAAAAATATATAAAAAGTCTTCTAGAGCTTTAGATCCTGATGAGAAGAACCTGGAGATCCCTGTCACGTGCGTTAAAGTGTTGATTGGTTCCTCTGTGTGTGTGTGTGTGTGTGTGTGTGAGGTGTGTGTGTGCTGGTCAGTGCACCGCGGAGTATTTCATCCTTTTCTGTTTCTGTCTCTGGTTACAGAACCAGACCCGAACCACGTTCTTCTTCAGGTCCAGTTTCTGAGCGATGGCGCTGATCTTCTCTGCAGAAGGTCTGGGCTGGAGGGAGAAGAAGGCCTCGAGCGAGCGCTTCTCCGGCGCGGTGATGGACGTGCGCTTCCTCCGGCGCTCCCCGCTCGCGCTCAGCAGCAGGTCGGTGCGCGCTCCCGTGTCCCGGTGCGCGGCCTCGGCTCCGTCCAGCCAGGCCTGTAACACCGGCCGCAGCGCCAGCATGTTGTTGTGGGAGAGCGTGAGGGACTCGAACCTGCAGATGGTGCTCTGGCTGAGAGCGCCGACCCCCGGGAGCCGCAGGTCCCCCAGCGCTGAACCCACGTCCGCCTGCGTCACCCCGAGTTTAACGCGCCGCTGTTTAAAGCGCTCTGCGAACGCCTCGAGCTCGCGCGGGTCCGAGTCTCCGCCCCCGCCGGGCAGCAGAGGGAGGGGCGGGTGGGGGTGCGGGAGACCCGCGGCCTGGTGCAGGTGGCACGCGACCGCCGGAAGCTGATGCTGGTGCGCGCCCAGAGTGGGCAGAGGGTCCGGGGCCAAACCGCCCACAGCCGCCAGGGTCAGGTGTTCCAGCAGCTCCCCCTCCAGAGTCTGGCTCAGGGCGTGGTGAGGGTGATGATGATGATGATGATGATGATGAAGATGGTGGCGGGTGGAAGTGGAGGAGACGGATGAAGCACCGGACGTGGCGCTCATGACGTGGTACGGTGTCGCGTGAGGCTTGGCCAGGGCTTCTGCACGCGCCAACAGGTTCCCGTCTAATGGACCGAATATGTGGCCCTGAAACTGACCCGGGGGAGGGTGGGGGAGGGGGGGCATGGGGGGGATTTACAGGGAAAGGCAGGAAATTACAAACATTAATATGGGAGCAGCTTGATTAGTCTGCGAGGTGTGGTGGGGTGGGGAAGAGGGGCTACTCTTATTTTCTTGTGACTTGTTTCTCAGATTTGGCAAAACAAATTAAAATATGGGTCAATAAAGCACCTTTGAATCTTGAATCTTCAGAGAGAGAGACACAGAGACACAGAGAGACACACAGAAGGAATCTAACTATAAAATGATCAGACAGAAGCAGCAGACGTGTTTGATGTTTGATGAAGTTTGTGGCTCCACGTACCTGTGCAGGTGCAGACAGACACACCCGCCGCATGGGCTCCGAGCTCACGTCCACGCTGGGGCACTTGGGCTCGTGCACGGGGAAGTGATGCTGCTGCTGCTTGCCGTTCATGTTGGTCCGGTTCTCTCCTCACACACAGAGTTCTCCCAGTGTACATATCTCTCTCTCTCTCTTTCTCCATCACCACCTCCTTCCGTCACCTGTCCCCAACACACACACACACACACACACACCTGCTCACCATCTCACCTTACACACCTCAGGCCTGAGAGTCAGAGAACGAACAGCACACACTCACACTGTGCGCCGGGTCGGTCCAGAACTTTCAGTCTTTATTTTAATCTTTATTTTAATCTTTATTTTAATACACAGCAAGGCAGGTTATTTATTGTAATCATCTCTCTGCTGTCTGGAGTCATCACTTCAGCTCATTAATATAAAATTACTAAATGAAAAAGTTTAAACTCATTACACCTGACAACAAAACAGTGAGATTGATTTTAACTGTGATGATGAACATTTAGCATTAATCGTGTGTGTGTGTGTGTGTGTGTGTGTGTAAGGAGAGTACAGGTTTAACCAGAGACTAAAATCAGCAATATTACATAAATATACATTTAACTTATTTTACTCTTTTTCAAATGTTGTGATTTAAATATAAATGAATACAAAATCAAAACCATTTACAAGTCATGAACTGACACAAAAAGGTTCGGTGAAATGTATTTAAATTGTAAATAAAAAAATAATATATTTCTACTGGTTATGTTTTAATATTTATATTTGGGAGAAGCCTTTTTCAGTCTTTATTAACGTGTGTGTTGCCTTCTGACCTTGTCTGTCCTTTATACAGGCTGAAGGTGTTTCTTCACTGTGTCGTTCAGCGTCTCAATGCTAAATTTGTTTAAAATGATTTTGACAAAGTGCTGGAAAGTATTATTATTATTACTATTATTATTATTATTATTATTGAGATGTTTCTACTACTTCTGCTCTGTAAAGCTTCATAACGGCTCTAATCTGAGGTGCTGGTTGTTAATTGGTGATTTCTGAGGCTGGTGACTCTAAATGAACGTCACCTCTGCAGCAGAGCTCAGTTTTGGTCTTGATTTCCCGGGAAGGTCTTCATGAGAGACAGTTTCATCCTGGAACTTGATTGGTTTTACACAACACCTTAAATGTCTTAAAATAATTATTGATCGTCGTTGTTGTTGTGGTTATTGTGACTTTCACTTTATTTTTAAAATGCTTACTCAGGGTCAGAAGGAGTTACATAGCGTCTGTCAAGAACAAGTAATAAAACCATGGAGCCTTGCTATAAATCACTTTGCTCCATCTGTCAGTGCCGTGTCGATCACACACAGGTACCACTAACACGCTTTTACCATTAAAGTGACAGAGGACAGATGCAAATGTCATTTTGCTGTTAAACTTGTTTAGACAAAACTAGATCTGCAATAATGTGTTATACTAAGATTAGTGTTATACTAGCAGTTATTAAAAGTTATTACTTTTTCAAATCTAAAAAAAATTTAAATGTGATTATTGGTTATTTAAATTTGATACAGTTGAGCTTCATGCTGATGGATGGAGGGATGAAACCTTTACACCTCAGGTTAGAGCAGCGACCCCACGGAATGTCTCTGCTCCCCCATGTGTTTTTTCGTGTGCACTCGTACTTTCTGTGTAACGGCTCGGTGTGTAGAAAGTGGAGCTCAGCGGTGACACGGCTGCTCCACCTGATCCGTCCCCCTCTTCTGTCCAACGCACCATCAATTATTCACCAGCAATGTGGCGGGCATCCGTTACCTCACTGGCATTTTCTTTTTCATTATGTTGATTGACACGGGCTTCCTCAGCAAACAAAGAAGTTCTCAGCAACAAGCCATGATGTACACCATCCAGTTTATGATACAGTTTGTATGATGAAGCCGAACCCACTCCTGAAATGCTCTAGGTAACATTTCAACACATGAATATTTTAAAAGAAGAACCTAAATGGCTCATTCATCACTCAGCCTCTCATCTTGATTTACAGTCACACGGTTTATACACGGCCTGGTTCTGACCCATGCAGAAAAAAAATATATATATTTTTGTCTCTCATGTCCACTCCAGTCCCTGAGCTGTTTCAGAGGAGTGTGTTTGTGTTTGTTAAGCCACACAGTGACCTATGAATCATTCAAGTATAAAAACATCAAACTTAAGTCCTGATCCAGTGAGAAACAGGTGCAGATGATGACAGATGATCAGGAGGTGATTAGTAACTGCTGATGCTGATGCTGAGGGGTTGGAACAGACAAGAGGGGAAATGAGGTCACTGCTGCTGAGGCTGTTACAGAAACGTATGTTCGGGCACTTTACCATCTCTCTCAATAAAACATCTGTTCCCATTTCTTTAATTTAATCTACATCATTTAATTTCATAACCAGCACTGTACATGTAATTTGTAGATTCAGTTATCAAAGTAAAATCTAATCCAGACACCAAGCTGTTTAATTCTTCATTTATTACACTTCATCTTTATATTTTACACAATGGATTAAAAAAGAAGAAATATTAATCAAATTACCCCTTTAAAATCTCAACATTTGTTTCATGAGTAAGTTTAGCAGACTTAAACTTACTCCTTACAGGAACCCTGAAGGACACTTTAAACACTAACAGCATGTGTCTGTCTCGATGTGTGTCAAGTGTCAACTATATCCCGGTATCGCTTCTGTCCTTTATTTCCAAAATTCCTTAAAAGATCTGTTTACAACCAAATGTCTCTTTATCTCTCACAGAAAAACCTTAATGATCCCAACCAATCTGGATTTAAAGTGACACATTCCACAGAGCCCGCCCTTCTGTCAGTCACTGAGAAGCTCCATGCTGCTAGATCTGCTAAATCATTTGTCCTCATCCACCTGGACCTGTCAGCTGCATTTAACACAGTGAACCACAAGATTCTATTATTTATTCTTACAAACCTTGGAATCTGTGGAACAGCGTCGCAATGGTTTGCTTCTTATCTAGACGATACAGGAAGACCCTCAGACACTCTGGTTTCCACCCGGATCTCAGCATGTCTGGGAGACATCTCATCCTGGATGGCCGCTCATCAGCTGAAACTCAATTTGAGTAAAACCGAACTGCAGTTCATCCCTGGCGATTCATCCCCTGGTCAAGACCTTGTGATTTCCCTGGACAACATTCAGATCATTCCTTCAGCCATCTTCTTTAACACCAAGCCGTCACAGCACCCACTTACCTCTCTGCTTCAATCCCACCTCACACTACACCACGTTCCTCTGATCCTCCAGCACTGCTCGCCTCATCTCTCAGGGATCGAGGACGACATTCATCCAGACTGTTTTCTGTTCTGGCACCGAGGTGGTGGAATGAACTTCCTCTAGATGTCCATACAGCAGAGTCTTTTATGATTTTAAACGACGCCTCAAGACGTATCTGTTTCTTCAATACTTGGACTAATCCCCACCCCATTAAAAAATTCCTTTCCAGCTGTATTTGACTGATGGCACCCAGTAACCCAGTGTAAGTATCTGTCCAATAACGGGAAATAAGTTGCTCTGGATAAGAGCGTCTGCCAATTGTCTAAATGTAAACGTTAAGGTGATACAATTGAAATTTTGTCTTTTCTGTTTTTCAGCATTTAGAGCAAGTACTTTATGAAAAAAGCCACTAAATGATGAAAGATTTACCTTTTTGTTTATATTGAAAGTGATTCTCTATGTTGTGCAGCTGTGAGTTGATCTGACGAGAGGAGAAATGAGGTCACTGCTGAGGTTGTTTTTTATTCTATTCTATTGTATTTTATTTCTATTTTATTTCTATAGCACTTTTAATAATGGTCACTGTCACTAAGCAGCTCTACAGAATCAAATGTTTATGATGTCAAATTGTATCTTTAAGCATTTTGTGGCCTCACATTTGTGGACCTTCCTGTTTTTCATCTCTCTCTCTCTCTCTACGCCTCTCACACACACACACACACACACACACACACTAACGGAATCACTGCGCTCTAACAGAGACACCCTGTAACAAGGAACCTCTTTAATGACACTCGCTTCTGCTTTACGCACTGAGGCTTAGCGTGGGAGATGATTACCCACAATCCCACAGTGCATGAGAGAGAGAGAAGGACCACTGGCTCGGTGGTGTATCAGGGGTCAGTGGGGTGTTGGGTGGACGAGGGGACGTGGAGTGGTTTGATTGCTGACATTCCGTCCCACACGGCGGTCAACAGCAACTGCGTTAAATCAGACTGTGAATGTTTTCCACACAGATTCCCAAAGTAAGAGACATCAGTACGTTAATCATCAGCTTCAGAATCAGAAATAAATCTCACAATGTTTTTTTGTTCTTATAGTAAAAAGTCTTATAGTATTAAGACCATCAGAAATGGATTTTATTTCAGTTAAATTTCATTGTAGTTTTTAAACATCAATTAAAATTATGCTCATTAAACTTAAAATATTTAATGATTATCAGTCACCAGCACTGGAACAAATTGCTGTATTTTTTACAGCAAAATTATACAGAAACTTACTGTTTTGCCATTTTACAATTTATTGCTGTAGT
>JAQMYJ010000027.1:329036-346579 GCA_030014305.1 Clarias laeviceps | reverse complement strand
TCTCTGTATTAATAAGTTAGACAGAGATTCTGCTGTACAGAGAGACAGACAGACATGTACGTGGACTTCAACCTCAATAATAATAATAATAATAATAATAATATCACTGATTACAGTAAAGATCAGATCAGATTATTATTAGCTTTATCTTTTTAACTGTTTATACAAACTCTTTCATTGTTACAGATGCGTACTAAAACTATTTGAGTATGTGTTTGAGCATCATATCTTAAAACTGATCAGTTTAATACATGTCTGAGTAAAAGTCTGATCAGAGAGCAGCTGCTGTGGTGTGTGAGGGGGAGGGGGGGGGGCACCTGAAGGGCTCCTCACAGCCAGGTCAGCCTATATGGCACTGCATCACCTCCTCCCACCTGTAGGGGGCAATCTAGAGACGCTTTCTCTCCGACGGCCACTTTCATGGACAATGACCTCTAGTGGCCAAGTGAGCTGGACGGACTGGTGCACTGTGAGGTCCAACTGGAAGATCATTCTCAAAATTCCTGATTTTTTTTATCTTTTATGAACTTATCGTTTCGCAAAAGTTATCGCCATTTTAAAATAATTTTTATTAGACGGATCTAACTAGAAATAATCATAAAAAATATAAATTTGTCGTTGCGCGTTAATTTGGATGACGCGAAGCGTTTTTAGTCACGTGATAGCTAAAGGGCCCGACTGTACTCTGTGACCCCGCCCCCTCGCCCCCCTCTTCTTTTCCCCCTCCCTCCTGGACTTTATCCCGGTAACCATGACAACCGTCCATCTCGCGCCGCTCCCTCTCGCTCGCCCGTGCGCGCACACACACAAACACACACCTCGGCGGGATGGAGCGCGAGCGTGACGCCACGGATGCGCGAGCCGGACGCAGACCAATAGCGTGTGAGCAGCTCGGAGCCGCTGTGCGCGAGACCGCCAGGGAGACACACACACACACACACTCTCACACACCGGGAGACACACACACACACACACACACTCTCACACACCGGGAGACACACACACACTCTCACACACCGGGAGACACACACACACACACACACTCTCACACACCGGGGCGGCGGCGGCGGCAGGTCCCCCGGGAGTCTCTCTCTCTCTCTCTCTCTCTCCTGACGCGGTGTGACGGGACGCGAGACCTTCATCCTCCTCATCCTCCTCATCCTCCTCACGCTTCCTCACCTGAGGAGAGAGATGGACCTCCTGACTCCAGGGTTCGTCCTGATCTTTGTCTGAAATCTCGCCTTAGATCAGATTATTCCAGAAGGTTTTTTCCCTAACAAGACTGTGAAGGATGCGGTGTGTGTGTGTGTGTGTGTGTGAGAGAGTCTATAAATAGCATGTTCACTCCTAATTTAGTCCTCCTGAGCCGCTTTGTCCTCCTCTTTGCCTCCTTGTCTGGGTTGTGATCAGCAGACGTCCGGTCCTCGTGTCCTCGGTGTTGAACGCTCTCAGGTGTTAATGAGATGTTCGTTAAGCTCTTTAGGGGTTTATTAAGTGCAGTAAGTGTTCATTAGACTGCGTAGGAGCGCTGCTCTGTCTCTGTGGAGTTTAAATCTGAAGCTCTGAAGGTGATCCGGTGTTTTTTTTCCTCACTTTTATCTGCTTCATGACCACCGTCCTGCCCCGCCTCTCCCCCCGTTCCCCCTGTCTCTCCCGTCAGTGATTCATCCTCATGCCGCAGCAATGAGTAACGCGCGCCCCAACACCTCCACCTTAATCCCGGACGTGCCGGAGGTGAGGAACGTGAGCGTGGAGCTGCTGGCCCTCAACCCCTGGGACGTGGTGCTGTGTGTGACGGGGACGCTGGTGTGCTGCGAGAACGCGCTAGTGCTGGCTTTGATCGCGCACACTCCCTCTCTGCGAGTGCCGACGTTTGCGCTCGTAGCCAGCTTGGCGACCGCTGATCTTCTGGCCGGTCTGAGCTTGATCCTGAACTTCATCGTCATCTACATGATGGACACGGACTTCGTGACGTTGCTGTCCGCCGGCCTGCTCATCACCGCCTTCTCGGCCTCGGTGCTGAATGTGCTGGCCATCACTGTGGACCGCTACCTGTCTCTGTACAGCGCTCTCACGTACCACACGGAGCGCGCCGTCACCTTCACCTACGTGGTGATGATGCTCGTGTGGTCCACCAGCGCTGCTCTCGGTGCTCTGCCCATCCTGGGCTGGAACTGTCTGCGCGACGAAGCGACCTGCAGCATCTGTAGGCCGGTGCACAAGAGCAACGCGGCCGCACTCGCCGTCTCCTTCCTCCTCGTCTTCGCCCTCATTCTCCAGCTGTACCTCCAGATCTGCAAGATTGCGGTGCGTCACGCGCAGCAGATCGCCGTGCAGCGCCACTTCAGGGCCGCCTCTCACGCAGTTTCCGCAGCCAAAGGCGTCTCCACGCTGTCCGGCATTTTGGGCACGTTTGCCCTCTGCTGGGTTCCTCTCGCCATGTACTCCCTGGTGGCAGATATCTATTATCCAGCGACTTACACCTACGCCACCGCTCTTCCAGCCATCTGCAGCTCCATCATAAACCCCATCATCTACGCCTTCAGAAACCCCGACATCCAGCGGTCACTGAGGCTCACGTGTTGTGGATGTATGAACTACGGCGTTACCATGCGACCACGGACACCGAGTGACGTGTAACTTTTTTCTAAATGCAAAAACTACAGCAGTTTTCAATCCACGTCTACAGCTGTAGCTACCGCAGCATGTGTGATTACCAGAAAGGTGAAAAAGATTTAAAACTGAAGGAAGCGCTGGAGCAGTTACTGGTGCAGTCAATAAATATTCATGTGTTTTAGGAAAATGTCTTTATTTGACGCTCTAATCTGATCTTATAGAAAAAATTAGCTTATTCTTACAGAAGGAAAATTAACGTAATTAAAATTATTAAGTCACGTGTAAATAACTGCTTCTTATTGTATTCTGTATTCACATACGTGACTGTGATAGAAGAAGTTCAGAGTTCCCCACAGACACTATAGTGCAGTACAGCTGAGTCCGGCGTGAAGGTTTCTTCACGTTCCTCAGCTCAGGTGACGGTGATGTCGGTGATCACGCGGCTGCGCGGCTACAGCTGACAGACAGGAGGATAAAAACTGCTGCGGCCGAGACTTTAACATGCACAGAGATTCCACATATTGTAATGTTCATGCGTATGGAAGTGTGTGTTGTCTGTGTAATCTGAGTGTAATGATGTTCATATGCACAGGTGTGTTTTTAATGTTTTTGGTCAAAATCCTTTCATAGCTTTGGTTTAATTAAGAATGAAATTGTGTCGACGCCCTTTCGCTCGATTAATACTTAATATAAGAGCAAAACACAAATGTAGCATGAATTCTTTGCGGTCCGTTGAGTTTCAGCACTGTGAAATAAACACTTACGGGCAGAACTGATGGAGACGGAGCTCACGAGCGCTCGCTGCAGTGTTCCATCACAAAATGTTTAGAAACTGGCTTATTAACTTGAAACTCAGGTTGAAAGGCGTCGCAAGTGTGAAATGCTGCTCCCGCGCGATGAGTGTGTCAGGTGATTACAGTCTGGTCGTTCTCCTCTCGGACCTGAGCACGAAGCATCACCTGGGGTGAGAGGAGAAACCCCCAAACTGTGCTGAGCTCCGCCCCGAGGCGTACGCAGTAGGCGTGTGTGATACAGAATGTGATTTACAGTTGGGATAAATGATTTTATTGTAAAGCGCTAACAGCATTCAAACAGACGGGAACGTGATGGAGGAGACGGAGGAGCTGTGGGGCCGCGAACACTTACAGGCAGGGACAGTCACAAAATCTCCAAATTGAAATATATTTACCTGAATTTATCTGTGTGTGTGTGTGTGTGTGTGTGTGTGTGTGTGATGTTTGCCAAACACAGCACACACTGATAGATTATATTTCACGTTAATGAACTTAAAGCATTTTCTACTTCCTGAACAGAAAGTGAGAGCTGGGTAAGAGCGGGTGAGATGATGTATGATGGCATACAGGGTTGGGTATTGTCAGAGAGTTCAAAACACACACACACACACCTTTTAATCATTCAGAGACGTATGTGGAATGGAAAATCTCCTGCTTTCTCATGGAGAAGAGATCTTCTGGAGTAGTGTTGAGTGTGAACTCGCACTAGCGTACACTGGTGTTAAATATTACATAAGACTAGTGCGCGGGACGGCCTTTAGCCAGAGGAGCAACAGAGCGCGATTCCTAAAGCACACAGACCATGCAATCACACTCTGATACCGAGAGACGTCACAAAGCTGTAAAGCACAAACCCACAGTGTTTATTTACACATCTATAACGATAAAGTTACTTCCATGCATTAAGCTTCTCGCGGTATCTGATAAACATCATGCAAATGTGTTGCTGTATGATATCAATGCTACAGGTACAAGTCAGTAGAGTAGTTACTGCATCTACTGCCAGTATTCTCAAGATATAGCTATTTTCAGCATTTCTGATAAACATAAAATATAATCCTACTCAGAACGGGGGTGGGGCGAAGGGGGGGGCGGCGATGTTGCACATTGGGGTGAGGGGGGGCACTTAGGGTATATATATATATATATATATATATATATATATATATATGCATTTGTAATCAAGTTTCTGTCATGACACCAGCTAACATCCGTGTTCACGCCAGCTAACGTTAGCTTATTAAAGTCACTCGGTGTCAAGACGTACCGCTGCAGAACTTCCTCCAGGTTAGTTAATGTTGTCACTTACGTTACAGCAGCGATGAACGGACGTTTCCATACCTTCCATACTTTGCTCTCTATTAAAGACAAAAGTGCAGCTTGTCACGTTACTGAGAAAACACACACGTGAGCTTCTCTGTCCTGAGCACAGCCGTAGCCTGTTAGTGTTACACCAGAGCTGCTTTGTGACTTTGTCCATCGATTTAAATAATATAAAAATAAAATTGATGTGAATTGAATTAGGTCGTGTGGACCATCCACTGATCCTGTTACTATAGAAACCATAACGTATTAAATCACATAAATGAATACACACAGTAATACACACCGTCTGGTTCGAGAACTACACAGCGTCACGGTCCCACTCGCAGCCCTAATGTCGCTCATCCATATTTTAAACATTAGATTTTAGGAGTAGATGTAGCGTGTTTACCGATTTCCTCCATAACCTCTAGCTAACTTTGAAAATCTTGTCTTCTGCACAGAGATGAAGGTTTTCTGTCGAAATCTACTAAGTTGCATCCTGATGTCAGCTTGGAGAGAGGTAGACCTTCTCCGCTTCATCTTGCCTTACCCGTGATCTCAGTGGCAATAACGTACCGTACTGTGTCTATTAATAACAAAAATGCATAATGAAGTAATAATAATTTTTTTGTAAAACTATTAGAGGTAAATAAACCTGCTCTATGCTCGTCATCACGTTTGTGATAAGTAGCTTGCTAGCCTGTGAGGTGACACTGAGCACTTACAGATCTGTAATCGTATCTCAATACTGTGCACTGAAATCTGATCCTGTGTGTGTGTGTGTGTGTGTGTGTGCTTGAGTTTGTACGTTTGTAGATCAGCCAAAGAGCTAACTGTAAAAAAAAAAGAAAACGAATAAAGAGAAGTTTGTTATTGAAGAGTGTATTGTGCACATCGCACTATTCCAAATACTCCTGCTGATCAAAGATGTCAGTGTGTGTGTGTGTGTGTGTGTGTGTGACTGAACGTGTGCTGCAGAAGTTTCTGTTGATGACTGATTGTATGCTTTTATTTTTTTAATGATGCATTTATGTTTAAGATTAATTCAAATGAAAGTTGTGGTTAAGAACTGAATTATTTTTGTATTGTAAAATCTTTTGCATTAATTCTAACTAGCGACATCTAACATTCTAACATCTGATACTTGCCTTGATCCATGATCCATATTTTCATGATGATTTGCATTAACAAGGTTATTATTGTTTTATTGTTTGTTTTGAAGTTAATACCTGATGTGTCTGTAAACATCACTTCATTGCTCCATACATGTGTTTACTGCGACAATAAAAGTTCTTAAGTTGTGCACAGATCTGAGTGTCACTGAATGAAACCAATATGAGGCTCAGATCAGACCAAATCCAGGACCGAAGTCCAAACATTTATACGTTTTTGTTAAAGCCGCCCTGCTGATGCTCCCATGTCGGTTCCGTTAGTCACACGTGCCGTGACAGGCTGCGTGCTCATCGATCACACGCTAACGTGACTCTGACTAGTGAACTGCACGTGTGCGTTCTGTTGTTTGTCAGCTGAGAGTCCAGCGCTCCAGAGGGACGCCGGCGGGGATCTGGCCGAGCCCGAGGGACAGATGGAGCTTCTCAGACGGACGCCGAGTATTACGTCACGTCCAGGGTGGGGATCTGTGGAAACAAACCAGGTTTAACACCCGTGTTTTGGGCAGCGGTGACCGACCTCGGCGCGGCAGGAAGGACGTTTGGAGCCTCTTCATGTTTCCCCCAAAAGTTTAATACAGAATATTTTTATAAAACTGTAACACACACACACACACCAAAGACTCAGCACTTTCATGTTAAAGTACAAAACAAGCATGAATATTCAATATCCTGACACACACACACACACACACAGAGTCATTAACGCTTACATCACTGTTATTTTAGTTATGACATAAATGTAGTTGCTATTAACTCAGTTCAGGTGAATTTATTATTTAAGAGCAGAGTATTAATGAACAGTCTCGAGTAACAGCCGCTATAACACTGACCACGCGACGTGCTACAACAAACACCGATCATTACGCTAAGCTACCTGTTGTTCTTTAACATCTTACATCTTCTCCAAATCCCTGATCAGACATTCGAACAGAACTACACGCGTTGCGGTACTCGAGTACACACTTCACCTCTGACTCATGGTTTTTCATGTGTTTCTCCTGACTTAGAGATCTCACCATTTCAGCCTGTAAAAACACTTACAGGTAGCTAGCGTTCGCTGGATCCTTTAATGTATTACAGCATAAAGTTCTGGGTTCATGGTAAGACGTCTCTCTGATGATCACCTGCTGCAGAAATGTCTGTAAATCCTGCCTGTAGGTGGCGCCCACAGGGTCGTGTGAGGGCCGTCTTCGATACACAGCTAGAAACATTTGATTTAACACAAACTATATTGTTAAAATAAACTAGCAACCAAACAGCACTTGGCTAGACGGCTAATGCTACCGTCCTGTATACAAGTAAAAGAGAAATAAACTCTACACTGATGGTACCGGTGATGGTTCTCACTGCGTGGGATTACATCATCATTTTAAAAAGCGTTCCTCAGATGTAGAAGACGTGTAGAAACTCATCTGTAAATCAATCACTCACCAGAAGACTTATTGGCTCTCACGCGTGTCACTGTCTTTTATTACTATAGTAGCGGTACTTTCGGTACTCTTCACGTCAGCACCTAACACCTAACTTTAAACAAAGATTATGATGTAATTAGCAAATTTCCGAAATCTCGCAAAATGATGGATTATCTTTCAAATTATACAAAATGACACAAAGAATGAAATATTTGCAGAGAAACAGTTAAACGTACAGTTGTAATGAATTTGTTTAAATGGAAATGTAAATTATAACTATTAGGGATTTGTTTGGTGTAATAAACGAATGTGGCGAAATGGTGCGATCTAGAAATCGACTGAACGAACTCTGACCTTCACAGTTTGTGACTCAGACCCTGTTACAGACAGCAGTGTTTGACATTTTCCAGTATAGAGGAAGATTCTCTCTGCTGCTGGAGGTCCAACATGGATTCCCTAAAGTCTAATAATCACAATCATCTCACACTGACCTTCTCATCTAGATTTTACTTTCTGCTGTGATCCTTAAGACCACTACACTCATACAGAACCTTCTCACATCACACTGCATGACTCTACAGAACACACTTACAGAAGAGTAATGGTTCACAGGACTGTGCAAAAGTTTAATATAGTCCTGAGGAATAAGTTCTCCAGGGTTCCTGAAGGACGTTTGTGTCTCTCATCATGTCCACTCCAGTCCCTGTACCTGAGCCGTTTCAGAGGAGTGTGTTTGTGTTTGTTAAGCCACACAGTGACCTATGAATCATTCAAGGATAAAAAAAAATTGAGGCCTGATCCAGTGAGAAACAGGTGCAGATGGTGACAGATGATCAGGAGGTGATTAGTAACTGCTGATGCTGATGCTGAGGGGTTGGAACAGACTAGAGGGGAAATGAGGTCACTGCTGCTGAGGCTGTTACAGAAACAAACAGTTTATTAACTGTTCCTGTTTCTTTCTTTTAATCTACATCATTTATTATGAAGAAATGAGGGGGGGGTCAAGACTTTTGTACAGGAATGTATAATCATACTGTACTATCCCGAGTCCAAATGATGTGGATGTGTTCCCTTTAGATTCTGGTTCCTCTCCTCTCAGTGAGGACAGCTGGCTTTAACTCTACGTCTCTCCAGATTTCTCTAAAAGTTCTGAACGTCTTTTTGTCCGTCTGAGGTTTTTTAATTAAACAGAAACTTGACTTTTTTAAACCCAGACACAATGAGTCTAATGACATTCGAACAGAAACAGAACAATGAACACATGGTGTATTGTTTATAATATATTTATTGTTTTATTAACTACGCACACATGCATCTCTGATCTATATTTGTTCCATGTGATGATCGTCGTCGTTTTATATTTAGATACTCAAATTTATCTCACAGTCAGTGATACAAAAATCTATACAATACATCGTAAAACACATGAATTATAAATAACACACGGTAATGAGGGTCACCATCAGCTGTGTTCACGATTACGTACGCTGGAGGTGGTGTGTGTGTGTGTGTGTGTGTGTGTGTGTGTCACACAGACATCACAACATACACATTAGACATAAACATCTTACTCTCTTCATCCACACACACACACACACACCACCACTTCTTTATACACACTTCATCACTTAATGCCATCTTTCATCAATAATATTAAGGGAAATCAGAAGGTCATGACCTCCAGGTTCAGAGTCCTGGATTGGTGTCCATGAGGATCCATTAGAACAATAAACATCACGAAGCATCGACACTCACCACAACACTGTTCACAGTTAAACAAAGGGACAAATGACACGCCTGATGGGAGGTGTGTGTGTGAGTGAGTGTGTGTGTGTGTGTGTGTGTGTGTGGTACAGCAGTGTGCAGGATCACACACTGGATCACACACTGGATCCTGGAGAGATTCACAGAGGACGCGGTACTCCATGGTACTCCATCACGCCTCCTATTGTTCCATAAAGCTAACGTGTGTGTGTTTGTAGACAGCGTACAGAACCTAATCACTGCGGAATGGATGTTTTTTGGTGAGCACTGCGAGGAGACGTGTACTGTTACACTTTTATAATTCTCTGGACAAATATTAAAAATCTAAATCACACGACAAATAAAGATTTTCTTGGCAACTTTAAACAACTCTGAAGAAAGAAATAGATGTAGTGTATTTATAAGTTGTATGATAGATTTCTGTGCTTAAGTATAATATAATCAGCTCTCCTTCTGTCTCTCGCTCTCTTTCCTCTCACACTCGTCTTCCTTCCTCTCTATTGCACGTCCTCTCACTCAGTACCTGCTTTGTCTCCACTGCACTATTTTCTGTTGTCTCTTTGTACATCTGCTAATAAATCCGTCTGCCTGTCTGTCTGTCTGTCTGTATGAGGAGAGTGTGTGTGTTCTGGTTCGGGAAAGTAGCAGCAGTGTGTACAGCATGTGACCGGTCTGTTCCTCCCCTCAGTCAGACCACTCGTTCTCCTCGGGCTCGGAGTCCTCGTCTGATTCGCTGTACTCCACAGCGATGCGGCGAGACAGAATGGTGGCCACGTCGTTCCCCACCGGCTCCTTCTTCGCCTCCTGCTCTCTCTGCTCCTGGACTTTACGGAGCTGGATTCCTGACGAGGAGCAAACAGCAGATTCAGGAAGACGCGCTAATGCACGATAACTGACACATAGTTTAGATAAACCTCTAGCTAATCTACAAACTGTACATGGCTACTTAATTGGGAATACCTGCGCGTTCAGGTAGCCAACCAATCATGTGACGAAGTCATGTGACTTTTCCTTTTTTGAATGTAAATTAAAAAGCATGCTGAATGTAGGAATGTGACGTGACCTAGTGTGTGAAATATGAAGTAAATCAGATGGACTGCATGTTCACACTCTTCCTGAAGGCTGCGAGGGACCTTAAAGCAGCTGTATGTAACTTTCTGGGGTTTTGGAGACAGTGTGAGCGGAAGGACTTTAGACTCATACTGGACGCTGTTCCACACGTTACTCTGATTTATTCTATGTTTGTTTCATCGTTTCATAATGTACAGTATGTACACCTTATAACCAGCAAAATAACACATTTCCCAGTAATTCCAGTTTGCACTGGTGAGCTTGTGAGAACAAACCGCAGTAGATCTCTCCGCTGTGAACACTCACCTCTGCGGATGGCAGCCAGCAGGTCGCTGCGAGCGTCGCTTATGGGTATCAGGGGCACCGTGCCCTTCCTAGGCAGCGTGCCCTCTCCGGATGGATGAGCGGCGGCTCTGGCCGGGGACGGAGCGTGGGTGGGCGGTCCTGGAGGTGGTGGGGGCGGGGCGACTGGTGGACCTCCACCGCTCACAGGGTGAGAAGGTGACGGGACGTAAGCCGAGGGAGGCGCGGGTGGAGGAGACGGGCTGTAGGGTCGGGACAGAGCCGAAACAGTCCCCGGGGCCAGAGCCTGAGGAACGGAGGTGCTGTCGAAGGCCGTCTGAGCCGAGGGGATCACTGGGGGAGGAGGAGGCGGGGCAGGAGGGATAAAATGTTCCTGCATCTGATGGCCGCTGGAATGTTAAAGGAGAGAAAGAGAAGTGAGGTTAAACCTGCAACTCAAAGAGTAAAGAGTAACGTAGTATGTGTTCCCCCGTGTTTCCCACCACGACCTTAGCAGTAAAGGAACACGACAGACACGCCGGTTTTAAAAGGGTCACATCTCAGGAAGGAGGAGTCGGACTTGAGAAGGGGTTCCTCTGTACCTGTAATCTTTGGCAGCAGAAGGTCGAGGACCATTGAGGGAGGGGTCAGGGGGCGGAGCTCCGTGATGCTGTTGCACGCGGCCTAGCGAGTGCTGGCGGGCGGAGGCGGAGACGGAGGCGGGGGGGCGATACGCGCGGTCCAGTGACTGGGTCTGGGTGGGGGCGCTCTCCTTCCCATCACCTCCTGCTCCACCTGTGTCCTGCGGGTGACTGGGGCTGGTGGGGTACGAGTGCTCATCCGACAGTGCAGACCTGCGCGGGGAGACGGAGGACAGAGCGAGGAAAAGAAGGAACATCATCCCCGTTAGTCAGTACCAGCTGTTTATAATGAAACGCAGCACTTTGATTTGTCTGGGAATCTCTGACCTGTCTGGAGATAAGGAGCCTTCAGACGAGATGCCGTGGTACGGAGACGGCGTGAGGCGAGTGTCCGGGCGGAACTCCTTGTCGTATGCCATCATGTTCCACTCCTGACGCCGGTTCCGAGCCTTCCGCACCTTCTTCACTTCACGCGACGGATCCTCGAGGTGTTTCTGCTCTTGCTAACATCGACACAAGGAATGCAGCATGTTACTAATGAACAGTGCAGCGTTCTCCTGCAGGCCCCGCTGTCGTTCTCTCATGATCTAGTTAAAATTCCCTAAAATCAAAATCAGTGTCTTAGAGCTTCCTGTTTTAACAGGAAGTACATCATCAAACGGATTTAAATCAGAGATAAGAAGAGATTTCATGAGGACTTTAATGCTGGTGATGCTTCACTAAAACATGCAGTGACTCAAGCGAGGTGCTTCGTTCGCCAGTTTCAGCCCACAGATCAGCTGCGTAAAGATCAGCAGAATGTTCCGGCAGCTGAAGAGCCATCTGCGCTCGTCACAAATACAACAGCCACGCCGGGACGAGCTGGTGTTTAGGACCGTCCCTTTACTGAGAGTTTTATAAGACATAAACCATCTCATAAGTGTTTCTGTTAAATTAGCCTCCTATCTCTCTCTCCCTGTCTCTCTCTCAGTCCAATCTAGAACTCTACTGCGTCCTGGTTCTTCCTTTGTCTGTTAGCGAGCGAGGATCACAGGCCAAGGACAAGCAGGACAGAAACCCTGAGACAGCTAATGACGAGCTCCATGCAGAAGACAGGAGAGAGAGAGAGATGAGAAAACCTGAGACACATAACAAACACACACAGACACACACACACACACACCTTCTGCCTTCTCTTCTCCTTCCTCTTGTTCTCGGTGGCCTGCAGCATCTTCTCCTTCCAGAGGTTAAAGAAGTACGAGGGATCCGTATAGAACTTCAGGCCGTCCTTCTTGTCGTCTCTGTAACACAGTGAAGCTCCACGTTACACAAACCTTAAGCGGACTTTAGCATGACGATAACGACTAACAGACACAACTCAGACATCTGATGGGCTTCTACAGGACTTCAGAAAGTGGGCAGAGCTTCAGGACTGGGATCATATGAATGGAGGAGCGGAGCTATGGTGTTAGAAATATAAATATAAATGATATCATGATAACTCTAATAATAATAATATAATAATAATCATCATCATCATCATCATCATCATTCTGATCATAAAATATTTCAGTTGAAATTATGTTTGGTAAACAACTGGTGTTTAATTTTGTGGTCAATCTATATTATTTTTAATTATTACAATATTATTTATTTGTTAGTGGTTTATAAATAAGTCTCGCGCGGCGCTAGTGCCAGAAGATGCATGTGATCGTTTGTGTGAGTGAACTTTACACTGTACAGGTGATGATCAGCACCATACACCTGTAAGTCCAAAGACAATTCCAGAACCTTCTGTAGATCAGGTGAGGATGGTCAGTCCAGCTGGAGAAGTGAGTGGAACAGAGACGCTGACACACACACACACACACACACACACACACACACACCTGTATGGAGTGAGGATGTTGAGGGGAGGCGGCTTGTCACAGCGCTGGTACATCTCCATCACCGAGTTCAGGATGGAGTTTCTGGAGACCACCTGCTGGTCCTGGATGGTGGAGCTCTTGAAGGCCTTCCTCATGTTGATGTCCTGCAGGGACACTGAGGAACACAAGCAGGAGCAAACACTGAATTCCTACTGCAGGACACGAGTGTCTCTCCTGAGATTTCATCTTAACTCTAATTAATGACACTCATTCTCATCGCTCTCTATAGCACTTTATCCTGTACAGGGTCGCGGGGGGCGGAGCCTATCTCAGGGGACTCAGGCCACAAGGCAGGGTGCCGATCCATAACAGGGCACACACACACACACACACACTCATTCACACACTATTTTAGAAACACGAATAACCCTTTGGACTGTGGGAGGAAACCGGAGTACCAGTAGGAAACCCACCAAGTACGGCACACACACACACACACACACACGCACACCACAACCCCGAGGTGGGAATTGAACCCACGACCCTGGAGGTGCGAGGCCACAGTGCGAACCCTGTCACACTTTTTGTATCTCATTTACTAAATTAAAGGAGAATTGTAAAATTAAATTAATGTAATAATAGTTTTATGCATATTCATGACTCATAGTGTAAATATTTTAATATTTTATATTAGAGTTTTTCAGCATTGTATAATCTAACATTCATCCTGTTACTGAAACTCAAGAGTGACTGCATACACACTCTTAATTATTAATTTACTGTACATACAGCATATTTAAATATTCTGTCAGTCTGTCTGTCTGTCTGTCTGTCCGTCTGTCTGTCTGTCTGTCCATCTGTCTGTCTGTCCGTCTCTTACCCTCCTCCACAGTGGAGTCCAGTTGTGTGACCTTGACTGCCAGTAGATCCACTTTCTCCTGTAGGCTGTTCATCCGCATGTAGAAACTGTTAGCTTCATTGAAAAGCTCTCCGAAGATGTCTTCAGCATGTCTACCTGCACACACACACACACACACACATACACACATACACACATACACACACACACGCACACACACACACACACACAGTAAGTGTAAATGATATATTAAGCATTATATCAGTTTGTCACACTAATGGACTGATCAGAAACACCCGCATGCTGTGTACAGTAAACTCTGATTAGATTAGATTAGATTATGATGTTTTTACAGCAGACCTGTTTACATTTACAGATTTTTCATATTAGCTAATCTTATTAATAATCTAACTAATGAATTCACTAATCTTTGTAACATGTAACTGGTGATGATAGTGAAGAATCAGTGGATTCTTCTGCTGCACCCGTCCGATCTCAGATGTGGATCTCATCAATAGTTTTACACCTTAAAGTTTCGATCATTTAGCCGTCATTTAGGTGAGTTTGGATTTTTCCAAGAATTTCCCCCTAATTTAGTCGTGTCCAATTCCTCCCCGTCACTAGGGGGCTCCACATTAAGGCTACTAATACCACTCAGTCGGGAGGGCCGAAGACTATCACGTGTTTCCTCCGAACCATGTGACACCAGCCGACCGCATCTTTTCAAACTGCTTACTCACACACCGTTGGGGGCGGAGTCACACACTCTGAGGACAGCGCTATCCGCTCCTTCCACTTGCGTGAGCTCACAGATGCCCCTGATTGGTTGTAGAGCCGTGATTAATGTGGGACCTCCGGCTGCGAGAGGTTACAGCATCACCCGGGAATCGAACCAGCGACCTCCGGATGACAGGGCGAGAACTTTACCACTGCGCCACTCGGAGGCCATCTGTGTTTATTTCTACGGTTCGAGTTTCTCTCATTGAAAGGATTTAAAATGAAAAGTGCTGCATTAAATTAGAAAAGAACACACAACACAAGCACTTTTCCCAGTGCACTCAGACTTTCTCGGACCCTGTACGTGGATCGATACCGGATCAGATCAGACGTATTTCATGCTGTGATTAAGTCAGTATCTAATCTAAATCAGACTAGTATCATACAGCTGATGATATTTAAAGCTCTGATTTCATAATCCAGCAGCACTGTGACTGTGACTGTGTGCCTGAGTGTGTGTGTGTGTTTGTGTGTGTGTGTGTATGAGTGTGTGGCTCGTTGGTATTTTTTAAATGTAGTACTCTTGGGTAAAAATAATAATGATCGAAATGAGATTTTAAGTTCACAGGTCTGAAACAGAAGTGTTAAATAGGGGAAGATTTTTACTCAAAATTTTACTGACAAACTTCCTCAAACCTGACTCTCAGCCCCGCCCCCGGCCACGCCCCCGATGTCCTGACCCAGGGGCCGAGCGCCGGAGCACACGGTGTCGGAGCACAGCGTCGACTAGCTTCACAGCAAATCTGGTGGACGCAACGTGAACCCTCTGGCGCCGCCAATAGGACAGATTTATACATTGAAAATCCCATTTGCCCTAAAATTCCAGGCGTGAACTAAAATATACATATAATTGTTTTGTTTTAGATTATGAAATATAACAGAAATATAACCCCATCCTCCCCACATGCGTCACACCAGCACCAGTTTTAAATCTGAATCATCATGACCTCACAATGTGACCTCATTTCCCATCAGCACCAGCAGAGTACAACTGATCACATAAACCTGTGACGTCCTTATAACTCTAATACACACCTGTTATACACAGCGAAATAAACAAAAGATGTGAGAAATAAACAAAAAAATGGATGTGGAAAAGAAAGTCATAGGGATTTTATTATTATTATTATATATTTTTTTTACACATGTTCCTTTAGGGGCTTCGTAGTTTTATGATTAAAATTTTTTTTTATTTTGGCCTGTTTTAAAAAAATAAAAGAACATACACACTCGTCTCTGCTGGATGACAACATTAAAGTAAATGAATAAAAAATATGTGCAATAAAAACTGTGTGTACGTACATCTGATAAATACCTTCACTGTAATACACCTTATCTTTATATACAATATATATTTATATTTATATATATAATTTGGACTATAATTTATGCAGTGTGTGTGTGTGTGTGTGTGTGTGTGTGTGTGTAAACCTGCTGCACCTGCTATAAGGACATGAATGTTATTATCTGCTGATCATACTTTATGATTAAAAGAATCGTTTTGTGTTTTTTGTCTCTATGACACCGACTCCCGTTGTGCCGAACTCCTCCTGTTCCTGAAACACTCTGCGGTGACCTTCGTGTGGTTTTACACGCTGACTGTAGGTTTTAGAGGGTGGATGAAGCCGTGAGGAGGTGATGAACTCCACCGGGGTGATGGATCATCAGAGCGTTAAGCTGACTTCGCTAATGCTGATGCTAGAAGTTTTTTCTGGTCTGGTACGAGTGGAGAAAGCGAGGCCGTGTCCTCCTCATCTGTCACTGCCGGGACGCGTCATCGCTCATCTCCTGAGTGAGACGAATGTTCGGTGACCTGTTGGGGAAACGCTGGGAAACCGCCAGCAGGAAGGTGATTTTAAAATCCAAAACCTGGCCTTACAGGAAGGAGTAAGGTTCACACACAACCACAACAATAACCACAACAACAAAAACAACCACAACCACAACCACAACAATAACAGCAACAACAACAACCAAAAAAACAACAACGACCACAACAACAATAATCACCACAGCTAAAATAACAACAACTACAACAACAACCACCAAACCAAAATAACAACAACCACCACAACAGCAACAATAACAACCAAAATAACAATAATAACAACAAGAACTATAACCACCATCACCACCACAACAGCAACCACAACAACCATAGCCATAACAACAACAACAGCAACAATAACAATTTAAATAACAGCAATGACCACAACAACAATAATCACCACAGCTAAAATAACAACAACAACAAACACAACAGCAACAGAAACAACAACAACCAAAATAACATCAGTGACCACAACCACAATCATCACAACCAAAATAACAAAAACAAAAATAACAACAACAACAACCGAACAATAACAGGAAAATAACAACTGCAATGTGGTAACAGTAAACAAGCAACACACACACATACACACACACAGTGTTTATTACTTACTTAATCCCAGCTGATTTATTTATTTATTTATTTATTTTAATAATAAGCAGACCCAGCGGTGTGTCGTGATGGAGAGGTGATGAGAAAATCCTGAGGTCAGAATTGTGCAGTGACATTCATTTTAAAAAAGAAGAAAATGAGAGTGAGAGTGTGACGTGGTGTTCCAGAGGAAACCCGGATTAGTGAGGACTGAACCAGGAGAACATACGGGCAAGTCACATCAAACAGCAGAGGATGGACAGTATGGATGGATGGATGTACAGGATGGATGGATGGATGGATGGATGTACAGTATGGATGGATGGATGGATGGATGTACAGTATGGATGGATGGATGGACAGGATGGATGGATGGATGGATGTACAGTATGGATGGATGGATGGACAGTATGGATGGATGGATGGATGGATGGATGTACAGTATGGATGGATGGATGGACAGGATTGATGGATGGATGGACAGTATGGGTGGATGGATGGACAGTATGGATGGATGGATGGACAGGATGGATGGATGGATGGATGTACAGTATGGATGGATGGATGGACAGTATGGA
>JAQMYJ010000027.1:296452-307255 GCA_030014305.1 Clarias laeviceps | reverse complement strand
GGACACGCCCACTCATACAGAGAGTTACACAGCACAGTGCTGTTACTGTCTGTTATCAGCACTCATGGAATAACGTCTCTCGTCCAATCAGATCACTCGCTCAGAACTAACTGTTGTATTTAAGGTTTCTGAATGAATATAAGAGCTTTAATAATCCTGAGTTCTGATTTCGTGTTCTGATGTTTCTGTGCTGATTTAGCGTCAGAGTGTAAAACCGCTCATAACACTACTGAGTTTGTTCACTTCTCCTTCTCTTTCAGTAAATTCCTGATCTATGCGTGTCTGCTGCTGTTCTCGGTGCTGCTCTCTTTACGCCTGGACAGAGATATAGAGTGGAGTTACTGGGCCGTGTTCGCACCCATCTGGCTCTGGAAACTGATGGTAATCATCGGGGCGTCTGTGGGCACAGGGGTATGGGCTCACAACCCTCAGTACAGGTCAGTGTATGTCTACACTCGGTCGTTTGATAAAGTTTTCACCCATAAGGCCGTGGCGAGTCTGCCACGCTGTCATCTCATATCTCGATTTCTGATCTATTCATTTCCATTCACATGTTTTTCAGGGCTGAGGGCGAGACTGGTGTCGAGTTCAAGGCCATGTTGATTGCTGTGGGGATCCATCTCCTCCTCCTGACGTTTGAGGTCCTGGTGTGTGACCGTGTGGAGAGAGGGAAACACTTCTGGCTGCTGGTCTTCATGCCGCTCTTCTTCGTCTCGCCCGTCTCTGTGGCTGCGTGTGTCTGGGGCTTCAGACACGACCGCTCACTTGAAGTTAGTCACATGATCAGATTTTAGCAGTGTGTACTTCAGTCCTGTAGCTCTTTAGCTCACAGCTAACCTCTCTCTCTCTCTCTCTCTCTCTTCTCCTCAGCTGGAGATCCTGTGCTCTGTGAACATCCTGCAGTTCATCTTCATCGCTCTGCGGCTGGATAAAATCATCAACTGGCCGTGGCTGGTAAGATCTTGGACCTGCTCAGTGCACAGGTCATGTGACCTGGTGTGGCAGCATGGCAGCTCCATGGTGTGGGTTCTAGTGAAAGGAGATTGAGAGTGCTGTTAAGTCGTGTGTCACAGCGATGTGTGTGTTCTCTACTCATGAGACATCAGTTACTCTTTCCTCTACTGTCTTATCTGTCTATCAATCTATTTAGCTATTTATATACAGTATGTTCACATAAACATAATAAGTTTATTACACTTTGTGAGTGAAGGTAAATCCTCTGTTCTTTTGTTGTTGTGTGTTTGTGTGCAGGTTGTCTGTGTGCCGCTGTGGATCCTCATGTCCTTCCTGTGTCTGGTGGTCCTTTATTACATCGTCTGGTCCGTGCTTTTCCTGCGCTCCATGGATGTGATCGCAGAGCAGCGGCGCACACACATCACCATGGCCATCAGCTGGATGGCGATCGTCGTGCCCCTGCTGACCTTCGAGGTATTGAGTGTGTGTGTGTGTGTGTGTGTGTATATGTCATGAGAATCATGTTTGCAGTGTTTTTTTTGTTTGTTTTTTCAGTACTGTAAAACTATTTATTGTGATTTACTTTATATGCTTGTAGATTTTAATTCAGTTTAATTAAAGAGTACACAAGCAGAAGTAGTAATGTTTTACAATAAAAAACAGAAAACTGTTCAGGATTTTAATGTTTATTTTTCCCATCATATATTTTATATTCACACTTTGCACCAGATCCTCCTCGTGCACAAGTTAGACGGTCATTACGAGTCCAAGTTTGTGCCAGTCTTCGTGCCGCTCTGGATCTCCCTGGTGACGCTGATGGCGACTACATTTGGACAAAAAGGAGGAAATCACTGTAAGTCATTTTTTTCCGTAAACGTTCTGATTTCTGAGTGTGTGTTCAGTTCTGCAGGACACAGGGGGTAACGATTCTTTTCTTAATGTGCCAGTGTGCAGAATTCCTTACACACCATCAATCGTTCAAGAATCAAAATGATTATAAATAATTTATACTGTTAAAAAAACGCACACATTTAAACATTTGTCATTACAGCACGTGAGGTCAGGAGTGTGAGCTGAAAATCACGGGATTGCACATAAACGTTCAATAAAGTTTATAACTTTAACATAAAGTTCGTAAACTTTTCAAAGAAACACGTAGCGGTACACGGTGGTCACCGTTCGAGTCTCGATGTTAGTGTCAGCCTTTCAATGCAGTTCTCTGACTAGCTGAAGGAAGTCTTAAATGAAGAAAGAAATATGTCTGAAAAGACTTCTAAATCATAAACAATGCAAAACCTTGTGTATTTTTTTTGTTTATAAATTACATAAATTAAAACATGGATATGAATAAAAGTTTAATATTCTAATTGAAATGTCTTCTTCATATGTTTAGATACAGTGGGGCAAAAAAAGTATTTATTCAGCCACCAATTGTGCAAGTTCTCCTCTTTAAAAAGATGAGAGAGGCCTGTAATTCATCATAGGTTCATCTCAGGTTCATCATAGGTTTATCTCAACTATGAGAGACAAAATAAGAACAAAAATCCAGAAACTCACATTGTAGGATTTTTAAAGAATTTATTTGCAAATTATGGTGGAAAATAAGTTCAGAGAGATTTTATGATGTAAATAATATCTCTAATAAATTTATTCTCTTTACTTTGTATTTAACTTGCCTAAACAAAGTCTCTGACCCAGGGCCCGAACCGTAAAGAGCTCTATAGCTGAATTAAAGCTCCAAAGTTGGCTCAAATTTCTGCTGTATCTGGTGTTTGAAAGCCACTGATTAGCTCTTTTAACCATTATAATTATTTTGTTTAACTATATGAAGTATGACTCGTGATGGTCGTTACAGTCGGTGGATCTCAGTCTGATGTGCACTTTTGATGTGAAGTTTTCATCTCCACTGCTTTACATGAAATAACACAATCATGTGACCAGCATATGTTTAACTCTGTGGCTTGTGCACATTGAGCCCCCTGGTGTTCGAATATTGCAACTGCATTACATGCATAAATGACGCAATGCTGATCTGTACAACATTAGTTAAGGAAATATAGTTTTTAATCAGGTTAAAACTAAAACCTTCTTGGAGTCTGATAAAAAAATATTTTAAAATAAATAATTATATGTTTTTTAATAAATGTAATAAAAATATACTGGAGACATTCTGCATTAATCTAGAGACCACCAGAAATCAGGATGGTAATTTAGGATAAAGTAATATCAGTATAATATGAGACAATAAGGACTGGAGCTGCCCCTATTAAGTTCTACTGGTTTGCATGAAACTGTTTTATTTATTTATTAATTTATTTATTTATTTATTCAGCAGCTCTGAACAATCTGTTTAGGCCACACCCGCTTTAGGTATTGTAACCTTTGCATTCTTCTCTCTCACATTCTTCTCGTTCTTCTCGTTCAGGGTGGTTTGGCATTCGCAAGGACTTTTGCCAGTTCATGCTGGAACTCTTTCCTTTCCTGCGAGAGTACGGCAACATCTCCTACGACCTGCAGCACGAAGACTCGGAGGTGTCCGAGGAGCCCCCTGCCCACGAGCCGCCTAAAATCGTGCCCATGTTCCGCAAGAAAACGGGCGTCGTCATCACGCAGAGTCCCGGGAAGTACTTTGTGCCGCCGCCCAAGTTAAGCATTGACATGCCGGATTAAAGCTAAACCCAAAACTCCTTGAAGAGGGTGAGGGAGGAGCGTAGTGCCGTGGAGAAGGTTCACTCCTGGCCTGCGGGGAATACCGGGACTGAGAGACACAGACAAAACTTTTCGGACGCCTTGGCTCCTGTTTGCCGAAAGCGTTTTACGGAGCCTTGCTGAAACGGGGCTGGACCGACGTGACAGTGAGAGGGCGCGGTTTCCTGTCTGACTTTCCCCCCGTGTCCGTTCCCACACTCGCTCCTTTAACACTCACTGTAGTTTTTCCAGAGTCAGTCGTGTACAACGTGGAGAAAGTTACGAAGCCAAAGAACACTAGATGGTTCATAAAGCTGGGTCACGTACGATGCTGCCATTTTTCCAGCAATACGTTATGTTTTTGTTATTTTTGTTTTTTCCACTATGGCAGCAACAAACAATTAAATTATTTTTGTCACACTTTATGTTGGCAGATGATCAGTCACTGTTCATTAGGACACACTGAGGACACCGACTCACCCACACGTGGCTCTGTTGATGTTCATGGACCATGTGGAAGTATTTATAGCTGTATCCATCTACACTGTGTGTATTTAAGATTCAGTGTCTGTCCTGTTATTCTCACGTGTCGACCCTTTTCCTCTGTATTATTAGAGAAAACCCTTCACTTCTGATGCAACTCTGTTTAATACTAATGGCTAAAATAACAGAAACCGTCTTCTGTTCTTGCCGTCGCACACACCAGGCTTGTACGATATCCATCATCATCCACGGTGGAATCATCTATAACCTAAAAAGAAACAGAAAATAAGCATTTAAAAAAAACAATTAGGATAAACAATTTACCCACCACATCAGTGTGAGAGGGGAGGGGGAGGGGGAGGAGGAGGGGGAGGGGGAGTGATATTCCAGGCAGAGACGATCAGTGTGACTCAGCTGGATGAGGGGAATTTAATAAAAAAATTAATAAATCTATTTAATCTCTTCAAATAATTGATATTTAAGTAGCAGTTTGGATATACAAGTCCCTTATCTATATCACCTATATAGGTGTAGGGTCATGGGGCGGAGCCTGTGCCAGGGAACTCAGGGTAGGGGTACCCTGGAAGGGGTGCCAACTCGGTATGGAACACAAGTGCATGCACTGTTACTATAGAAACTGTATCACCAAAGTGAGCGCGTTTATACCAACCTGTCACTCGTGTTGGCCCCAGAGCCGCCCACCCCCAAACACAACCCCCCCCCGTTTCGACTGAAATAATACACACTTTCTGACCAATCAGATTTAAGCATTCGTCGCTCTTGTATAATAAATCTTTTCTATTGCACAAGCCTGACACACACACTCTATAATCTTAAACACACTGACATGCAGGTATGTTTAGATAAACTGTATACTCTCATATATTCTGAAGTCGAGCACTTAACACACATTTCCACAACTACATTAGTTAAAGCAGCTTGGGTAAATCTGATGAACACATGTATGTGTGTGTGTGTATGTATGTGTGTGTACTCAGCTGGCCTGAGGTAGCAGCAGTGGAGTTCCTGGTAGCAGATCCGGACCAACGTGTTGTTCACACTACATCTGTGTTATTTGTCGTGTAAAGATGCTGAAGCTGTTCGTATTGGCTCACAGTAAAATCTTCTGCTAAATATTATGGAGTTGTTCTTTACAATGCAGTTCGATAAAAAGTAGAGATTAATGCCACAACAGGTTGTAAAAACAGTAACACTGCAGCACTAGAACACTTACACTACAGAGCCGGGTATTTAATGTACTCGCTGTGTTGAGATGGCGTGAGAGTATTACTGTACCTACACCACTGTAACGCCTCCACTGCAGGACACTCAAACACTATGGGCAATTTAGGAACACCATTTAACCTAATCTACATGTCTTTGGACTGTGGAAATAAACCAGAGTACCTGAAGGAAACCCACCAAGCACAGGGAGAACACAGGGAGAACATACAAACCACACACAGACCTGAAGCAGGACTCAAACCCTGAAGGTGTTTTAATGTTGAGTAATACATAATTTAAATCTCATGTGTATGTTTTATTAGTTTTGATTACTTTTTTATTTAGGTTTTGCAAATTTCTGGAAATTGTCAAACTTGATTACTAAATTATAGTAAATAAAATGTATTGTAAAGTAAACTCTGCAGTACCGCCAGGGCCCACCAGGGGGCCGCAGTCCACAACTTGAGGAAACACTTACACAATGGTGGTGTGGTTTCAGCTCTGTAGTGGCAGAACCACATGTGGGTGTGGTGGTCACCAGGGGTGCACATACTTTTGGTTTTGCCACAGGGTGTAGTTTACAATGCTTATGCATTTAGGAATAAAACAGATTTAAGAACATATGATTATAGAGACAATGGGATAGCATTAAGGTAATACACACACACACACACACAGCTGTAACTGCGAAGGAAAATGATTTTACAAACTGAATTAAACTGATTAAGTGATCACAGCCCAAAAGGGAATAAAGCTGTGTTTCCTCTTTCAGGCGCTTTTATTTACATTTATGCAAATGAGGGTGAAGTAAAGGTAAAGTCTGTTGTATAACACACTGTGTGTGTGTGTGTGTGTGTGTGTGTGTGTGTAATGACTGACTCACCTGTACAGGTGTATACAGAGTGAACACTACAGGGTGTAGTTAGTTACTCAGCGCGCAGGAAGTACTGGCACCCTGCTCCTGTTGTGACGCCTCGCCCTCGTGATGACGTCAGCGCCCCGGAGTGCGCGCGCGGCTCCACCCGAGTGAGCGCGAGCGAGTTCCAGCGCAGGTTCCAACATGGCGGCCGCGGCTCTGCGCTGAACTTCTCCTGTGAGGAAAAAAAGCTGAGGAAAACCCGCGATGTGCCGCCTCTCCCGCGCTCCCTGCAGCACCCGCGGACTGCTATAAACTGCCTGCGTGTGAGACGCGACGGAGGAAGCCATGCTCAGTCAGGAGCGCGGTTTAATTTAAAACTTTTTTAACTTTTTTTGTTGGTTAAGGCTAGTGTGCTAGCTTTAAAGGGAGTTTAGTTAGCTCGACACTTTATACAGCTCCGCGGACTGAGGTGTGAGGTACCGGACAGCAGAGCGTTTGATTTGTGTGTGTTTTCTGAGAGAAAATGGCCCAGTCACCGGTGGCTGTACAAGTTCCCGGAATGCAGGTGAGTTTTGGAAGGTGGCAGCCAAAGGCCCCTCAGACGGATTTCTTTTTCTACCTCTTTTTTTTCAAGAATATCTGGAGTCTTCTGTTATGATTGGTTAGAAGTTAACGCTGAAGGACGGACAACCAATCGTTTAGCGTGGTTATTAATAACAGCCAATCCCGGCTCTGTAGGCGGGATTTATTGAATATGGGTAGGAAATGTAAAACTCGGCCCTCGCCCTTACCTGGACGCCAGAGCCCGAAACGTCAGGATTTCTTCTCCTTTTTTCCCCCCCACACACACATTTGTATAATTCAGTCAGCAGAGTTCACTTAAACACGTTAACCTTTGATTATTATTTGTGTATCGTCGTGTATTTTCTGTAAGTTCTGAATTACTTTCAGTCTGAACTTTGAGGTTAAACGGGTTTTACAGCTTTTAGCACCTGTCAGCGCGCGCGCAGCTAATGGCTGAGGCAGGGTGCGTTCACTGGCGCCGCGATTCTCCAACACACACAGAGTGGTGTTTAGGGTCCTGGTGTTAGAGTTCTCTTCAGTCCAGTTCAGATTCATTAACGCAGTGACATTTAAACTTTAACATATTACACTTACCCACGGTACCGGTGAGGCTGTGATACACTTCAGTTCACTACTGATCCGATTCGGTTCTGACACAAACGGGTCCAGATTAATCTTTTTTTTTTTTTTTTAATTCAAACTTTTTCATTTCTCTCCTTTATATTACATTATTAATGTTCTCAGTACCATGTGGCGCTCCAGCTGTTCTAATACAATGTTGGATCCAATGTGTGTGAAGGTGTGAACACTCGGACCTCACTGTTCAGTTCCTTCACCTCATCCCGTCTGTACTTGTATTACTGTGTTTATCTGCCCTTTTGTCCTTTCTGAAGTTGAGTGTGGACTAATTCTCCCCTCGGCTCTGATTGGACTCTGTGTACGGTGTAATGATCTGAAACAGGAAGTCAGACCGGTGTGTCCAAGTGTTTACCTGATTTACACGACTGCCAGCAGCGTTCACCGAACTCCTCTGACCTGACCGAGCGCTAGTTTGGCTAGTGTGGCGATCGGTCAGGAGATTAGTGAGAGGTGTTTACTGAGTCTCTGTGACGGAGAAACCCTGACCCTCAAGAACGTCATGGTGGAAAAATGTCTTCAGAAATCCCCTGTCACACGGCCGTTTTTTTTTCTCCTCCATCACCTCCTCCCTCTTTATTAACAATAAACTGCTTTTCCCTTAGACTAAGTGATGATTATAAAAGTGATTCGTTTGTTTAAAGACGCTCAGATTAACTATGTTTCCTGCTAACGAGCTGCTACTGTAACATGAGACACGCCTCCGGGGGGCGGGGCCTATACATTGATAGAGAGCGTTTGAAGTGTTGTGAAGTTCAGCACAGATGAGTTATTAAATGTTTTCTTTATATTAAGAATTTGTAAAAATACCCCAAGACCTACATCTCCAGATCTGTTAATCATTAGGTGTTCAGTAGTGCGGCGCGCCCACCAGGTAAATCGTTAACGCCGGCCTCTCCTGAGTTCTGGATGTTTTTTCGCGATTACGCAGCAGCGCAGACACAGTGTTAGATTTGTAGCTTTACTGTCAACAATTACACACCATAATATTAATATAGTACAGAGTTTTAAAGGTGTTTAAATGTGGTATTACAGTACTAGATATTTATAAAACTTAGTAGTACATTTATTTAATAATCATATATATTTCTTCATCTTGTATGTTTTTTTTTATTTTTATTAAGTTGGTATTATATATTTTTTTAACTGGAAGTCGAAACCCCTTAAAAAAAGCGTAATAAAACCATATCCACAATACGTCATAACAGAAGAAGAATGAGGAATGTTCAATTACAGCACAGTGAAATGTCTTCTTCGCATATCCCAATTAGGAAACTGGGGTCAGAGCGCAGGGTCAGCCAGCTTACAGCGCCCCTGGAGCAGAAAGGGTTCAACAGTGGCAACTTGGCGATGCTTGGGCTCGAACCCCCGACCTTCCGATCAGTAACCCACAGCCTTAACCGACTGAGCCACCACTGCCCCACAGTGCACCACAGGATGCTGTAACATAATTTATTACGATTTTATGACATCATCGTATTGCAACAGAGCTCCGTATTAACAACTGCATCTTTATTCATTTAATATTTAACTTTGTTGTTGCTAAATATAAATAAATCTTAATTCAGTGTGAAATAGTAAAAATCTTAACAAATAATGTATTAAGTTTATATTTATCTAATAAAAATCTAATAAAAGTTAATGAGTGAACCATAAAAGAATGGATGAAGAGATACAAGTGTTGGAGCATCAACGCTATAATACTGTGTGTGTGTGTTTCATTACGCAGAACAGAAATAAATGTATTTATTAATTAAACATCACACACAGTACTGATGCGTGTGATTGACAGACGGCCGTGATTGACTCTGTTCCAAATCATGTCATTTTTACTTTATTTCTCTGTTTTTGGGGGCGTAGTCAAAGGATTCATATTAAATAATAATAAAAAAGAGGTTTAGGCCACGCCCATTTCAGGTTTAGATGCGGCTCTGGACAGACATTGCTCCAGAAGGTGGCGCTGTGTTACTCCCCTGCTTGGGGTCATCCCCATGGTCCTCGTCTTCCCCAGTTCCCAGGCTCCCCTGGTGTATCTAGCAGATGATAAACCTTAAGCAGATGTTCCCCAGCTGTGTGCAGTGGGACGCTTCGGATCCAAGCGGGGCTTTAGAGCTGGAGTTAGTGTTACGCCTCAGGAGGGGCTGTTTGTGCTTTTTACTCCTTTTGTGAGCGTTAATGAGAGCGACTCGTTATTTTGATAATATGCAGGAAATATTTTATCTTGGAATGAGTCACATTTGTCTTGAACAGAATTGGAGAGTTAGTGTGTAAAAAATGAGCGAGAGAACGCAGGACCCTGGGAACATGAGGGCGCTCTCCTCCTCTCTGCAGTGAGGTCCGGGGCGGATTTCCCAGAATTCCTCTGTGTGTAGAATCCAAACCAAGTCGTTCCTCTGTGTTCTGTCTGGTTCCTCTCAAGGTTTCTTCTTATTGCCATCTCAGGTAGTTCAGACCTCGGCACTGTCGCATTTCATAAAAACTTCCATAATTTTCTTTTTATTGTTTAAAGCTGCTTTGCAACAATTACAGTTGTTAAAGCGCTGTACAAATAAAATTGAATTGAGTTGAATTGTTGTAGAAGTGTTGGGCGTTTCTTTAGTTGGGCCCTGACGCCGCGCGCCTCTGTGTGTTTAAGCTGCGCTCAGTGACGAGGTTTTATTTACGTCACTCCAGAGCTACATTTGCCTGGTGGAGCTCACACACCTGCTCACACACCTGCTCACAGACCCGCCTCCAGCAGAATAACCCATCTAATGCGACAGATTTATATTTAATTTGTAAAAGAACAAACTCTAAACTCTGCTTTGAGTTTTTGAGAGTGAGATGGAGAATAAATATACCATTGAGTGCTTGTGACCAATCACTGAGCACCGTTGCGGTTTGTCCCGCCCACACTTTTTCTTTAATCTTGGTGTTAAACTCGTCTATGTGAATATTAACAGTAATAAAGGTGTTTCCTTGGTGTTCTTAACAGAAGCCTTGTGTTCATGCACAACTTGAATTGTTTATAATTAATTTCCTACAGAAAGAAAGTTGTTTTTAATCAGTTTTTCACTTTGTCTATAAAAAGTCTTATTATATATTTATTTATATTTTAATATGCACAGTCAGAATCAATCAGTAAATGTAATTTGCAAATTAGTTGATTATCTCATCAAGCAGTGTTTAGTGATGGTGAGTGTGGTTTAGATGTGGAACAAAATAATTTATTACAAACTCATCTGATTTTAGAGAAAAGGAAAAATCTTATGTAAATAATCAAGGTGTAGTGTGTGTGTGTGTGTGTGTTCTCTCTCTGTTGAGGATCCAATGGATAAACAGGCGGTGTGTGTGTGTGTGTGTGTGTGTGTGTGTGTGTGTGTGTGTGTGTGTGTGTGTGTGTGTGTGTGTGTGTG
>JAQMYJ010000027.1:177268-189792 GCA_030014305.1 Clarias laeviceps | reverse complement strand
TTTGTTAATTTGGTTTTGAATTTGTTATTTTGTTTTCAGTTTTGTTAATTTGTTTTGCACTTCACGGCCACCGTACTGTTTACATTAAATCCCATCTGAACAGGGTTATAGTGTCTCAGGGGTGGATAAAGTTACAGCTGGGAATCTTTTGAACATTTTCAGAACAAATCTTCTGGTTTCGTGTGTAAATGCGGTTCTGCCTCAGTGGTGTTCCTGTATCCTGAACCTTTCTGCTCTAAGGAAAGGTGAGGAACCCCGGACCTCATACTGCCTCGAACCTACATCGCTGAACAGGCCTCGATCCGAGGCGCTCTCACTGACAGGGTGTGTTCTACCTGTCTACCACAATTAATAAACTGGAATAAACTAATAAACTGGTCAGTGTGTGTGTGTGTGTGTGTGTGTGTGTGTGAATAAAGAGAAAAGAGAGAGAGAGATATTCTTTTCTTATTTCTGATCATTGTAAGGTTTTAATTCTGCTCAAAATTCACCATAAAGTGAACCTAAAGACTAAAATGTCCTTTGATAGAAATAGAAACTGTGTGTGTGTGTGAGAGAGAGAGAGAGAGAGTGAGAGAGAGATCCTGAAGACTCCTGAACTAGGAACTCTGTTAAACAGGAAAGCTAACAGTTGCTAGGCTAGTCATAAATAACCCAGCGTTTAAATTCATCATAAAGTTACCACAGAGTTACTGACTCAAGTTCATTTAATCGCGTTTCCAGCTTAAATACCTTTAAACCAAGTTGTGTGTGAAGTGTTTAGCCGGCTAATGCTAAACTGCAGCTAGAATAATAACAACACCGCTGCAGCTAGCGATGCTAACAATGCTAACAGACAGAGCTAACAGTGCTAACAGCCCGCTCCCGGCTCTCTACCGAATAAAACCTGGAGCAGAACCGCTCGGACCCACAGCACACCGTCCTGCTGCTCTCTCGCTCTCTCTCTCTCACACACACACACTCACACACACTAACACTCACACACTCCTTCTCTCTCTCTCTCTCTCACACACACACACACACACTACAAACTCCACACTCCACTGAGGTGATAACCGCCAGTTTTTACCTCTTGTCTTGTTTCAGGCCCACACCATGGTAGCTTCTCAGAGCTCCTCTCTCTCGCTCTCCTTTGTCTTTCCTCCACTAGGACTCCAATAAATGTGTCATCGCGGAGAACTGGGCTAAAAATCAATAAAATCAATCCAAAGTTCTTTTTAAAAACTACCTATCCGTGTGTGTAGCCGCTCGGGCTATGTGAGCCATGAGCCAGGAGTGTGTTTTATCCGCATTATTGGGAGAGATGAAGAGCTCAGTAATCTGCAGCGCATTTTCAACTGATTAGAACTGGAGCAGTTCCGAGTCCTGAGTCACGTGACACACACACACACACGCACGCACACACACAGCGAGAGGGGGCGGATATCATACCATATTATAGCATATCATGAGTTGGGTTCGGTTCGGTTCCGGTCCGTCACCCACAGTACAGTTCTGGGCCTGAACTCGTTTTTAGAAAAAACAAAACAATTGTAAGGTTTTTAGGTGGAAATGCTCAGTTGCTCCACTAGAGGGCGCCGCGATGCATGTACAGTACTGTATATAATAGATGTGTGAAGATTCTCAGTCATCCAGGTGAGATTATCTGGAAGTCATGTCATGTCAAATGGACTTCTGTCTTGTTCAGTTTCGGTACTCATTCTGAAGAAGCTACATGGATGATTAGTAAATCGTATCTACTGAACAAGAAAGAAATCCAGTTGACCTGCCCTGACTCAACTTCCAGATGTTTATAATAGACATAGATACTGTGGATACACTATATATAAGTGTAAGTATACTAATAAGTGAAATGCTGAGCAACCCTGGTGTGCAATTGTATTCATGATAAAATAAATGTTATAAGATTAAAATTATGTAATAAGATTTATAAGAAAAATAAACACATTGAAAGTGAATAAAAATAACAAAACTGAAAATATAGTTGCAAGCAACGATGAATGGGCCCAAGCATCCTGTGCCATCGCCATCCGGGCACACCTGAAAGACAGCGGGCACAGTGGGCACATGCATTTAAAGGGGACAAACCAATACCATTATGACATAATTTTAGAGAATGGGGAATTGTTTAGACCTCCAAAAAGCCCCAGATGCTGGAAAAAAGCATCACATTAAGATGTCACTCAATGTGATGTCACGGAACATGATGTCCCACAGAAAGTTATTAAGCACTTTTGTTTATAAGTTTAAGCCAATACAATTTACAATTTTGCATCCTCAATGTCTTTAGATCACATCGGCCCAGTTTGGTGGTGATCATATAAATCCCCTAGGAGGAGCAGATCAAAATCCTTCAGGTGCATCTTGCAAATGACCCAAAATAACTGACGTCCTGTTGAGTTGAGCCCACGACATGCAATGTGAAAGTTGTTCAGCTCAATGAGCTCTAAGTGCGTATGGAGTTTCATGTGCATACGTGCAAGTGTGTATGAGCTATGCAGCAAAATCTCATGTGAGCGCCCCAGGCGTGGCTCTCAGGCATCCTAATGGCCGCAGATTCCAACCTGTCAGCCAATTTTCTGAGCTTCAGAGTCTCAGAGTTTCTGAGCATATTAAGACCCCCAAAAAGCTCTGAATGATGGAAAAAATATATCCTTAGGGAAACAATAGAGCCCTTCGCACATTATGAGGACATATGGCTGATGTCATAAAGCTTGGGTCCTAAAAAGGTCAGTGAAGGAAAAGTGAAAAATACTTAAATACCTAAAGGTCAGGATTTTTTTATGATTTATTTTAAATGATTCGTATTAACTTTTAATTATTTTATTTTTATTTAATTTGTTTAGTCTGGTTCTAGAAGATTTAACTTAGCAGCAACGAGGCACTGATGGTTTTATGATATGATCTCTGCACCAGAATGTGTTCAGTGTGTGAGTGAGTGAGGTTTAGTTATTAACACTTTTCTTTAGTGGCTTTAATAGCAACACCTGGATCAGTCTGAGTGATTACTGGAACACTTATGTTTGGGCCTGAGTGTCTTCAGGTAGTTTGTGCTTTACTGATCAAAAGCTATTGATTAGTTAATCAGTGGAATGTAAAGGGTTAAATGTTTAAGGCTCGGTATGTATGATGTCATCTCTGTGGGCGTGGCTCAGACAGCTCTACAGGAAACAAGGGTTAGTGAAATGACACTTTGAGGTAAATTATGTTACAGGAAGGAAAAGTTAAAGCCTAATTTATGGTTTGTGAAGTTTATAGACATGAAGGATGAGTGTGATCTGTACCAGAAAGTCCTGAGAAATATATAATTTTTCATGAAATATATTTTTGTCAGGGAAACACTTTATTAATTACATATTTGTAAAGCGGGACAGCAAATGAAGGCGTATTGCACGTCTCAAACCTTGATTAGACTTTGATTTGTCCTTTGTACATATAATGTGTACAGAAGTAATTTTACAATTTCTTAAATAAAGATTTATTAATATATTTCATTTGCCAACATCATATCCAGATAGCATGCTATCCAAGCCTTCGAGCCAGTCTTAACCCAAATACCTAGGCTACTTGATTTTGGACGCAGTAGAGTCAGACAGATCATATTCAGGGGGAAGTTCAGTACATTAGGGACTTATATGCAAAGGGCGTTCAAGTCCTGACCGCAATACAAGACATTTCTCCATGTTTGGGAAATATGTTAAAGGAGTTCCTGGGAGGCCGGCGTTTCAGACGTTTCAGATCAGACAGACAGTCCGATCATGACTCCGGTGTACTGAGAGAACTTTCTACCTTCAAGTTCTAGTGAAACACTGGGATGCATTATTGTATCAGGGGATTATATAGAGAAATAAAGGGAGTTTTTACTCTTTTTTTTTATAAAGGGAATTTTTACTGTTATTCTGTACAATCAAAAGTCCTGTTTTGACTGTGAATAGAAAAATATTTTAGAGAAAACACTGACAAAACAAAAAAAACAAGAGAATGCGAGTCCCACTTCACCAGTGTCCTCTGAAAATATAGTTTCATCCATGTATTTGTTATTTTTCCATTTTATTTTTTAAATAGACAACAATATAAAAGACAACCTAAGCTTTCTGAAACCATGGTGATGATGATGTTGTATGTGGCGTTAAGATTACAGTAATGCCCAGAAGTGTTCCCCAGTGTTCACCCTACAGAACGAGAGCGTTCTCTTCTCAGAACAGCATAAAGACGTGTTTTAGAAAGGCCCAGGGGTCGAGCAGCTTGTGACTCCGCTCATGTTTTTTAAAATGTTTTTGTTGAAGGAAGAACAGAATTGAACAGTTGCACGAATAATTAACAATGTTTTTCTTGATTTTACATTTTTTCCCCTTTAGCAACACCTCCCCATACCCCCGGAACACAAACACACACACACACAACAATGAATAAATAAATAAATAAATAAATACATTTAAAAAAGAGTAAAAATAATAATAATAAAGGGCCAGTGAAGAATAGATTAACAACATTCCTAACAGTGAGGCAAAGATTAACATTATTGCTAGCCCATTATGGCGGATTATCTGCTAAAGAAAGAAAAAAAATATATACAGTATATTTATATACGATTTTTGTCTAAATTAATATTATTAATCAACATTAATACATTATAAACTTTTGAGATTATACCTTTTAAATGAAGTGATTATTTACCATTTCATCCAAACCTGGACTGGGAGGAATGGTGGGATATGTGGGACAATGACTTTGAATTAAATGACGAATTTGGAAGTATCTAAACAAGTGTGATCTAAGGAGATTGTATTTTGAGGATAGAATGGAGAACGGAGCAAAAAGACCACCAAGAAAAAGTTCACCAAACTTAACTAGACCCAACTGTTGCCAATGAGCAAAGGCCGAGTCCAGTTGAGCCGAAGAGGTGGTTCTTACATTTAGAACTGGCTATAAAGAGGTCTTTAAAACCAAAGCATCGTCTAAACTGAAACCAAATCTTGAGGGTATTTGTTACGACTGGGCATTGAGTATAGAGTGAAATGCAGAGGGGCAATTTAGATAAAGCTAAAGCAGGAAGAGAAGAATTAGTACAAGTGTTTGCCTCTGATATGCACCAGACCTTTTTAGAGTTTTGAAACCAATGAAGTACTTTAGAGATGTTTGCAGTCCAATAGTAATACTTTCAATTAGGAAGTGCTGATCCCCCTTGATTTTTTTCGGTCTCTGGGGTAATTCCTTACGGATCCTGGGTGTTTTCCCGCCCCATATAAATGATGAAATCAGTCTATCTAAGTTTTGAAAAAAGATTTTGTTAGAAAAATTGGTATACATTGAAACAAGTACAAAAATCTTAGTAAAATGTTCATTTTAACACAGTTAATTCTACCTACAAGAGAAAGAGGTAACAAAGTCCACTTTTTGAGACCTAATTTTAATTTATTATTCAATTAAAGGAGCAAAGTTCTCATTGTACAGGTTATGAAAACCCTGTGTGATATTTATCCCTAGATATTTAAAGCCTGATAGAGAAAACGTATGTCTTATTTTTGAAATATGAAAACCCTTTTTGTTTATGGGGAAGCACAAACTTTTCGAAAAATTCACTTTATAGCCTGAGAAATATGAAAGCAAAATAGTCTCATTAATAATTCACACAAAAGACACGATGCACACGTGCATATCCCAATTCACATGCGTGGAACCCAATTCATGTGCACGAAAAAATATATATTCACAAAAAAACAACTCACGTGCACAAAATAAATTTATATATATATATATATATATATAATATATGTTTAAAAAATGCACAGATGTACAACTGTGTACAAAGTTTTTGAATGTTTAAAATTCACAAGTGTATCATGGACTGTTATTGTGAAAATCGTCTTTATATATAAATATTTTGTGCACGTGAGTTGTTTTTTTGTGAATATATTTTTGTCGTGCACGTGAATTGGGATACACGTGTGCATCGTGTCTTTTGTGTGAATTCCATAGAGAAAGTGCCGAATTTGTCCAATATCTTGACTACCTGAGAAATACCTAAGATCGGATCTAAAAGGTACAGCACCATATCCTCAGCGTTAAGGGATATTCTGTGCTCTGTGCCCCTGATATTAATGCCAGGAAACTGTTGTTTCTTAACATCTTAGCATCTTAACGCTATAGAAAGGGGTTCAATGGCTAAAGTAAAAAGTAAAGGGCTACCGATATGAGTGGGTCGAGTAGATGAGTAGATGACACCTAATAATCTCCAGATATTACTATAAGAGTGACGGCCACTTATAAACTCTGTTTGGTCTTTTGAGATCAAGTTCTCCATTACAGTATCTAAACGTAAAGCAAGAATTTTTGCCAAAATTTGAACATCGGAATGTAGGAGGGAAATTGGCCTATAAGAATTATATTTTAAGGGATCCTTTCCAGGTTTTAATAAAAGTATAATGTTTGCTTCATTATAAAGGCAAGCTACCCTTTAGAGTCCACAAACACTTCTTGAAGAATAGGGGTTAGTTTATCTGTAAACGTTTTATAAAAATCTATTCAATAGCCATCAGGACCAGGAGCTTTTTTGCTCTGCATTTTTGTGATAGAGTTTAAAATATCTTCTATTTGTATTTGCTGATCCACGTAGGGTTTCTCTACTGAATTAAGGGTGGGTATATCTATACTGTCTAAAAATTCAAACATTTCCGAGGTAGATGGAGGTCTTTCAGAAGTACAAATTTGAGCAATAGTTCTTAAAAATATTGTTAATTTGAGAAGTATTTACTATTAAATCATTGTTACTATTATAAATGATAAAGTTGAGAGGTGGCCTTTAGAGTTTAACTGGTGGAGAGCCGTCCTGCCTTCTCTCCATGCTCATATATATATATATATCCTTTAGATCGTAATAAATACCATTCAGTTTTCTTTGTTGATAGCAGGTTGTACTGAACTTGAAGGTTTAACCTCTCCTTCTATAGTTCGGGTGTGGGAGATGTGGAATACAGGTACCTTCTTATAGAGTCAATTAGATTATCCAGCTTTTGTTGATTTTTTTTTATTGAGTTGTTGTACATGAGATTATTTCACCCCTAATAACCACTTTAAGTGTCTCCCATAGTGTAGATGCAGAAATAGTTTCTGATCTATTGTATAGAAAGAAATTATCTATAGCCGTTGATATGAATGTACGAAACTCAGGATCCGATAAAAAATGTTGTATTTAGTCTCCACATAGGCAGCTCATTAAACTTCAAATTACAAATAAGATCTACTTATTTCTCTCTCTCTCGATGCCTCGCGGTGTGTCTGTGGGACAGTTCGCTCTCAGACTGATCAACAATCTGATCTCTTAAAACAGAAAATCAGATTTCTTTTGAATTGTCACTTCTAGCCTTTAATACAGCTTTATCCCAGTCTGAGAAGAAGGAAACTAAAAGTGTGCAAACACATTACCATTAAATCAGTGGGGGTGTACTTATTTTCTGCAGATGTGTGTATAAATTTCGCAATAAAATTTCACTTTTATAACTAGTCAGACTAAAGGGGCAAATACTTATAGTCTTTCACATTTATTATTTGTTCATTTTGCAGGAATCTGAGGCTACAGGGCTCACAGACACGGACAGGGGCGGAGTTTCCAAACTGCACTCTTTCCCCAACCTTCTACCAGTAGAGGATTTCCGTGCCATTCTAGTCGCTCCATCTAAAGACTAAGTGTGTTCTGAGCTCGCTGTGGTGTACAGAGCAGATACCAGATTCCCACTCAGCTCTGACTCTCCTCTGACCTTCTGTCTGAAACACTCAGAGGATCAGCTCGGTACTCAAACCAGGAACACACGAGCAACAGCCACGAGCTGCTGAGGCTATACATTATATATATATATATATATATATATATATGTTATACAAAATATTATACAGATAACATTTCTCCAATCTGATCGAAATCATTCTGATTAAAGATCCCAACTCGACTCTCAACCTGGACGCTGATCTAATAATATAATCACCTGTGTGTTTACATGCTCAAACCTTTTAATCAGGACAGAATTTTGCACAAAGTGGTTCTGATCGCTGTGAGGGGTCTAATCTCCTGCAAATATAACACAAGTGTCTTTTATTTTGATCTCAGGCTGTTATTCTCAGTATTAATGGAATATTAGGGTCTGTGGAAACACAGCTGATGTTCGATGTGAGCATTACATCAAAATCCTCCTAAAACTTAAACACCAATAAAGACTCCAAACAATTCATAAGCTGACTGGATATTTGCATGAATAAACAGGGGTACCTAATAAATTGGCCAGTGAGTGAGTGTAGGAGAGGGCGATATGCTTTGTAAAACACATTTTAACAACTGATCCCAAAACTATCTTCAGTAACCAGAAGTTTCTGTGGCCGCAAGTAGTTTATAATAATTTATCTACTGTGTGTGTGTGTGTGTGTGTGTGTGTGTGTGTGTTGCTGTTGTTGTTGAGGAGCAGCGCAGAGGACATTGACAGGTACAACCTTTAATTTATTCTTTATTGACTCAATTTAAAAGAAAAAGAAAAAGTATGAGAGTTTCACTAATGAGTCATAAACAATAAGGAGCTTCTATTAAAATGATTGTACAAAAAAAAAAAAAGTTTATTTCAGATGTTTAGTTCAGGTCTTTCACTCACTCTCGCACGCACGCACACACACAGAGAGAGAACATCTTACAGGTTCTTTCCATCCATGTGAGAGAGAGAGAAGTGAGAGAACCTGTACCTTTGTTTCCTGGATAACATAAAAAGTCTACAATCACTACGGCAACAGAAACTCAACCAAAACAGAAAAAAAAGAGAGAAAATGAGTAAAGATAAATTTAAAGAAAAAGAAATATTTTGTTCCTCCAGCAGTATGTAATAACAGAACACACACAGAGAGCTCTGAGCGGTCGGTTCTGTTCCTCTCAGGAGAACACGCCCGTTCTCCGTCTCTCTCACAGCCGCTGCGTCTGAACTAAAGGAAAGGTGAGGGGTGTAACAGCGACTCGTCTCCCTCAGGACCACGAAACACAGGACCGTTTCACACAGCAAACTCGGCTCTTTATTTCTTCTTTTTCCTTTTCTTCGGAGGGCCCTGGTCCGAACTGCTGCCGGTCGACGAGTCCGAGTCCGAGCTGGAGGAAGAGGAGGATGAGGAAGAGGAGGAGGAAGAGCTGGAGGAGTCCGCACTGTCACTGCTGCTGCTGTCCTCGTCCTCAGAGGAAGACAACGAGCTGGACGAGTCCCCGCTGTCTGACGATGAGTCGCTGGAGGAGCTGTCCGAGTCGCCGCTGGTGCCGCCGCCGCTGCTTGAACCGCTGGAGGACTTCGACCTGAACGACAGCACAGAGGGCAAGGTTTGTGTAAATACACACACAATGTGAAAGATACAGAGGTCAGGTGACAGACCCCCCAAAATAAATAAAAAAAAGAAAAGAATCACAAACTGATTATTAACTGATCAATAATAATGATGCATAAAAGCAGCTGCACCTTTTTTTCTTTGTTTTCTTCTCACTCAGGGCCGCAGGTCCGTCTCTATTAAAGACACAGAGATCAGGAGGCACTTCATCCGATTCAAGCAGCTGATGTTACACATAATATTAATAAATAAAAAACTGTAAACTACACCAGGGGACGGAGCTTTTCCTTACAAAGCCCCAAAGTTATGAAATAGCCTTCCGATTAATGTTCGGACTCTTTAGACTAAAACCCTATTTATTTAATCAAGCATTTTTATAAATAGATTAGTCTTAGGTAAAGGAGCAGATCTGGGGGACTCATGGATGTAGAGTATTAGGTGAACTGGTATGTTTAGATGTTTAGTCTTCCACACTCTCATTGATCACTCAGGTTTGTTGACGGTGAGGTGATTGGTTGCTTTCATCCCAGTTCCCCCTCATGTTTGTGTTTCCCTCTGGCTCCTCCCTTTTAGTTATGATGTCATAGTTAGTCCTGCCTAAGTCTCTGTTTGCACTCTACAGTAAATATACGTTCACTTTATAGACTGTGTGACATTGAGCATTATCTCTCTCTCTCCTTGTCTTTCTGTTCAGCTACACTACTGGAGTTTCCTACAGTCAACCTGAGCCTCCTAACAAACTGGACTCCATATGAACTTAAACACATCTCCTGTTATACTGACCTTCCAGCTTCCTAACACAGTATGACTGCAGATCAATCCCTGCTATCCATTATCACTGATTTCCTCCATGTGAAGAAACGTTTTAGTTTCCCTGTAGAAATTTTGAAAATGCTGTAAAACAGTCACTAAGTTGTGATGCTATGACCAAAGAGGTGTCTTTTTTTCATTATTAGGTCTTAAGCAGTATGTTTAAAAGACAAACATTTCTGTATTGTACAATCCATGGTTGATTGCTCTTATTAAATATTTTGAAATTAAGATACCAGATTTTTTTTCATAAGTCATAATCATCTAAATCAAAGCAAGAAGTCACTAATGATGAAGAGGATGAATTTGATCTTGGTTTTGGCCCTGTGTTAAATCCTCTGACAGATGTGTCTCGTACCCTGCGCCGCCGACTGCAGTATCCGAGGCCTCCTTCAGCTTCTTCTTCAGCTCGGTGCTTCTGGAAGGTCTGTACAGGTACTTTCTTTTGCCAGTGCACTCGTAGGACCAGTGGCCGTGTTCCAGACACTTCTGGCAGCGAACATGCTGCTTGTTGGCCTCCCTGAGGACGGTCACACACACACACACACACGCACACAATATAGGATTGTGAATTTAAACATCTACATTAAAACCAGCAGCTCGTACAGAACAGCCATCAAGTCGCGGTGATGAAAACAAACACTTGTTGAACATATTGATTGTACAGATCACACAATTCCTCGTCTGTCCATCACAAAGCGGTAATAACAGCCATCTGTAGGGGACTCTGTGTGTGTGTGTGTGTGTGTGTAACAGATCCGCCAGCTACCCTGCTAACTCTCCTCACACACACACAATCGATCCGGATTTCTAAAAACCTCACGAATATTCCAGATTCCATATAAATTATCACCGTTAACTAACCTGAACACACTTTAGTCCCACATGAGGAGAATATTAATAAAAACTCACGCTTGTCTGCGAGCAATTAATCGATGCATAGGCGTCGCCATCTTTATTGCGTCAGGACGGCAGCGTCAGTTCTTTTTTTTAATTTCCAGAAGTTTGCTGTATGTATGCGTGTTGATGCCCCCTGCTGGACAGGAGGTGAAGTGCGCCACTTTGGATTCCCAGTCGTGTTTGGTGTTTGTGTCCTAAATTATACCGGTTTTTTTTTTTTTAACTTTGTGGGAGCATTAACTCAGCACTAATGATTATAAAGTCGTAATTTCTTTCGGGTGCTCCCATCAATCTCCCATCGCAGTTTTTACGCCAAAAGCCCGTACTGATAAAACCCTCCCATTTAATTTGGCCTCGGGACCGGCACTGCATCCAGTGGCTGGAGTTCAGGTATTGGTTGGGAATTGGACCCTGGCCTTCCACATGTTAAAACACTAATGGACTTTTAATGTCAACAGACAAATTTGCAATGATTTCCATTTACATTTAAAATGATCTGATGAGAGCACAGTGGATAACACTGCATAACTCTACAGTAACTGGTGGTGTTTTATAATCACTCTGTCTGGTGTCACGCAGATGAGGAAAGGGTTTGAATCGGGTTTCTGACTCTTATTGTCTCAGGAGGGTTTGCCTCACCACAGTCACCTCTCGCTTGTTTATAGGAATACATCTAAATTAAAATATGCATTCATGTAAAGATGCCCATAGTTAACCAGGCTATAAAATATAATTTAATTTAATATAATTCATTACCTATATGAAGCTTGGTCACCGACAAAAATATTTTAAATATATTTAATTATATTTATGTTAATTTATGTTTAAGTAAATAATGTTTTTCTGAGGTATATTGAATGTGTTAAATTTCTCACTTTTCTGGAAGCTTCATCTTTAAATTAATTTATATAAAATCAGCATTTTAAAGAATTAAATTCATGTGTTTTTATTAAGTTTTTCTTAAGAAAATAGTAGTTATGCTTTTGAATAATTGATACATGTAGATAGATTTAGGTAGGTTTCTTAATTAATATTAATAACAATTTAAAACACATTATAACATCAGCTAAATAATATTAATGAGTAATAAAACAGTCACTACACAGAGTTACAGTGGCGAGGTGTGCTCTAGGTACGACTGACTGGTTTAAGGTGGAGGTGGGACTGCACCAGACATCCCTTCCTGTTTGCAGTGGTGATGGACAGGTTGACGGTTGAGGTTAGACAAGAATCCCCATGGACTATGATATTTGCGAGTGATACTGTGATCAGCAGCGAGAGTAGGGAGAAGGTTGAGATGCGTGTAGAGAGGTAGAGGGATGCTCTGGAGAGAAGAGGCATGAAGATTACTAGGAGCAAGATGGAGTACATGTGTGAAAATGAGAGAGAGGGTCAAAGGATGCAGGCTGCTTGTCAGTACCGCGTATTATGAAAACTACAGCTGGGGGCAGAGCTTTTTCTTACAAAGC
>JAQMYJ010000027.1:161657-173533 GCA_030014305.1 Clarias laeviceps | reverse complement strand
CCCCCCCCCCCCCCCCCCCCCGAATATACGAATCTCAAAATGAAAAATCTAATGCCATCCCTCCAAATGAATATTCGAATATTCTGGTCCAGCCCTAGTGTAAATGTTATATTCCTCCGGGCTGTCTTCCTGCCAGTTTGCTGGGGTGTCTAAGCCTAGTTTGCCTGGTGTTTAGCTCAATAAAGCTATGAGCCTGAGTTAAACACCTCAGGCTTTAGTTAAAATATATGTATGTACAGTTAAATAATTACAATGAGGTTCTCAACTGTTACTGGAGCTTCAGTTAAAGGTATGTTGTGTGCGTGTGTGCGTGCGTGTGTATAGGTGCCCATGTAGTCGCTTTTCTGTGGACTGGGCTGTGTTACTGAGAAAGCGCTGTTAGCTATCTACTCCTTCTGCCTGTGTGAGCTCGCAGAGCCCCTGATTGGCTGTAGAGACATAATTTATGTGGGAGCAATAAGTACCTATCATCCTTCCCCTCTGAGAGAGCTCGGCCAATCAGCTCTCTGTAGATCTCCGGCTGCTAAAGGGTTGCACCTGGGAATTGAACTTGCGATGTTCGGATGATGATGGGGCGAGCACTGCACCACTCAGAGGACAGTCTGCAGTTTTCTTGGGAGATATTTAAATTCTAATAGTGTTACTGGCTGAGATGTTTACTCTTACCTGGCACTCACTCTAGCAAATGATGAAGCAGCAGACAGACATTAATTTTCTATAGTTTTCCCCAATTTCACTTATAATAGGAATTTGGACCCAAGAGCCTCATAAATTGTCTGTAAATGATGTGGTAAAGTAATAAATCCAGGCAGTTATATATAATGGATTATTCTATAGTCCAGGACCTCTATGGTCCTCTGGTTAAATATTAATTTGTCCTAATATAAGTAGAAGTTTAACTTGATTTCTGGTAATAGAAGAGAGCAGGTAGTGTTCCCTTTGGAGCTTGTTTATCTGCATTATGATGTTGCATGGATGTCCTTGTCTTAACAAATGATGTTACTGTTATGTTGTGTGATTTTAGAAACTAAACAAAGAGCTGGGATAGAAATTCTAAATTCAGAAAAAGAACACAAAAAAAAATTTTTTTTTTCTCCTATTCAAAAGAGAGTCTAATATTCAAGTAATATTTTATATAAATGTCAGTACCTGCAATACGACTAGTACATGTTGAGAAAATAGGTCACACAGATCATTTTAATGCTGATGTAAGCTCACCTGCATTTATTAACCAATCATTCTGCTTAATGTGTGAAATTTAAACTTTCTCAGGGCCTTTGTTTCTTTTGGTCCTCGAAATCGGGCAATAGGAGCAGCTGCAAAGAGCCAGGTAAGGCAATGATTTACTTCTTTTTATCCTTTTTAACTACTTGAATAATTTGATCATTGAGCAGTAATTCTCATTTACTGTAATAGACTCCTATGCCGTTGTTATTTAATTTATCACCCACATTCTTTTGCATCAAGGTGGTCACAAACTGCAAGAATACCGTCCAAGGCTTTAAGCGATTTCATGGCAGGGCATTCACTGACCCTTATGTCCAGTCAGTAAAGTCCAGCCTGGTCTACGACCTCGCTCAGATGCCCACTGGGACCACAGGCATCAAGGTAAATAAACACCTTATAGGCGTTAGCTCAATTTGTGGTAATATTTTTCATATCTTTAAAGGATTGCTGACCTCTTCACCATTTCCTTGTGTTTAGGTCATGTACTTGGAGGAAGAGAAAGTGTTCAGTATTGAGCAGGTCTCTGCTATGCTTCTGACCAAACTGAAGGAGACAGCAGAGGCTGCGCTCAAAAAGCAAGTGGCAGACTGCGTCATTTCTGTAAATAAGCATTTTTGTACATATTTACTGTCACTGTGACACTTTATTCCATCTTACTCTGTGTTAGGTTTGTACAATTTAATGATTTAATTGTTCCTATGTGATATCCAGTATTGTAAAGCAATACTGACTGAGTTCTGACTGAGTAATCTGTTCTATGAGTGGTGACAATGGACGGTCAAAAGCACTAGGGATATTTGACTATATGCATTACTCGGCATCCCAGGTGTTTTACAGCCATTTATTACACTAACTGTCGGTCACAGTGTGGGTGAAAGTAGCTCTGTGCGATCCGCAGTATTGAGGAGAGAGCAGCTGGCTGCCAAAACACACATTCACAACCAATCACAGAAGCACTTTCAGCAAGAACACACATCTGATAACATTGTGTCATCTTAAGCAACACACTGTCTACTTAATAATTGCTTAAAGTCAGAATGACCTCCATGTTTTATTTGTGCCTAAGGCGAGCTACAAAGCTAACTAGCTTCTAACACAAGGCTGAATCCCAAATCCCTCTCTAACCCCTGATCAAGGGCACTACTTGGTGTAGTACATGTAGGAACCCTACATGGTTCACTAGCTTTTCTTTTAACGCCCACCACCTCCGTGGTTTATTCCCCTCACATTTTGGCTACTTAGTACTGGTAACAATTGAAAACAGCTTTCACCCTTGTTAATTACATTAAATGTTGGTCGCCCGCATCGCTAGTCGTGGTTAGTTAGTTCCGCCATGTGCAGAAGGATATGTGGGGTGGAGCAGAATAACTGGTTAAAGAAAGAAAAAATCTGAATCTGTCGATAATAAATGGTGTTAGTGGAACTGTTGTATAAAAGCAATATCACACTAGAGGTCGTGCTATTGTACGGAGTATCAGCATGCTGCACCCTCATGTCCAGTTATCATTAGAAATAATCATTTTTCTGCTTTTTTTTAACAGGTAATGATCAATATCGATAACAATCAAACCTACCAATCTTTTTATCTGTTTTTAGTTGAGAATTTTAAATGCTTGGGTTTTTCCCCTCCTCAGGTTCCCTGCTTCTTTACTGATGCAGAGAGAAGATCAGTTATGGATGCTGCTCAGATTGCTGGCCTTAACTGCCTGCGACTGATGAACGAGACCACTGCAGGTAAATGATCCCGAAACGTACAGTGGGTGGATCTTTGGTGTATCTTACCACCTTTTATTAAATTTGCATTACAAAATTTACTGTACTATAGCAGCTGGTACACACACTCAGTGACATGTCTAAATTTGTTATATTTATAAATAAAAAGGCTAATTATATATATATAAAAAAAAAAAATATATATATATATATATATATATATATAAAGTAAAATATATTATGAATCAAAGTATGAATTAGACTGTTAGAGGAGACTGTTAAGAGTTCAGCTGTGTTAGGTTAATTAAATAATAATAATAGGGAATAAGCATGTTAACAACTACAGGTGTTGAATTCTGAAAAATGTTCGAACGTACTGTGAATCAAATTAGCTTTTCTCCACTCGGGTGGTGACTTTTTCATTTCATTCAAGCTTGTCTTCCTTCATTAAAGGCACAGCAAGTGTAAATTACAAAAAGAACAGTACAGATGACATCTGCAGACTTGTGCAGTATTTTTACTATACAACTAGTAAAACTGACTGTGAGGGAAGGCAATCATAAAGAGTAAACTAAGAGACTGGTCCAAAGCTGATGTATTTATGGTGCTTAATTGTTTATTCCAGTTGCCCTGGCATATGGTATTTACAAGCAGGATCTTCCTGCCCCTGAGGAGAAACCCAGGACTGTCGTGTTTGTAGATGTTGGTCATGCAGGATATCAGGTTTCTGCCTGTGCCTTTAATAAGGGGAAGTTAAAGGTAAGCAGAATTTTAATGACACTGTTAATCTGAGTCACTTTCAAAAAAGCCTCAAGGGAGTATAGAAAATTTTCTGACCCTCTGCTAGAGTAGGTGTTTAGCAATAAAATGGACAAATCTCTTGGCCCGTCCGTCCGTCCTCAGCAGAATTGAGTGACTGGGTGGAACAAAACGAGTCAAGAAAACAAAAATATGCTGAAACATTTGTCGTATGTGGATATACAAGTATGATTGTAAACAATTTAAAAAGAGAAACTAAAGTTGCTTAGGTGTGAGATCAGAGTCCGTAATTTCTGTTTTGGGTTTGTTTAGTGAGAACTCTTGTCCCTATAGTCTATTTTGTTTACTTTATGTTGTAGTCATTGTGTATTTTATGTTCTTATGCCACATCCTGGTTTTAAAATGGTTATCCTTGATGTTTTTCGCCAGGTCCTGGCCTCTGCGTTTGACCACCAGCTAGGTGGTAAAGACTTTGATGAGATACTTGTTCAGCATTTCTGCGATGAGTTTGCCAAGAAGTACAAACTAAACGTGCGCTCAAAGCCTCGAGCTCTGGTGCGCCTCTACCAGGAGTGTGAGAAGCTGAAAAAGCTCATGAGCGCCAACTCCTCCGACTTGCCGCTCAACATCGAATGCTTTATGAATGACATCGACGTTAGTAGCAAACTCAACAGGTCAGTCTCCCAGCAACCCTTAATTTAGCAAAATATGTTGGCTAAATCAGGCTCTGACTCGATCCACGGGAGAGGGGGGGGTCATGTTTGTATTCATCCTTGCATGTGCAGCATGGTGTAAGCGGCTGCTTTAGTTTGAAAGCTGCAGCTAAATATAACCCTATGACTCTGTTGTTCCAGAGGCGATTTTGAGGAGATGTGTGCAGCGCTACTGGCTAAGGTTGAGGGACCCCTGCGCAGCGTGCTCGAACAGGCCAGTGAGTAAAGCCCTGCTTCCTCTGCCCTCATCATTTATTTTATATCCTGAACCTGACACCTGATGTTTGTCCCTCACTCTTCTCTAGAGCTAAAGAAAGAGGACATTTACGCAGTGGAGATTGTAGGTGGTGCCTCTCGGATCCCTGCCATCAAAGAGCGAATCAGCAAATTTTTCGGGAAGGAGCTGAGCACAACGCTAAATGCGGATGAGGCAGTGGCCAGGGGCTGTGCACTGCAGGTCTGTGACTCAAATCATCAGTCCCCTTTTATACACCGGATCATAATTCTTTACCCTTTATTTCCTGGGAGGCACAATAACTGTAATGACCATCAATATTTTTACAATTAATCAGATTATTAAATAATAAAACGATAATGAAAAACTAAATGTGATCGCACATTTAGTTAAATTTAAATAATCAATATCCTGTCATCTCTATAGATTTAAATTATGTGATTTAAATTAGCTCATGGGTTATTGCTAGATATTTAGCGCAGTCCAATAAATTAATAAAAACTTACTGATTTCTTTTTACTAAAACAAATCATTGATTTGGTTTATTGTTAGTTAAATACTGTAGTTGAGGTGATGGTCGTGCCAGAAGGTATCTGTACCTCTTCTGATTCTCTGAATATGTGAAGGATCATAAATAAAATAAAGTATCTCTACGTGGCACACAACACGTATAAAGAAAATGTTCATGAAACACAGTAATTATTATTATTATTTTTTTCATTACAGTTTGGGCTTAATACACAGTATGTGGTCATTAGGGCTCAAGCACTGTGGCCCTCTTGTTCTATGGATTTTTTTATTTTTATATTTTTTTAGGGCCCAAGCACTGTGACATCAGCCATATGTCGCCATAGTGTGCGAAGGCCCTCTTGTTCTTCTAAGGATTTTTTTCCCCAGCACAAGCACAGGCACACATCCGTGCCTTTTTGGAGGTTTTAGCATGCTCACAAACTCATGAAAATTAGCAGACAGGAGCTCATTGAGCTGAACAACTTTCGCGTTGCATACCGTGGGCGCTACTCAACAGGAAGTCAGTTATTTAGGGTCGTTTGCAAAATGCACCCAATGGATTTTTTTTATTCTCCTCTTTTCTGTGTGACATTATATTAAGTGACATCGCATTGGGTGACATGTTGTGCAGTAATAATAAAATTATTATTATGGCGATGGCACAGGAACTTGGGCCCACCTATCGTTGCTTGCAACTATATTTGTAATTTTATTCCTTTAATCACATTTAAATGAATAAATCATGAGTCCCTATTGTGCAGATCTAGCAGATTTCTTTTCACCCCCAAGAGCAAAAAAAATGGACAGCTGGTTAAATGAATTAAATATGCAGGGGGGTATTACATAGTATGTACTCATGAAAATCCAGGCTTAAGCGAAGTATCTAGACAGTTTATTTTGGGTTTAGTGACAAACTCTATTCCACTACCAAACGCTGTGTGTGATGTCTTCTGCTAATTCACACAAACACGATACTGAAGCAGTCTGAACCATCTATTTCAGAAATGTATAATAGAATTCTTACTGTTAAGTCATATGCCACTATAACCACAACTGATATGCCCCATTTAAAAAAAGCACAAAGTGATATAGGCATTTTGTGACACTTGTGAGATCAGTTCAATGATTTTGTGCAGGTCAAGTTTTAAAATTGGCTTTTAATTTCCACTTTGCAAACCAGTTGCTTAAAAGTTTAAGTTATAAGAAAGAAAGCTTGTGAGATCTGAGGTCATCACATAAGATGCAAAGCCAATTTTGAATCTTCTGGTTTATAGAAATCCAGTAAAAAAACTGATTGAAATGACCATATCACTACATATTAAACTGACTCACGTTCTGCATGTGTGCTATTTTTGTATATTTTGCATATTTAAATTAATTTCTTTATGCATGCCAAGTGAATTCAGATTTAATCTAATCGTTGTTGTTCCTGTTCTTTGGGTTGTTTAATCCACATCCTTGAGATGTTGGATGTGGACTGGTTCTTGTCATGCAGCTCGGTATTAGCAACCTCCCTTGTTTTCTTGGTGATGAAGTAAGCACATTCTGATGTTTCTCTTTTCCCTGCACAGTGTGCAATCCTGTCTCCTGCCTTCAAAGTACGGGAATTTTCCATCACAGATGTGGTTGCGTATCCCATCTCTCTACGATGGAATTCAGCAGCAGAGGAAGGCTTAAGGTTGTTAAATTTTATTTAATTTGTTTATTTTATTGTACATTTTTATTGATAGACATGGCTCTTTGGGGGGGAGGGGGGGACTTAAATAAATGTGTAGACTGATTTTTATGAATAAATTTTTTTTTCTCTTTTTCTGATCTCTCCTTGCAGTGATTGTGAAGTATTCCCTAAAAACCATCCTGCACCTTTCTCAAAAGTGTTAACCTTTTATCGCAAGGAACCCTTCTCCCTGGAGGCCTACTACAAAAACCCGAAGGAGCTGCCGTATCCCGATCCTACCATCGGTACGCACATATGAATGAGTATGATTCACCTCGATACATTGTGCATCCATGTATCATGAAATATCACTCATGTGAGACATTAGGTCAAAAGAATGAAAAGAGCATAGTTTATCTGTCGTAACATGTGCTGTCAAGGGTTAGTTTAAAGGATGTGATGCTGCATCATAGCGATTTTCAAAACACAATCCTTTTGTTGTACTTGTTGGTTGTCATAGCACTAAATCCCTTCGTTCTCTTCAGGTCAGTTCACTATCCAGAAGGTGTTGCCTCAGGCATCAGGCGAGTGTTCGAAAGTGAAGGTGAAGGTGCGTGTGAATGTGCACGGGGTGTTCAGCGTCTCCAGTGCCTCCCTAGTAGAAGTGCTAAAGGCTGGAGAAGGTGAAGAGCCCATGGAGACGGATTCCGCTGCCAAAGAGGAAGAGGTAATGCCCTCCGATTAAATAAAGCATTACAATACACTTCACTGGATCCTGGCCGACTCACCGCAGAAATATGCGCTTGGCTAAACAAGAAGAACCTTAACTTGTCTATACACATCAGAGAATGACTGAAAATCCTGTCTGCTGTTATGCCTGCACAGTGTTCCTGATTAATTCTTGTTCTAAGCGCATAACCTTATTGTTCCTATAACATGTTGTTCACGTCTATATTTTTAAAGAACAAGATGCAAGTGGACCAGGAGGAGAAAAGCCAAAGTGATGGGCCTAAAGAGAATGCAGATAAGAAATCTGACGCTGAGGATATGGAGGTTACTGAAAGGGCATAACATCTATATATATATTGAGACACATCTCCCATAACTCACTGTGCAGCACTCCCAAGCACATTAATTGCTCCATGGACTTTGACACATGTTGTTATTTTTACTTCCTGGTTCTGTGTCTACTCTGTGCCCTCACCGGATGGTCCCTGATGTCTTTTTGCTAGCCAGTTGACTTGACTTGACTGCTGAGTGACATAATTACTTCAGAACAGTAAAATATTGTGTTTAAGCTTCAGCAAGTGAACTTGCCTGTTGATTGATCTCGCATTAATGCATGTATAATCATGTATATACAGTATAATACATTTAAAGTTAAGAAGTGCTGCTGTGTCTTCTGCTGAAGCTCACTGACCTCGAAGTTAGGTCAGAGATTAGAGGCTATGACCTGTTCTCTAGTTGAATGTAATATATACTTCTGCCTTCTGATTTGGATTTTTCAATGAAGATTGACTCATCAATATGTCCACCTGCTTCAAAGAATGTGACTATAACTAGCAACAGGTGAAGACGGGACCAGGAATCAAAACCAACAGCAGCACCCTTCCAGCCTTTCCAAAAGTCCATGCAGCACTCACTACTCTGGGAAATTCCATGTGCAGATCCCAACAGTTTCTGTCTTTATTCCCTTCTGTGTGGGCTCTTGAAATATTTGGCAAATTAAAAAAGCAAGAAATGTCTCATTTTTAAAAGCTATTTAATTTCTATGAGCTCTGTAAAACAAAACAAAAAACATCTTCGCTATTTAATCTGGCTTAAAAAAAAAAACACATACACTCTAAAACCTCAGTGAGTAGCTTCAAGAGCACACCATATAATGTGTCTACCATGAGCTAGTGTAGTTTGAGGAAGAAAAGACTTTGCAGAAATATGTTTGTTTTACATTAAGATGTATTTCTATTTTTTTAGACCGAAGAAAATAAACAAGAAAAGAAGAACGACCAGCCTCCACAAGCCAAGAAAGCCAAAGTAAAGACCAAGACTGTGGAACTGCCCATTGAGAACAGCCTGCACTGGCAGCTTGCTAATGATATGCTCAATCTGTTTGTTGAGAATGAGGTAATACAGCTTAATCCACAAACACATCAGGATCTAAGGTCATGTCTGGATCACTAATTATTTCATTGTCAGAATTTGTATATCTAAAGCAACTTTAAAGCGTAGGTCTGCGTAGATTTGCCCTCAGAATGGGGTTTATCTTCTTTAGACTGGACATCACACTGCAATAACTAACCATCATTCAGAGCCTGCTTTAATGAATAAAAAATTATTCTTACGTTTGGTGTGTTTGTTTCCTCAGGGGAAAATGATCATGCAGGACAAACTGGAAAAGGAGAGGAACGATGCTAAGAATGGGGTTGAGGAGTATGTGTATGAGATGAGAGACAAACTGCATGGGGTACTGGAGAAGTTTGTCAGCGAGGAGGTACGTCTGTAAAGCAAGTCATTTATAATTAATTTATAACGCTGTCATACTACATTTTATCTGCGATGATGCAATCTTTCAGGATCGAGATACTTTTAGTTTAAAACTTGAAGACACTGAAAACTGGCTGTATGAAGACGGAGAGGACCAACAGAAGCAGGTGTACATCGATAAACTGACCGAGCTAAAGGTAAAGATGTATGTTTTTACAAGATCAAAATAGGAACTCTAAATCGAAAAAATGGATTCTCTAGATAGCAGAAATTAACAAGTCTGTTTTTCTCCCCCTCACACTTAGAAATTCGGACAGCCCATCCAGGAGCGAGCGATAGAGGCAGAAGAGAGACCCAAAGCCTTCGAGGAGCTTGGGAAGCAAATCCAAAAGTACATGAAGATTTTGGAAGCTTACAAAGCAAAGGTACACATTGTAGTTCACATCACCAATATTCTGGACTTCCTGTCAATGACATTAATATTACAGGAACTGTTATTAGTGCATTTTAACCCACAAGTGGTGTGTTGTTGTTTTTTTTGTTGTTGTTGTTTTTTTAAATGTCAGGACGAACAGTATGATCACCTGGACGAGCTGGAGGTGATGAAGGTGGAAAAGCAGGTGAACGAGGCCATGAACTGGATGAACAACAAAATGAATGAACAGAGCAAGCAGAGTCTGACACTACAGCCTGTTATTAAAGCCTGTGAGATACAAGCCAAAACCAAGGTAATGATCATGTTTACATTTAATTTAATAAACTCTTTCATCCTTCACATTATTCCCCTTTGTAACCATTGGTTGGTTTGAGTTAAAAAATAATAAATTAAAAAAAACAGGAGGAGTTTGGAGAAGAGGGAGGAGTTATCTGTCTTCTGTGTTTATATATCATCAATAACACTCAGTAAAAGACTCTCCGTTACCTTTTCACTGTTCTCCGTCTTTAGCATGCAGTCACATTTGTGCAGATGGTATTGGGGTGGGGCTCATCTCAAAGTCTTGGCGTACATGATGTTACTCTTATTTCAGGTTTCAAAAAGAAAGAGAACTGTCATTAGAAGCCATGAGGCGTTATGCAGACTTGTTAAATGTTTTTTCTTTTAATGGTTTATAAAGGTTTTATGGTTTCTAATGTTTTCTAAACATTAAATCTTCATCTCATCAGGAGCTGTCTTCCACTTGCAACCCCATCATGTTAAAACCCAAACCCAAAGTTGAGCTCCCGAAGGAAGATAAGACGCCAGAACAGAACGGTCCAGTGAACGGACAGGAAGGCTCAGAGGCTCAGAACAGCAGCCCTAACAAAGACCAACCGGCTCCTGAATCCACAGAGGCCAAACCACCAGAAATGGACATCGACTAACTTTCTTTTATCAGCTTCAGCGTTCTCTCAGCTAGTCTCCTGGTCATGACTGAAACAAGCTACTCGTTAGTTTCGTTTTCAGAAAGCTCTACAAATCCTTCCTGAACTTGTCGTGTATGCGCTCCTATCTTTTTTTTTCATTTTTTTTTTCTGTATAAACTAAGGTTGCACTTTTGTTTTTTTGTTTTTTTCACATTAAAGAAAGCTGAACTTGAAGATAGGGGGGACTTTGGTTCTGTCTCACTGAAATATTCATGTACATGGTCGGAAAGTTAGCTTGTAGTTACACAGATGACGACGATGTATGTTTGAGAAACTGCACAAGTTTCAACTTGATGGGTATTTTTCTATTTTTATTTGAGAAATATTTACTTTTAGTTTTGTGTTGTTTGTCGTAATGTCACATGATTATCTTCATTACTACAAATCAAAATGAAGTATGAAAGCACTGAAAAGGAATGAAATGTAAAATAAGACCAGCGATGTTGAACAGGTCTGAATGTAGAAACGGATCTATTCCTGTAGTGCCACATTTTCACTGAGGCATTGCTTCATGGATGAGGTTTATGCGTGTCGTAGCTTTTTCGAGGTCGCAGAAGGTGCAGTATTTATGCCCTGCTGCCAGGACGAATAGTAGAGACCAACTAGGTGGTATTTTTCAGTCACAGTAATAAAATCACTCATTTTTGGTACACTGATCCAGACGCTGTTTGAAACGCAATTCATTTGGAGGTAAAGACCTCCTGCAGAACCCTGTATGGGGTGCTATGATCTCATCATCCCTTCATGTTCTTTCAGAGGAAAAGCAAAAAGGTTGTATATAATGTTTTGGTTTTGCAGGATATTTATGCTTTCCATTTTGCTGAGGTGAAATAAAGGACTTGTAAGGATTTGTTTTTTCCATGTGAGATTCAGTAATTCTGATAAAACGGTTAAAACAATGCAATGATTCTGTGTATGATGATGGGTATAAAATGTAAAGATGGTAGAAATGTAAATGAAGGTGACAAGACAAATTCACTAGAAGACTAAATCACATCACAGAATACAAGCATTACGTAAGGGGTAGGGGCATGAGCACAGAATGGTAAACACTAACCTGAATCCTTCTAACATGACCCTGGTTTAGAGGCAAAAGAGCCTTAGTCAGGGAGGTGACCAAGAACCTGATGGTCACTCTGTTAGAGCTCCAGAGGTCCTCTGTGGAGAGAGGAGA
>JAQMYJ010000027.1:88433-115612 GCA_030014305.1 Clarias laeviceps | reverse complement strand
TATACTGTCTATATATATATATATATATATGTGTGTGTGTGTGTGTGTGTGTGTGTGTGTATTAATGTGTATTAACATGAAAATCATCTTCAACAGTTTAACAAGTAATTCAAATAATTTTTGACCCAAAACTGTACTTTTTATACTCCAGTATGTTTAAAGTTTAAACTTTTTAAAGTGTATCATTAATTGAATACATTTACTTTTAACCTTTTTACACTTTATAATTTAAGTATAATTTCTCAGTCCTTTTCTTCACACCAGAATCCAGAAGTGATTGATCGACACACACACACACACACACCAGAACCGACTGTCCTGTCCTGCCACAGCCCGACTCAGCGCTGCGTTCAGGACTGTCAGTGTGGGCTAGTGCATGAAGCGCAGCAGTGCCAGTGCCTTCCATCAGCATAAGGTGTGGCATCCTGTGGAGGAAGCTGCAATTGTAGTGAAGGTGCAATTTGCGAACCATCTGGGAGATGCCTGCAGGGCTTCCTCTCTGGAACGTCCCCCTCCGGAGGGATGCAGGTGCTGGAGGCGGAGCAGGAGAATGAAGTAGTGGAGAAGAGAAACGAGTTCGAGGTTTTCAGCTCTGCCTGTGCGGGTGCAAAAACACCTGGGTCAGAGTTTTAGCAGGAGGAGGTCTTTTGTTTCCTTTGACATTCTTAGAGCTTTTAGCGAATTGTGGTTGCACACCGACTAAAGGCTGGGCTTTAATTGGCAATGCCCTCAGTATGAGGCAAAGGGATTAATGTCGTTCCCTTGTGCTGTGGAAAAGAATTGTTAGGAGGGAGGGAGGGAGGGAGGACAGCGTGTCTCTGTACAACCCCTCCTGATGGACAACAAATGTGGAAATGTAAAGGAAAGTTTTTGAAGTGACCTTTGAGCCGAGTACATGATTTTAGTTCTGATTCCTCAGTCACCAGTGGACCGTGCTCTCCCACAGCATGTGCTCCTGCAGGAACCTGATTTTCAAGGTCACAGAGGTGCCCATATTTTTAAGCATGTTTGCTTTTCTCAGTGATAAATCATGGAGCGTGAACTCCTCTGTCACTAGGCCGTGAGGAGAGCGAGAGGAAATTGAATTCATGTTGTGTCATGTGCAGCAGATCCCTGAATCCAGTTTTTGGTGGATGAGAAAGAAATATAATCGCAGTGATGTTCGTCTTCACTCTCGCACCAGTACCTCCAGTTCTCTTTGCAGAACAGACGGACCTCTCTGTATGCATCGCCACAAACAGAAAATGATATGATTTTTGTGAGAACCAGGATTTGGGGATCGGGCTTCTCTCCAGCTGAAAGTTAGTGTCACGTGTGTGAACTTAATCTGTGAGCGATATGAGTTAGTTTCAGGTGCGCTGCAGTGTGAGTACGTCTGTGACTCTGAGGTTTAGGAAGTGGTGTAGTGTACACTCAGCTGTAATGACAGGTAATGAGAGAACTGACGAGGAGGGAGAGAGAGTGTTGACCTCGGCCGAGCTGTGTGTGTGTTTTTATAGCACTCTTGGACAGGTCAGCCACTTCCCCTGTGCACGTGTTGAGTTTTGGCCCGCACTGCGAGTGGGGCCCTGAGATGTGATCCTGGAGATTGACGTCCTTGACAAGTCTGAGTGTGTGGCCTCAGCTGGATACACAGCATTAAGTAGTTGCTCCCTTTCAGTGTGGTTTAATGAATGTAATTCCTCCACATGCACAGCGCACACCTGAAACGGTGCAGAATGTGTTTGGAGGAACAGAGGAACAGACTGTTTAATACATAACGCTGGAGCCGTTACGATTACGATAGCCATTCCCGGTTCCTGCACTAATATTCTAAGCTCTGACTGCTATCTATCGTGAAGTCAGGTGTAAGGAAACATGCTGCTGGTGGCCTGTTATTTAATCCATTCATCTCTCTCTCTCTCTCTCTCTCTCTCTCTCTCCTGAATGGGCCAGGCTGAATCTCCTTCCTGCTTTGAAACGCTCTAGTCAAGCGTGCTGGCTCTCACGCCTGTAATGGGTTTACGAGACAGAGGAGCAGAAACAACAAGGACTAAGCGAGTCTCCTGAGCCGGCGTGGCTTCCTGCAGAAATGGCTCCTTCCGCTGACTCGATCCTTGTCGGAGAATGTGGCAGGTGGCTGAGCTGTGCCTACTTCTTTGTCTCCCCCTCCTTCCGTCTCCCCTGCCTTTCTTCTTGAATGAAAGAATGAATAATGGATTTAACCCTTTCAGCCTGGGCAGTGTTGTCAGTTGTCCCTGCTGACTCTGTGACATTCAGGTCACTGTAGTGAAGATCTGGAAAAAAAGGATGAGGATTATTAACACATCATTCCCGTAGTGCATCTCAACAAAACAGCCCCAAGGGCCGATTAGCATTCAGTTAAACAATTAGGCAACAACAGGAGGTGATGATAAATGGGGACGAGCCTCCTCAGAGGCTGCAGGACCTTCTAGTGTTTCGGGCAGATGAGTTTTGTATTGGTTTAAACTTTCTTCAGAATTCTCTGCAGCTTGCTCATTCTTGGGAAAAATGACACAGTTCATTGGAGGGGCAGGAGATCTCCTCTAATCTGGCATGCAGAACATTCCCAATTTCCCACACTCAAATGAGACCTTTCCGTTGGACTCGTCTCAGCTCCGGACGAGATCTCACGGCTCTTTCACAGACACACTGTATTAGTGTTTAGACTAAAAAACACACGTGTGGTGGAAATAGAAATAAATTGATATTTGTCTGCCAGGCCTTGAAGGAAAAAAAAAAGCCTTTTAAGGATGATGGGGAGAAAGAAATCAGTTCTAGAATAATACATTAAGAAGATTTCCTTTAACTTGAACAACTGGACACAATAAACTTGTCCAACAAGTTTAACCTTTCCTGATTGCTAATAAGCTAAGTACTAATGTCTGTCCAAAATCTGTCTGGTCGAATTCTCTGAAGGTTGATGAGAACAGTGCAGTCTCATTGCCATTGGTTTCGGCGAGTGCGGCTGGAGACAAAGGCTTGCTCTCTGCTCCTCTCTGCTGTGAAACCAGCCGTGTTGTTGATGTTTTGTGCCTCTTCTTCTTCATGCCTTGGTCGTCACGCACCAGTGAGGACGGATGGAATGTGGAAGAATGGAAGGCCATGGTGATGGAGGTGCTGGTGGTTCTTTGTAAAGAACAGCCCTCTGTCTCTTTTCATTTAGAGCAGCGTGTAAAAAGATATTCCTGTCTACTGTTGTTTCAGTCTTGTTAGTTACTGAGAGTTTGATTATTTTGTGAAGCTGGAAATTCTTATTAATGATGACCAACGAGCTTTTGGCTCTGCTGAGGATTCAGGGGAAAATCTAAAGGTCTAGAGGAGATGTTAAAGGAAGGGACAGGACGGAATGAAGACGCGGCTGTCATTCTCATCTCTTTCCAGATGTAATGTAATGTGGAATTTTGGATAGATAGAGGACGGCTTCCTCCCTTGAGTGAAGTAACTCAATCCCTGAATGAGGCCTCTGTCTGTGTCTGTCCATCTCTCTCTCTCTCTCTCTCTCTCTCTCGACTCTATATCTACCTCTTCGGATGTGTCCCCTAATGCTTATTCAATGGTGGCCCAGCATTTTCGCCCACTGTGTGATGTTTGGGGAGCAGAACCAGGATCGGTGGTCACGATGCTGATTGATGGTCACACTAGATGTGGAACGTCTCCTCTTCAGGTGATGTTTTAAGTAGAAAAAGGGAGGGCACGAATGTCACAGTTTGACTCTTGGTTTGCTCTTTGATGTGTATTCAACAATATTTTTCCTTCAGGTTAGGGCAGGCCCCAGCCTCAGTCTGTAAAGTTTCTTGGGACTCGTGCACACACACACACACACACACTCCTCCCCACCCTCTCAGCTACCCACACCACTTATAACCCACTTGTTCAGATGGCGAATATGCAGTACCGGAAGCCCAGGAACACTCTATCAGTGTGCTATCTCAGCTCCTGTTTGCTCTGCTTGCCTTTATCTGTCACATGAGGGCTGCGCAGCCACATAAACATCGCCCTGGGATAGAGCCAGCTGCCACATGAATGAAGCTGTATTGTCCCCCAACTGAAAAAACAACTCCATAGTATGTCATGTAAAGTTAAATCTTTATATTTGTTGAATGTGAATCCAGAACTTTTTATCAGGTTCTGATCCATTCTGCCTGATGTCTATCTAACAGTCTGCTACACCCTCACAGGCTAATGAAATGAAGATATCACTGATTGTGGAACGAGCACATACCACACAACTTGCTAAGGATTTCATCGCAGCTTACATCCTCTCTTTTCCAAACTGCAATCAAAACCAGACCACGGCAGAAGCACATATGGCAGGAATAAACAAAATGCTCCTTAAGCTGAAAGAGCGCTTGCCGCCTCGGCCTACCATGCAGCCTGAGTGCAGTGATAACATCGTACAGGAACGGAGGTCTCGGCTCTTGTTGTCGACAGAAAACTAGAGGACAAGGGCTTTGAAGGAATGCAGTGAAAGGGGGGGGGGGGGGTGCGGCTATAACGAGGTCAGACCCCGCTTGTTTGCTTGTGAATGACATGGGCCCCGACATAACCATCAGTAAATAAAATGTGGCTGTAAAATTAACTACAAGACAGGTCCAACAGGAATCCCTAGCGGCACTTCCTGCATTTCAGAGGCCATAAACAAGGCTTAAACAAGCCAAGCTGGCTCCAGCTCATATCCCACGGCAACAGACCAGGGTCACGGTGGCCTCTGCTGCCGGCTAGCTCCGCTGGAGGCCTGGACACGGTGACGACATGGAAGAACCCACCGGAATGAATTAGAGGGGCTGTTTATGTTTAGCCATCAAATGGAATGCCAAGGATTCGCCGCAAGAACTCGGATGCAAACGGGTTCAGGGTGTTGTGGTTTGCTTTTTGATTTCATTTGATTGATTCATTTTAGAACAAGAATTCATGTGCAAAGTGTCATTTGAGGAAACGACTGCGAGGTTGTTATTCTTTCTTACTTTTCATCATCATGCTGTGAATAGTGTGAATGTGAAACATTTTATGCATTTTATTAAAACAACAATATAGATGGTAATAACAATAACGATGTGCACAGATGTGCTACTGTTACAATGAGGATCTCATCACGAGACTTGCAGGCTTTGGCGGAGGTGATTGTAAAACAATTTCCATTAAGCCATAAAAGCCATTTCTTGCTTTCTATCCATTGCCTGTGTGTCATGGTTCTGCCCTCAGTAGGAAATGCCACTTGAGTCTCCCTCGGGAACACATGAACTCTGAGAAGGGCAGCAACGTGCTTTTTTGGCTGCGTGGAGACAGAAGGCCGGTGGAGGAAGGCTGGGGAGGGGGGGGGGATGGGGGGGGGGCAGACGATTATAGTTTGATCTGGAGTTTATCCAGTGTGAACGCCATCTTTTCAGTCTGAGAGCAATCGCTGAGATGAAGCATGTGGTGTGAGCTGCTCTGTGACCTGCAGTGAAGAGCAGCGCTGAGAAACATTAGATTCCTCGGTTATCACATGAAGAACATCCCTGAATCCAGTTGATCATCCAGCTGTTTGTGTAAGAGAGTGAGGGCAAAATGTAAATGCAATAGTAATAATAGTGATAATAATAATGATGATAACAGAAAATTAAATGACAACCAAAATGAAAATAGGAAGTCAAATGATCAAGAGCTTTCAAGTTTATTTGAAGAATACATTAGGTTTTGGGGAAAACTGCTGCTGCTCCTGACTGTGATTAAAGATCTGTGTGTGTGTGTGTGTGTGTGTGTGTGTCATGTGCACGTCATTACAGCCACCAGACAGACAAGAGCAGGAGATAAAATTCACGTAGCACGTTGGCGTAACTGGCACTAACTCCCCCGAGCTCTACCCCGGCCTCGCTCCTCCAGGACGCTGCAGTTTGGAGCTCAGGCACAGAGATGTTTAAGCAATAGATGCACTAGGTTGTTGCGCCACACAGCAAATCGAATTTCCACAGAGCTGTTCCCGAGTTGTTTATATGTGGAAGCATCTGGAATATTAATGCTCTTTTGAAACTATTTCCTGGCAGTATTCGCTCAGTGACCACAGTGGTTTTTTTTCTTTACTCATGGATCCACTCACAGTTTGTGACAATGGCTCTGACTGAACAGCGCACAATCTTGCTGAAGTGAAAAAATTCCGGCTGTAGCACCAATCCCCCCCCTGCCCTACACCCCCCCCCCCCCACACACACACACACAAACACCCCTCGCTCTTGTTTTGCCAAACACCGGATTTTCATTTGGTACTTGGGAGGGAGCAATGCTGACAGTATTTATAGCTTGGTGTTTTAACCAAAATTATCAGTGTACCACAAAATAACTTCCTCAGTCCTGGCCACAAAATAACAGGATGCCTTCAATTGTGCATATTTATTAATTTTAGCCAGGGATTGCTAGTTTTATAAATAGTCATGATCCTGCAGCAGTGCTTCAAAGTTGGCTGCGTAAACTTCCTCCCTCTATTTTCCCTAAACTGACACGGCTGGAGCGCGAGCTGGTGACTGATTGCTAACACTGACATCATTCCAGTGGGTCACGACTCCTGTCGTATTTATGAGTTCTGTCCTCTAATAAACTGTAATACCTCAATTTTGGAGATCGAAGTCAGAGGTACAGTCCTCTTTCTACAGGCCTTCTCCATGACCCTAAATATGGACGTTACACCAAAAGTCAGTGGCCAATGCTTTTGTCATCATCCTAATCACTCATTAGGTTTAAATCACAATGTTCCATCATCAGTGCAGTAATAAAGCACGCAGGTTGCATGCACAGAGCGCTGTCTTATAGGATGCCATCTATATATCATGTGCTCTGCCTTTGAGTACAGTGGCATCTGTGTATTCTGCGTCTTCATAACCTTTTCATGGTTCAGAATCCTTCCACCTTCTGTGGAGCTCCACACAGGGACTCCGGGTCAATAAATCTCAGAGAGGATGTTTCAGCACAGACCGGCATGCGTCCATGCTACGCAAATGGAATAAATACTTGGTGAAGATGTTACCATCTGTGCTGCAGACCAAACAGCAGAGACAGGAAGAATATATAGAGTAAGAAAGATGTCAAAGTCTGAAATGCTCCTTAGATGGGATTTGATATTCCATAAATTGACTGGCTTAGTGTCCAAGAAAGTCGCAGGCCATCTCTAGGATAGCAACCTAACTAAATATGGATATTTTATTTGAAACGAAACTTCACATTTTAAGTCTTGCTTAGATTTTCATATGGTCTCCAGAGTGAGAGTACAAAAAAAAAAAGAGAGAAAAAACATTCCTGGCTTTTTTTGGGCTTTTTTTCCTGTTTTGCATTGCTGAGACTTGCCAGCAAGCCAATTACATTTCCCTCCTAATGTGACCTCATATAAGAAAAGCCCCTCATCCAGGTTGTTGCTCAGCCAGTAGCTCATTTGCATAGACACTGCAATGAAATGGACCATTTAGAGGAGGAAAGAGCGATCGAGGGATGAAAAGTGCATTTTCTGGGGTGTATTTCAGCTGGAGTATTAACACACACACACACACACACTTTCGGAGACCTGTGTTAACCTAAATGGTAAAATATAGAATCTTTAATTATGAATTTGGAATATCTCCAAAGTAGCGTGGTTCATTTCCCCCTCTGTTTATTTCAGAGGCACAAGCTAATTAACATTACTGACTGGAAGAGCGCCGGACCGATGCACGGCTATTTACCACAATAATCCTGCCCTTAATTCTGCATTCCATCAAAGTTTAAGTGATTAGAGGCCTGAGAATGACTGTATGGATATAATGCATGTAAGCATGTCCTCTAAGGAGAAAAAAGACTGGAGGCAGGAGGGAAAAGGGGCAACAACATGCTGAATTTAACTAACTAGCTCATGCTTGAACTCCAGTAATGTACTTAACTCATACAGTGGGCTCCTTAAGTCTGAGAGCAGGAGGGGAAATGTTCTCTTTGGCATTCCTCTAACACAAGGTTTTCATTACAAACACTATTATCACAGCAATATGTTGAGTGGAAAGAAGAATCTTAGGAATATTTACATGAATTACAGAATTTCACTCGAGCTGTCATACACCCAAGACCCGTCTATGTGTTCCAATACTTTTGCACAACTTAATAGTTGTGTGGTTTGCCATAAAGGAGGGTGTTTGTCTTAAGTTGTTCGACACATCTAGACGTAAATATCATGCAATTAAAGCTGAAATCTGATCTATCCTCACATTGAAAAAAAAATAACCCTAACCCTGCAGATGACTTCTTCATACTGCAAAGACAAACCAAAAAATGTTCTTCTGTTCCAATAATTTTGGAGGGGACCATATCAGTATTCCATGCTACATAACCCAGATGGAAAGCGCAGAAAGAAACAAAACTGTCAAGATAACAGAACTTATCTGGAGCTTGCTGAGGTTTTCATTAAAAACAAAATTGACTGGCTTCCTGGAACCTCATCCAACACTGTAAAGTCCATCCATCAGCCGCTGCAACACAGGACATGGAAGAATACGCAAAGGAGGAATTAATTTTGTATTACATTCATTCCTCTCCTCCTTGGGTTTCTCTTTTTTTGAAAAGAAAGGCCTCAAATCCCAGTCCTACATTGACTACAGAGGATTGAAATGTCACCTTAAAGAGCAGATATCCTTTACCGCGGTCTTCTCAACCCTTATACTACAGGAACAACACACACAAATCTTTAACAACCTGGATTTACATATCACCTACAACCTCATACTGTACATCTCCTTTAATTTCTTTAATTCCACTTCTGATCATTAGGAATATCTGGACTCAGCAATGCCTTTGCTTCTCGAGCTTTGTGTGATTATTTATACAGATGATGATCCATTCTGGATTTCTGAAGAGTAAAAATGGACAAGATAAAAACTGTAACCTCATGACCTTTACCTCAAACTGTGAAAAAACTGCCGAGCTTTCTGTAAACTCATGAACATCACCAGGGCTCAGAATAACAGACCTACATGAGGACCAGGCATCAGGGAACCCAGAGTACCATCAACCTGGTTAACAATAAGGTTCATTCACCTTCACGGAATAAATGCATTATGCGGCGAGCAGGATCTTCTTAAGGATCTGCTTACATTCTAGAACAAACTTTGTGTTCTTTGAGTTTTCTAGAGGGAGTTCCCATATCTGTCTACCTCTGGTCACAGGTTGCAATAGATTTTTATTACATAATGGTCTATGACCAGATGTTTTCATGAAAGATATCTCCTGTCAGGTATCAAACGCTCAGGTAGAACACATGAGCCAGGAAATCAGAAGATGTTTTCCCAGGGTCTGTATCTGCACTGTTCTCATGGTCTGGAGGACTCCGTTAGATCCCTGCTCATAAGTGAGCGAATGAAAAAGAGTGAAAAAGGGAAGCAGTTAGCGGTTGGATGACCAGGGTTTTAACTTCACCTCATCCTCAGGTCAAATGTGTGTTCTGTGTGATTCCGTTCTGCTGATTATTACCAGCTCAGACCCTCATTTTTAGTCCTCCTGGGTTTCGAGACATTTCTTTGATTGCCTTTTGGATTATTCTCACAGTCGGTTGAATCATGCCTTATTGTGTTTGATCGCTGTCTGCTCTACTTTAAGATTTAGGTTTGGCGTATTTGCCCTGTATGCCTGGATTTTGTTATTAAATAAATGCAACATTCTGCACATGGATCCTCACCCTGCTCCTGAGTCGTAACACACTGCAGAGTTGTATTGTACAATCTGGGACGCCTGCAGCCTGGAATAAGGGCGACATTTAGGCAGATCTAATTTGCATTGTAAATCGTGGTTTGAAATGTGATACTGCGTCTCTCTCTGTGAAAATCCAGGCCAAACGGAAGTGGTTCGTATATGAGGAGCATTATTGGAACTATACAGAAGTGTGTTAGTGTTACAGGAGGGGTCTGTATAAGACGAGCAGTTGTTCGACTGTGCTGCCATTCCTACACTGCCTGCTTTCGTGTGTGTGTGTGTGTGTGTGTGTGTGTGTGTGCTCTCCTTAATCCTGAACCTGTCCTGTCAAGCAACGAACAACAAACAGAGCGTTTATTGGTGTAAGGTCTGACGGCAGGAGGTCTGAACATCATGGCAGCCTCACCAAGACTAAAAAGGTTTCATTTCTCCTCTGCTGTCTGTGGTCGAGGGCCATTTCCTGTCTGGAGTCTAATACGATGTCAATGAGGATTTCTCTCTTCCCAATCTTCCCAGGTTGTTGCTCTGTTGTAAGGCCCAACGAGCCGTGCTCAGGGTTTTGAACTGATCTGAAATCCTCCATGCTACACCAGGTGCTGCTGTGCGGCTCAGGTCAGGCCACAGCTACATGTTCCTGTGTGTAATTTTAGGTTTTAAATCTGAATTCTCATGAAAGAAGCCACATGATGACACACGGCATTAAACTTACATATTAATTTGTCCACCAGTCAAATGCTGTTTATGAAAAAACATGATTTGTGGTGGTAAAGTAGTTATTTAACTGTACTTTATAACTGCACTTAAGTATTTAGGAGATTTATTTTTATTTATTTTATTTGGATGTAACTGAAAGTTTGTATTTGTACTCTTAATTACATTTTTATGAAAATACTTTTAGTCCTCACAATGATTAAAGTTAAAGACCAATTCTTAGACTCTAGCTCAACTGCATTTTTATGGATGTAACTTTATTTAAAACCTGCAATCAAAACCAAAATCATAAACTTTGTAAGGATCCCACAATAAATAATATTTGCATTATTCACAATAGTATTCACAAAGCTTCTTAAGCCTAAAAGTTGCTCCTAGTGACGAAATTATAAAAAAAAATAATTTAGAATTATGACATTTTCTTAGAATTTCCCCTTAAATTTAGGACTAAATCTTAGATAAAAATGATTCATGAAACATCTTAGCCCTAAAAACAGCTCCTAAGGTACAAATTGTCAAGAGTAGAGAGGAGGAGTTTTAAGAGGCTTAAGAGTTTCTATAGGACAAAATGTCTGAAAGAAGAAATATTCTCCAAACACTGAACGTAAAGCCAAAAGTAAACACTGCTCTTCTGTCCAGTTTGGTTTTCTTGTTTTTACTTCCTTCCATCTATTGGATTGTTGATTATATACCATCCAAAAGTGCAACTTAAACAGACTGTCCTGTAATCATGTAAACTGGTAAAAGCTGAGCCATTTTGCCCCTATCAATCTAAAATGGATCACAAGTAATAAAATCAGTTTGGTAAATAAATGTAGGAACTTAAATATAGTAACTACTGTGTGGAAATTAGTTGCTTCAAACGTCGACACATTTTCAATGTCTGGCTGTTTTAATTAACTTTAAGAGCCCATTTTAAGATCTTTATGGATTTTTTATCCAATCACAGTCCTTGAATTGCTGCATCATCCCTAGCAACAGGGTCAACCACACCCCCTCACTGAGATAAAGGGTTTTAGTACTTTCCTAAATCACTTTTAGTCTAGACCCCAGATAGGACTTTTTAAGCCACGATAGGAGCTCTCTGAGAGAATTCTAAGAAGCTTTGTGAACACGGGCCCTTAACAACTAAGAGCGAAATGAGTTTTACACTTTACAGACAGCTACCAAGAGTCTTCAGAAACACTAACATTTATTAACACATGACTTGCATAAGCCTAAGCATTACTCTCATAGCTGTATCTGATGTTAGCCTAGAATTTGTACATTGTGGATTTCTTTACATGAATTATAAATCATTGCATAGTGTGTCATGATGCTAAACATACAAGGCAGTTAAGTGTTTGGACAAACCTACAGAGTCAATCCTGATTTGTGGTTCTTCGTCAAGTCCACGGCATAGTTACTGTGTAGAAGCGTAGTCAATGGCATAGCCAGAGGTACACCCCCCAAAGAGTATAACTGCACATTGCAGCGACAGATCCAGATCCAGAAGTGTGATTGGTCCACCTGGTCCACCATCACATTTCCAGCTGCACCTCGGTAAAGATCCACTCAGTTTTATTTGCCATTGTTTGTAATACACAGAAAAACTCACCAGAAAGTGGCAAAGAGAAATCATACTGCCAACTAGTGGTTCGGCAGTGTAATTGCAAGCGACACAGACACACCCGCGCATAAGTATAAATGCTCACAACACCGTAGGCCAGTGGTTCCAACCCTGGGGGACCCCCTGCCCTGAACATTTTAGTATTTTCCTTTTAGTATTTGCTCTAAGACACTCAGTCCTATTGAGTCTGAGAAAACACTAAAATGTGCAGAGCAGCGGGTCCTCCAGGACCGGAGCCGGGACCCACTGCTCTAGGCTACGTGCATACCCTATGGCATGGGCTCTGCATAGACCTGACACAGAATCATAAATTAGGGTCATAAATTAAACTCCCCAGTTGATCTGAGGTCAGTTAGGAACCAATTATCTCTGCAGTGTGGAGTCTGCGAGGGTCTGGAACTCGTTATCAAAGTCACTGTTTCAGAATCACATTGTTGATAAAATGATGTTGTGATAATGCTGAATGAACAATCTCAACACAACCTTACAAATACAACCTCAAAAATAACACCCTTTACTTACAGCATTTATGTCACTTAACATCTGTTTGGATTACATTTGTGGTCCCTTACAGAGTTCAGAAGTCCTGACTGGAGGACGGGACGAACACAACAGCTTCCCACGTACTCAGTCTTTTTCACAATGGCAACCTGGTGGAGCTGGAGATCGAACCTCCAACCGTCTGATCATTAACTCAGTGTTAAACCACACACTAATGATAAGGCTCAGGATTTAGGCATCTCACACTTGTACAGTGCAGCTACACTGCAGTATTTCATAAAGCTTTCCTACGAATCTACACCACTAAGTGTATAAGTCGTGTATACCTGTACACACCTGTCATACTGCAAATTATAGTGCTTTTTCTTTTGACTGCTAATAGAAATGACTGCTAAGTAACTCTAACTTTCAAAACCAACGGTGTCACAATGTCCGTAATGTTGCCACAACGTTTTCTCCCTGTGGAACCAGGAGCTGAAATAGAGAGCTTGCACGGCACACCATTGTACAGGTTACTGGAAACAAGTAGCTCTTCTTACATAACAGTATTTTTAGACATGCAGGTCTGCAGGAGATTATTTTTTTCACAACGCTCTCAGTACGAGAGCTCAGGCAGCAAAGGTGAACTAATTACAGTGTTCCCGTGAAAGTCTATATATCAATAACCATAACAACCTTTTTCCTGGCATGGAAAAGTGAACCAATCACGTTACTCTGCATGCAGTGCCGAGCACACACAGCTTCCACACACGGCGAGGAGTGGACCATGCTTCTGTCGAAGGAAACTGCAGGGATTGGATTCTTGGACGGGTTCAGGTCTCAAAAACAGCGCTCACAGTTTCACCAATCGTAACTAACGACCCGAGTCTGGGTGACAACACCGGCCTGTAAAACAATCTCAGAGAGGTAATGTTGTGATCCTGTTACAGGAGAGATTGGAACAGTCGTGTTACAGTAGAGTCGCTTCTCAGACGCACACTAAACCCACATCACCCGGACAACTTGGCTGAAAACCAAATACTCACATAAACGAGCAGTAAACAGATAAGCTCTAATATCGCACTGCGCACTTCTCCACCACTCTGGAGCCAGACGTCCCGCTGGCTTTATTAGGTGGCCGTAAACTAGCCGTCCGGGTCCCGGATTAGGTTAATTATTTTCCTTAATTTCGCCTCTCTCTTCCAGCCTGGGAGCAAGGGTCGCCTGTGACTTATTTACAATCACTCCTTGTGCTAAAAGTCTGATAAAGAGGGCAGCCGGCACTGGCGACTGGTGATCGCTGGGAGGTGTTGGCAAGTACGCCTCAGTACGCGGCAAAAAATCTTTACAGGATGTATGATCCATAAAGTGTTAAACGATGCTGTCTGCTCCCCTGCAAGAGCTGTCTACTAAACCGGACCTCCTGCCGCCTCGCTAGCCAGCGTAAGGCAAAGAATTGAATTTTTAAAAAGTTCAGAAAGTTGGGCATTTTATGACAGAAACACTTTATGACTTAGAAAACGTTGCTCTGTGGGTTGTATATCATTCCGTGGGTCCCTACGTTTGTGTTCATGCTAACAAACTCTAAAAACCGCTGACGCCCTGCGTTTGAGTGTAGAGGTGGAGAAATTCTCACTGCGTTCTGTTCACGTACAGGAGGAACTTTATGTTGTGTCTTATATAACGGGAAACCGTGTTCATGTGTTTCTCCAAACTAGGACTTGTATTTTAAGTCTCTCTCTCAATGGCCCAAAATATTTTCTTCGAAGCATGCCTGAGTTTTGTGTGGGTTTGTAACCAATTTTCCTGCTACAAAAATAGACCACAATCAAGCCTTTTTGTAATTTAGACTCTGCTTCAAAACTAACCACACTTCAAGCCTCTGTTTCTATTTTTGAATGTCACAGCTGAAAGTCCATTTCTGATTTTGTGTGCTGCTCAAAGTAGAATTTTCCTTAAGCCTGGGATTGAACAGAACATTTTGCGGCAAATGTATAACAATCTACAGGAGCCGGATGTGACTGGGGAAATTATTCATTAGGAAAGTCATAGTATCTCATGTCCTGGCACTGGGACGTTCGTCATGGAGCGGTGCGGTGTGATTTTCTCTTCTCCACTGGAAGCACAGGGTACAGTGAAGAGGAGACGCTCGACAGCGAAGGAGTTTTTCTTTTCCTTTTTCTTCCCTCTCCCTCCATTTTGCAATAAAAGGAAAAGAGGATTTGGAAACAGAACAAATTGTTCAATGGAGCAGTTTCTTGGCCTGTTGTTTCGAGCGGTTGATGTTTATGCCCATGTGAGAGAGGCCTGACCGTGTTTGCCCCAAGCCTTCTATCCTCCTCTGGGACACGAGCCATGTGCTTTAGAGGAAAACCACACAAGAGAGAGCTAGCAGGGGGCAGAACGTTCCAGAAAAATCCTGACCACTGCAAGCCAAGACACCAGCTCGAAACTCAACTGGATGTGGTGAATAAGTCGAATTATGGAAGCGGAGGGTGAAACCTCAGGCTGAACTGGAAATGGAATAGAAAAGGAAAGCCATATTTGTTTCATAACACTTTCCTGAGCTGGGCCTCAAAACGGAGCGAGTATAGACGAAGTGGAGATGCGTCGCCGGAATGTCATGAATTAAAAGCTTCAGTTTAATCAATTAGCTGGGAGTTTACTCATCTGTGATGCATTAAGATCAGGCCAAATAGGTCAAGTGGAGCTTTCGATTGGCTTGTGCGCGTATACACATGTCTGAAAGATGGCAGCTGTCTTATTTAAAGTGAAATAATTAAGGAAAAGCAGGGCTGGCTCCATAAGGACTACGTCCCTGGCAGTTATAGGGGACAGAGACCGCTAACAGCTTCCTCCTCACTCCATAACAAACAGCGAGGGGCCCCTGAGGCTTCCTGTGTCCCACACACAGGCCACAAATAAACACAATCACGTTCTTTAACCGCTCAGCTCTCCTTCCCCTCACTCTCCCTCACTCACTCACTCACTCACTCACTCGCTCTCGAAGAAGAAGAAGAAGAAGAAGAAGAAGAAAGGAGGGGGAAGAATCCAGCCAAAATGGGCAAACTGAAAAGAATCGCAAGGCTAAACGCCTGTGTGGAGTTGACAAATAAAAACAGAAGGGTAGTTCAGAATGTCACACAAAATCGTCTGTAAACAGATAATCCAGTGTCTCACTTCAGGGGCGTCTCATACAGTCCAACCTCTCCCTGGACGTCAAGGACGTTAAGTTCTCCACATTCTTCTGGGCTTCAGGATGACACGACAGCTAAATGCAGCACTCTGTCTCTCATCAAGTACTCCTGATTTTTAAATTTTTTTCAAGAGAGCCAGTTCTGTACTTCTGTTCATGTTATATTTGAAGTTTTAAGTTGACTTGTTAGGCGCACAAAATCCCAGGGACAACCCTACACTGAAATGCTCAATGTCGTTTCAGTGGGAACAATATAAATATAATACACATCCAAAGATCAGAGGGAGAGCAGAGAGGAAATGAGGGGACAGAATAATTCCAAGTACAGTGTAGATGTAAAATATGCAGAATATATTTGTATTAGTGTGAATGGTTTTGTGTGTCTAGTGTTAGATAAGGAAAGTGCAGATCCTGCCTGTAAACACTGTGATATGTGCAGGTACAGGATGTGAACAAGGCTGCAAAAGGTACTAAAATAAATAGTATGTGTGTGCAAATATAGTGTATATAGTCCTCTATCTACTGTACACAGGCGAGTTAAAGCAGCGCTCCAGAGAACCGCTTTTACAGTTTTAAATGTATGTGTGGTGTCTACGATAGAATAAATACGATCAGTATTCCAGGATAATACACAAGGACACGACTCAGACATTAGAGACATTAGACCTGCAGCAACATGTGGAAAAAACATCTGTCTCAGTGCAACTAGTTTCACTAAAACATCTTAAATAAACCTTTATGGAAAGTCCAGAAGAGCTGCTTTAACATCCTGATAGAAATCACCAAAACTGAGAAGAGAATGACTCTGGGACTCGCTGGAGTAATTAATGCTGCTGTTACTTACTCACCAGTTACATTTAAAGTAGTAGTAATTGTCTAATTAAACTAATTTAGGTCGTTGTCTGATCTTTTGTATAATACTTTGTGGCAGAAACCAGTTCAAAAACTTTCTAAAAAAATCACAATAAGACGAGAAAATGAACCTGTTTGATCTTTAATTACTTTCATTGTGAGGTTTTAGTGTGATTTCTATCATTTCTCATCCTCCCATCATTAAAATGTAAATGAGCTAGTTAATTAAATCAAAAGAAAACCAACCCTAAATGAGTTTTCTTTTGCTTGGATGAGGTTTAGACTCATATATAGTATTTAGATACGTTCAGGAAAGCACAGCTACAGTAGAGTTTTCCCAGGTGTGTAAGTTAAATGTCTGAAAAATCCTCTAGACATTGAGACTCTGGGGGTGATGCCACCATGCCACTGTGGATGTGAGTGCATGTGGAGGAAGGAACTCTGACTAATAGGTTTGCCAGAGTCACATTTCTATAAAAAGTGCAATTAAAGTGTAAGAGTGGAGAGTGTACAGTATCTGTGATATGTAGAGGCGTCTCTGATGGATTATAGAGACTGGGAGAGGGAACGGGGCATTATGGAGAGGATAATGGAGGTACTAGATGATGATGATGATGATGATGATGATGAAATGGGTGTATTTGCAGATACTGAACATAAAAGATTCATGCAAACCGTGCTGAAACTGTTTCCCTGGCAAAATCTGAGACAGTGAGGAAATGTTCATCTCTCTTCTCCAGTGGTGGAAAATTTGGACTCGTTTCAGGTTGAGATGCCATTAAAGCTGGAAGTTTTACTCAGACCTGGCAACCCTGCTGTTAGGACTATTTGGGCTCCTGTAGGAACGGAGCTGTAAGTTAATTGCCAGTTACAGCGAAGTGGAACTGAGTCATGCAGTAATGTAATGCTGGATCCCCTATTGTGTCTACTTGCTTTGTTCAGGACCTTTTACAGTACATACAGGATCACAGTGAAAAGTGGCTTCTTCAATTTTTTAAAATAAGCTTCACAGACAAATCAAAAAAAAAAAAAAAAAGAAGCTTTTTTACAGATCCTACAGCATGTCTTATTTTTGAAAGTTGTGTTACTAAAATTGCATTTTTGTTTTTTTGTAGTACATTTCAGCTCAACCTGACACTTTTACTCTCTGAAACAATCACAAAATCTCACTTATTTGTTATTATTATTATTATTATTATTATTATTATTTAGTTTAAGATTTCTGCTGCATTGGTCTGAGTTGATTTCCTGTTATTTATTTTTTGGGCAACATAAACTTTTTCTCAAAACTTCAGATTGATCAGCTCAGTAATGTAAGAGTTTAATCAACATATTTATGTAAAAAATACAAGATACCGAGTTGTACAGAATGATACATAGTAAGTGATATGGATAACGCTTGGTACCACTTTATTTGAAAGAAAAATATATTCTTTCTATCTCATGTACTAACTATAGGCTCAGATGTTTTGCAATAACTCTTAATATTGAGCGAAGGTGTATCTGTCACACATCCAAACACAAACCCTGCATACTGCAGGTGCTACTCAGCTGAATCTGACGATTTCAGAACATCCAAGCTCTAATTACATTTTGCAAGGTTTTATCGTTTTCCTCTATGCATTTCTGCCTCTCTGTCATTCGCCATATTTTGCTCTGTGCATGTTTGACTAAGGATTTAGGTTTATTGTTAAAAAAATTAATATTTATAATAATCTGCATTTGTATTCATACACCTCAGTATTCATACAGCCTTCATCATTACAGCATCTCGTTTCCTACATTTTGATTAAATGATGATTCATTGTGAGCCCAACTGAACAACTGATGCTCGTGTTTCAACCTGGCAGAACTTGAGAGATCATTTCTTAGAGATGATTACATCATACCGAGAAGACTTAAAGCTGTAATCACTGTCTGGGTGCCTCAACATTGTAGAGAGTTTCTGCAGAACGATGAAGTTAATTTTACAGACTGTAATGCTGGCCTGAAGCGTGGTGTTCTACCAAAACTTGGCACTGAAATAAATTCATCTCTTTTCTTAAAAATGAACTTTGAGAATGATGTAACGAAGAGAGATGCAAGGCTTTTAGGTTAAAAATGATTGGATGCAAGACAATTACAGTATGTTAAGTCAGAACATGAGTACGTCTCTGGTTACATCTTTTATTTTGTACATTTTGTAAATACATCTGTCCACAATTTGTTTCCTTTCCTTCCAAGCTTTCCTTACTTCCTCAAAAGGAGGAGCTAAAAAAAAACAGGATAGAAAATGAGGAGATGCAATTTAAGAAACGAGAAGAACCCATGAATTCATTAAAAGTTTTTCCCAGAAGATACTGGACTCAGGATGTTGTTGTGTAACGTTACCTCGAGTAGACAATAGTGACAGACAGAGAAGGTAATGAAGTTAGAGAACATGTTTTAGAGAATTTATTCTACATAAGGTAGTAAAATCAGTAGGACCTGCTCACTGAGGTGGAGGTGAATGCATGAGCTTATAGAATTCCTAAAGAACAAATTCCCAAAAAATTCTATAGGATAAATAAAGAAATCCTACAGATCATTAACACCCATTTCTATAGGAAAACATATATAGAAATACAGTTCTGTAGAAAGAAATAGTTCTGTAGAAAGAAATAGTTCTGTAGAAAGGGTTCTGTAGAAACAGCCTGCCAAATGTCCCCATGCTGTTTATCCAGGTTTGGGACCAGGACTAAGAGTGCACTGGTTTGTGTGACCCCCGGTGTCTGGTGCTGAGCCAAACCCGGGCCACGGCGGTGAACGAGCCGCCTGCTGACCACTAGTCCACCAGGGAACCCAGGAGCTCTTGTCCTTCATCTCCATGACCTCCATCTCACTCATTACAGGATCAGGACGAGTATGTAAGAGAAACGGCTGCAGGCTTCACTCCAGGTCATCTAAACATGTTTACAGGCAGAACGTCAGACATAAGAATGAAGAAATAAAGAGAATCTATAATCCATTAAAACAGACTGAGCAGCGATTATTTATTTATTAACAAGGACAAGAAGAGCTCGTGTGTAACTCGTGGATATTTTTTATTTAGCAGTGAAGAAATCTGAGAATTCTCAACAACTAATGGGATTTTGTTTAAAATACACGAAAAAAAAGTCAAAGTTCAGTAGAACAAGCATTTCATCTCAGACGCTGAAATTCTGTAGGTCATTAAGGTCATGACCTGCCTGAATTTCTCTCCTGGTTTTTGTGTTTTATGAGACTTTTTTATTAAAGCTTGTTCCTTACTCCATTTCCCAGCACACACACACACACACAGACAGACAGACACACTCTACAACAGTCACATGCTGTAATGACCATCACCTGAAGCTCATTAAGGTGATCAGTGTGTCTATAGATAGTGTGTGTGTGTGTGTGTGTTTGTTTGAGTCAGTTCCTTTGTCTTGCGTCTGTTCAGATTGCTGTTTAATTCCCTTCTTGATTCTTAGTCCATGTTAGTCTGTTGTTTAGTCATAGTTCCTATCCGAGTCTTAGTTTTCCTGTTCGTACCTCGTGTGTTTGTTTTGTTTTAAAGTGTGTGCATCTGCTTTAACGATCCTCCGTCTCGCCTCCTGCCTGTCCTCCACACGTCACAATGTTAGAGCCGAAGTTCTATACGGTCCTTTTGCAGGTCTGTAGAGTTCTATAGAAACTAAATAAAAAAGTCTATAGAACATGCATCTTGAAGCAGAAGTCCTACTGAAATCCAACACAACATATTATCAGGGTCCCACGTTATGCAGTAGTGTGTAAGAGGATCAGTTAGCATAATAACGTTTATGATGAATTTATGGTAGAGTTACGTAAAGCTTAATCACTGTTTTAAAGTTTTTAACTGCTACATAAAACTCCAGCTTTGGCTCTAGTTCACTGCTGCTGACGTGACACATTTGATACGCGCGGCTCCTGCGGGTCTGCCGTGTACAGCGGGCACTGAAATGCACAATTCGAAGGAATGAAAGATAATTTTGAGCTGCACTGCCAAGTCCTTCGCCATGAAGCTTCCTGCTGCTCAGGAGGTCCTGCTGTGTGGAGGAGAGACAAAGAGAGGCAGTAACTCGAAACAGGAAATATTTGGTAGCATAAGATTCAAGAACCCCAACCTACTGTACCCCCAGACGATGACGTGGAGGACGTCCGAACACTGCTTGGGGAGTGTAAAGTGCTCAGTCTGCGTCTCTCCCCATTGTGATTTGTCATTACAGGTTGCAGCTTCTCTCAAGAATGCTATAAGACAAGAATGTGCAGAAGCGAAGGGCAAAGTGAGCGTCACTCCTTGATGAGCCTTTGAGTAACTTCACAGCACTGTCCTTCCTGTCAGGAGAATAAGATCTCAGAAACAAACTGGTCACAGGAAGTCATTTCTACACGGCTTTGTTCCTGAAGCTGCACTTCTAATTCTGATGAGTAGAGTGATTTACAGACGGTGTAGTTGTTAGCACTGTGGCCTCGCACCTCCAGGGTCGACGATTCCATTCCCACCTCGGGGTCTGTGTGTGTATGGAGTTTGCATGTTCTCCCCGTGCTTGGTGGGTTTCCTCTGGGTACTCCAGTTTCCTCCCACAGTCCAAAGACATACAGAATAGACTAATTGACGTTCCCAAATTGCCCATAGAGTGTGTGTGTGTGTGTGTGTGTGTGTGTGTGTGTGTGTGTGCGCCCTGCAATGGATTGGCACCCCATTTAAGATGTACCCCGCCTTGTGCTGTAAGTCTCCGGGGACAGGCTCCAGGCCCCCTGCGACCCTGTATACATGCTAAAGCAGTATAGACGATGTGTGAGTGAGTGTGGAATCATTAGAACGCTGGCGTGTTATCGTACCTGTCAGGTGTGTAGAACGTGCTGATTAACTTCAATAATTCACTAACACAAACATCTGAATTTATTATCAAGTGAGTTTACAGAATTCCAGAACCTCCACAGTTCAGCTTGCAGCTTAGTTTAAGTTCTTACAGCTTTAGAAACTGGTATTAAGTGGCTCTGGACTTCTTTTGCCTTTGCATGGACTTCACATGTTTGGTTCGATCAAATCCTCATCAGTTCATGTGATAGGACTTGAGGAGAATCTGAAAAAAAAAATTACATAACACATTTGCTTTATGTGAAATACTGACCAGGAAATTATGCAAAGAGTCATTTTTTTTCCAAACTCTGAAATGAATAAGAATTCCCAGATGCTCAGTGTGGTCTCACTGTAAATGTTCTACTCGGAGCAGAATGCATGTCTGCTTTTTGCTAAATGAGTTTTTAATTTTGATCTAGTTAACCTCCGACCTGCCTCTTCTTCACCAGTGAAAAAAAACATCCTGGATAAATATTTGAGCAGACAGCGTGAGCGCGTACAGCCCCGGCTCCCTTAGAGGCCCTTCCTGGCCTGTGTCAGCCAAGATTAATGTAGATTCACTAATGCACTGGGGTGGGAGGCACACACACACACACACACACACACACACACATCCAGAGTAGAGAGTTATCTGAGATATGCGTTTCTCCTCTGTGTGTGTGTGTGTGTGTGTGTGTGTGGGTGTTTTGATAGGATGTTTCACTTCCTTTATAAGGGTCCGATGCTGGTTTGAGGACAGAACATAGAAGTTATGACACAATGAAAGACAGACACTCGTTTTGGGGAGAAGAAACACATGAGGTAAAGAATGAGTCGGATCTGAAGGTAATGGAAATTCCTTCACAAGTTTTATGGATCAGTGCCTCCAAAATGGCCTTCACAAACTGTTTCTTGCATGCTTTCTGTGGAACTGATTAGTCTAGACAAACTGAGAGAGAGAGAGAGAGAGCGAGAGAGAGAGCATGGTCAGTAATGAGTGCAGCAGTGGCCTTTTCCTATTAAATAATTAGAACAGTGTAATGCCATAGAGGTCCATTTTGTATGTAATCAAACATAAAGTCATATGATTTAGACACAGTGTCTTGCAGGGGTTCCTGGGAGTAACAGTCAGCCATTGTAGAGCACGGTGAAGACTAAAGCCTGTAAGAAAGGCATGCTGTGGGCCTGGCATGGCTGGAGGAAAGGCCTCTAGTCACTGTTACTCGCACTGGACAGAGGTGCCTTTGTCTAGTGACTACCACCGCCTAGCAGGTGCTTTCTAACTTCCCCCTTCTGCCTTTCCATGCTCTAGAAGACTTAAGTGTCCTGCCCCCCTGAGGGTGAAGTGGCCTGGAGGGTAGATACCTCTGATGGGAAATTCACCTCTTTTCAATTCACCAATAAGACAGTATATTCTTTGACATAACATGAAACCTTAACTCTTCTAAAAATGATCAAGGTAAGAAAAACCCCAGTCCTGTGCTGTTATAGCACCTTATAGCATAGCCACATGCTAACGATTATTACTGAACATCACATCACACCTCTAACTGCTCAAGGTTACAGTTAAAGTTCTGGAACATTCAGTGAACATGACAAAGACGACCCCTGAACCAGTCAAGTTACTTCCTGAATGACATCAGTCGCTCCCTCAACAGATTCTATTTTTTTCTCTCTGTTGATGTTACGACAATTAAGAGCAGAGCGTCACGTTACTGAAAAACGCCTCTGTCCTGAAGATGTTGAGAAACGTACTGACGTTACAAAGCTCTGACACTGGAGACTCATTCGCTCATTCTCTATAGCACTTATACAGTACCAGGGTTACGGCAGGCCTGGATCCTATCATAAGGGACTCTGGGCACGAGGCAGGGTAATACAAAATGGGATGGGGTTCCAGTCCATCACAAGGCATGGGCACAAACTCACTCTCACACACTACAGGCAAGTTGAGAACGCCAATTAGTCCAATCTGCTTGTCTTTGCACTGTGGGAGGAAACCGGAGTACCAGGAGGAACCCACCAAGCACGAGGAGAACATACATACCCATCCACACATACAGACCCATTGTACCCTCAACCCTGCAGGTGTAAGGCCACAGTGCTAACCAATACACCACTGCGCTGCCTGAAACTGGAGACTCCTTCCTTAAATGTAAGGGTTTATTTTTGTTAAAATCTGTTCATGATTAATATTAGATTATATGACGCGTCTGCTGTACGAGTCCCTGTGAATGAGCTGTAGCTCTAGAAACAACTCAACTCCTCTTTTGAGTTTAAGTTTATATGCTAGTAATGCGTTTGTTTAGTAAAACACTGAAATTCATCGTTTAGAGCGAGGGGTGCGGATGAGGCTGTGAATCTAACTTCTAGCACTGACGAGTTTCTAAAGTTGGGACCTAGAACCTTTAAATGACCTTTAACCTTCAGTTCAGATAAAAGGGTCACTTTTGGAAACAGTGTAAACATGACACAAAATGTATAACTTTAGATATTTACTGTAAACGCAGTGATTTTACTGTCTGTTTTTAAAAAGTTTTTTAATTTTTTTGTGATAATCATAGCACTGACTGTCGAACAAAGTGGAACAATGCTGGTCAGAGGGAAGGAGGAGTAAGAGAAAAAAACGTGAGAAAAAGAGAGGGAGAGATTAACACTCTAATCCAATATCCGATGCTCTGGCCGGCCGAGGCGGTGTTGAGTGAAGGCTGTTGTAAGCAGAGCTCTGTGACCCTCCACATCCTTACAGTCCAACTTCCATAACAGACAGGATTTAAACCAGGTCACTGCTTCCAGCCAACAGCCCTGTCCTGCACGCACACACACACACACACACACACACACACATTTACTTTGAATTTTGCTGTCACAAACTTTGTTGGAAGTGCAGCCTGCCCCTGCAGATTGCGAAATGTTTATTTTTATTTATTTGTTTGACTTGCAGCTGGTGTAAGTTCAATTGTCTCTGCTGAAATTTGTGACATTTATTAGTTCCTGTTTTCTGTATTAATAAATCAGTGCACGATTGACCTCAACTCCATTCATTTAAAAAGTGTCTGTAGTATTTAAGTGCAGTTTTTAAATCATAGAGTCATCTTTAAAACTGGAGTCATCTTTAAGAGCCAAGCTGTAGTGTTCACTTAAATGTTGTTTTTAGTGCAAACTGTGAAAATCTTCAGAGGTTCAGCCATACAGAGAAGCTTAAACTCAAAAGAGCTCACACAAACAGATCGTCTCTACGCGGTAATCTATAGCCAGAGTGTGGCATGACAAATATCTTTTAACGCCTACGTGGTAAAAACTAAAGTAGCTCTACTTTTACCGCACTCACTGGTTCAGAGGTCTCTGCATCACCGCGGCGTCCACTGTGAGTATAATTAAACCTCATTATTTTAACTTCAGTTTTTTAAAACTGCTTGCTGTTACAGAGTATAAATAATATTAATACATTTAACCCCAGGAGCCTCTTAGGGTGCGTTCACATCACCTGCCTGAAGCGACACAAGTCTGATTTTTTTTACCCTAACATGACAAAGATCTGATTTTTTGCGCCTGTCTGAACACACAAAGCTGATGTTTTTCAGAACGTATCCGAGTATCTGATGTGTTTCCGAGATCAGATACAGATCTGAGACATGGTCACGTGAGTCGAATGAAGACGAACAGATCGGGATCCAAGCAACATTGTGCCTCCGCACATGTGTAAAGAGTGATGTCATCAGTCAGCGCCGGCAGCACAGGGATTTCGTAGCAGTGCTAGCAACAGCTGCTAAAGCGAGGCGTCTGGCTTTTTTCCTTATTCTGGACCTCAACACTCACACAGTGACTAACCGTCGTCCTTCAGGGCAAAACCCAGAGTGTGTTTTTGCTAAAATCAAACGCATGGTTTGAAACAAACGGGCGCTCGCACAAATATGACATGTTTTAACCCACGTGTAAAGATGTAGCGGTGTGCGTGTGTGCCATGTGCCATTTCCAGAATTGAACAATGTCGTACACTATGAAATCTGTTTTAAATTTTAAATGTGACATTAATGTTGTGTAGCGATCTCTCTATATTGCTCTATTAAACATACTGCATCTGAGTGCTGCTACAGCCTGTAGGTGGCGCTAATGTGTAAAGGGTATTTTTGCTAGAGAGCTAACTATATACTGTAGCTAGAATCACGTGAGCTAGCCAGGCAGCTATGAACCCTAATAGCATTTGTCTATGTTAGCTTGGGTGCTAATGTAAGCTGCTTCTCTTGATCAAACTGACGATAATGGAGCTGGTGTTCACTCTGATAGTTTATCCGTTGTTCAGTCATTTATAAATTAATTACTCGGATGGTTTTCCCTCAGATGATGTAATAGCTCTTGCTTAGCTCTTGCTCTAACTATTGTATGTATTGGATGTTATAAGAACACGTGTATTCGAACTTGTCAGTCCCTCAGACTTTATCTAGCCGTAGCTCGTATGTTGTGTCAGGAATCAGGAAGCTGAAGTATGGCTCAGAGGATGTTTGTAAAACTCAGACCGAGCACGCCTGCTGTTTACTCAAGTGTGGTAATCCATAGTTCCGTTTGCTCAAAGTCAAAGTTCAGCTTTCTTATCGCTGATGTAGCTGTGCTCCTGCAGCCGCGCTATCGTTCTTTCCTCGGACGGGGTTACGGGGACAGGACAAATCACCAGCTCCCTCTGTTAACAGGAGTATAGCGACAGGACGTTCCTTTAACGGCTCAGGCTCGAGTAAGGAGGAGAGACGATCTAACTGCTTGTCTTTTCTTCTCTTATTCTGTTTCCAAAAGCAGGTTTGTCACCATGAAGACATTTTACAAATAATCATGGTCTGCAGAGCTGTGTGTACTGTATATAACAACAACAACAACAACAAGCTTTTCTCTCCCATTCACTTCCTGTGAATTTGCACCTGTTGTATAAAAGCATGACCTGGTGCCTTTTTGAATGATCTGACTTCTTTACAATGTCTAAGACATGCAGCAGTGGCTTAACACTAACTCCATGTTCTAATACTGCAAACGGTCAGAGTCGTGCTTTTGTAAACGTAAATACATGATGAACAGCACTGGCCAATACCAAGCCCGAGCTTTTACACTTCAACCACTCGGTTGTGTTTGTTTCATCAATCTGAATGGAAGATTCATCAAGTGCAGACTATTAACTTCTACCTGCTATTCTATCTCTCTAACCTTCTAACTCCAAGCTCATATTAGGCCATTATGGATTACATTTTTCTTTGCTTCAAGATGTTCTGTTTCCTAATTCATACTTTAAAATGCACACATAATGTACATACGCCAATCAGCCACAATGGTATAATTATTAACATTAAGACGACAGTTTTGGATTCCTCTCGCGGAACTGGGGCGACTCCGGCCCCTCTGGGTGTGACTCCACATGTCCTCTAGGGGGCGCTGTGGACCTTTAGGTGCTGTGGGTTGCAGTGAGGGGGTTCAGTGGATCAGACTTGTTTGTCTGGTGTGTCCCCTGGGGCCGATTGGGATCTGGGGAGTTTGGCGACCGGGTCGGGGACTCTCTGTCTGCTGGGCGCTGTGTGCAGTGGGCTTCAGTGCACTGGGTGTTCTGGTGCCTTTCTATTGTAGCCAGCACTGATTTCTTTTTCAGTGATTTTGTGCTGCATTGGCATTTCTGTGTGTTTGGACGGGATCAGGTAGATACTGAATATAATAGATGTGCAGGGCTGAGTCCTGGAATATATCCGTTCCATCAGGGAAGAAGAAAACCTCCATAGATGTGATGACCTGGTGATTCAGTACATTCAGGTGGTCAGCTGACTTCATTTTATTGC
>JAQMYJ010000027.1:71270-88333 GCA_030014305.1 Clarias laeviceps | reverse complement strand
GTCCTTCCCTTCTCACCCTGACACGCCCATCACTCTGGAATAGGATCAGTCTGGACTCATCAGGTCACATGACCTTTCTCCATCACTCCAACGTCCAGTCTTTATCATCCCTAGAAAACTGAAGATTTTTTTTCTGATGTGTGTGTGTGTGTGTGTGTGTGTGTGTGTGTGGAAATGCTCTTACTGTCAATATTAAACATAGCTCTGGTTTCTACTGAAAATGTTTTTGAAACGCAACTTCACCAGTGCAACTCATTCAGGATGTTTTTCTGACCACGTTTGTTTCTTCCGTGAAGTTGAGGGTTCAGTTCTAACCTTCCAGGGTTTAATAATGTGTTAGACAGCTCTTAACCCACTTCCAGTTTAATGTTTTCTCTGACTGACACAGCACAGTAATTTGACTCTTCTGAAACAGTGAGTTTTTTTTGGCCAGGCAGTGTATAATCTGGCATTCTGTATAATTTGTATTTGTATTGAGTTATATCCGTGTTGTACAGCATGAAGCAGTACTGAAATGTAGTGCTGTTTATACTTTAGGACTAGCATTTCCTCCGTGCCCTGTAGAAGAGTAACCCTACTTAAACGATCATTTCCTCTTGTGCACTCGGCTATTTGTGGAGTTCCTGTGCACTTTTCAGAATAGTTGCTCTCACATCTGGATCACATCTCATTCTTTTACAAAATGACTTTATCAGCGTGTCATCAGACAGGTAGTGCTGTAGCGCCGTAGCCCTGGTCGTTCAGGTTATTTTGTGATTTGGACTGGAAAAACTATTTAAATCTTAGTATTATTTTCATTATGAAATCGCTGGTTTGTGTCATCGTGTTGTAGATTAGTGGCAGGGATTTTGGAGGGAAGTCAAACTTGTCAGAATAATGTGTGCGCATTTATGAGTGTGAAAGAGTGTGAATTAATCAAATTACCTCGATGTGGGTTGATGTTTTTATGCTCATGTATCAAGTCTTAAATATGAAAAATCAAATGATCTTTTCTACTGTATAAATCATTTATAGAAGTTTATTCCTCATATAAAGGTACAGTATACATTTAGAAAACCTTTAGGCTTACAGTTGTATTCATTCCTGTTCAGTGTAAACCCGACTACCCCTGACCAGATGTGGTCCAGTGGTTCAGCGCCGACCCTTTATGTGCACAAATGCCTGCGGGATGTGATTGTGTCATGTGACTGCATGATAACCTGAGAGCACTAATGAGAGTAGGATTCCTCCTGCACTAACAGTGAACGTGTTTCTTTTTTAGACCTAAAGTTCTGGATTGTGTGTGTGTGTGTGTGTGTGTGTGTGTGTGTGTGTGTGGTTAAGCAGATGAGGAGGCAGTGGAAGGACACGGACTGGCCGAGTCAATTGCAGCTGTCCTCCGTTTGAGCTCAGCACATTTATGAAATGTCGTTGCGGTTGTGTCAGCCTGTGCACCAGAGAAACCATTTGGCTTTTGACAATGAGCTCTGCAGGAATGCGCTGCCTCTGAGGCCAAGTGGGCGTGACGTGCCTGTGATATTGGAAGCCAAGTTCAGCTGGCTCTGGCTCCTCCGGCACCTCGGGGGACTCAGCCGAGGGGCTGTTTTTCACGCAGCCTGGAGATGATAAGCAAGCCCTGTGTGTGTGTGTGTGTGTGTGTTTCCTGTTTGAGTATGTGTGTTTGGCACGCATCGTCTATCCCTAAGACATTGTTGTTTGAAGATTTTTAATAGGGATAACAGTGCGAAAGGCCTGCAACCTTGAAACTTTAAGCCAGTGTTTGCGTGCTGAAAGCTCTCGGCTGACGAATTCCACCGTCGCTAAAAGACTTCTTGTAGTTTTGTAATTCTGGAGCAGGGTGAGTGCAGGGTATTTCATCATGTCATAGTGACAGGGAGGAATCTTTCCATTAGAAAATGACATATTTATGTGTGCGAGTAAAAGTGCTCCTGTAAATCAGCGCCGCTGTGCCTTTTCTTTTCTTTTTTCTTTTTTTTTTTTTTTACAACTGGCTGCGTTTGGAGCGCTGTGAATTCATTCGGCCCGGGTGTTAGTACAGAGTAGTCCTCTGATACAGGCCGGCAGTAAACTCTGATAAGGAGTGCTTTTCCAGAGCCGTGCCACAGAGGGGAAATGATGCAAGACAGTAGTCCCTTTGTTTGAAAAGTTGGTTGTTTGGTTGCATGCCACGGACTTCAGAGAACAGAGAAGTCGAGCTGGTTTACTCGGAAACTACTGGCCAACTGTCAAGCCTGTCTTCTGGTTCTTTGTGTGTTTGTCTCATATTCTATGCCTCTTTTTAACAATTTTTTAGAAACAAATAGTTATTATATACTTTAAAACTCATTTTGTTTTTGTTATAGCTGAGAGACGTCCATGCTTGGTGTTTTTGATACTTTAACTTACTTTTGGGAGCACAGGGGGAAAAGCTTTCTCAATACTGCAGAAATGTCAAGATAGCATTTCCAAAAGCCATGCACTTGCTGTCTCCACATCCCCAGTGCACACACACACACACACACACACACGGTCCAGTTCTTAAACAAGCTGGCTGTCCAAATCCCCCTAGTCTCACAAATCATTTAGCTGCACTCGTGTTTGTCTCTCTGGTGCATTGCATTCATATTCAAGACAGTTGGAGAGAAGGAACAAGGAGGAGGGGGGAGAGGGGGAGAGGAAAAGAAGGAGAGAAAGAGAGGAGGAGGAGGAGATGAGTACAGCACCAGATGTGCTCAGGAGTTTTGCAATATGTCATCTGTGAGAGGACGTTTTCTTGAAGCAAGGCAACATGGATGAGTTCACTTCGGAAATGCGACGGCTGGCCTAGCTTTCCGCGCAGTCCAAATGGTACAAAATGGCCGCCCACATGACTGGGTTAGGCCCGGTGCCAGACGCAGGGGTAACGTTTCACATTTTCTACATGCGGTACTAATTGTTCTGAATCAGACCGCATTAGAAATGCCACAAAGAATGCAGTGAAAAAGCACTTCTGCAATCAGATATTTATTTTTTCCCAACCTAAACACATTTTATTTGGGACGTTAAACTGTTATAGAGGCTTCATAAGAACAAATAATACAGAAGACTTTCTCCTGATTCCTTACATTGTACACTTAGATCACAGTAAATATTATGGATTATATTATATTCCGTTCGAATGATTGTATAGAAATTGTGTAGTTTGAAGAGAAATGTGCTTCTGACTGCAGAAAAGCAAAACAAGCAGAGTGTACCAGCGGTGAGTAGCCGCGGAAGCACAGGGTCATTATCTTCCTTTCCTGTGAGTTATAATTCTGTCACTGATGTGTACAAAGAAGTGTGTGATGACACCGCGTGTTTTAACGCACATGAGACAGGCAAATATTTCAGGACAACAGGTTTGGCAGGAGACAGGGTGTGTGTGTGTGTGTGTGTGTGTGTGTGTAAAACATCCTCAGGCAATGACAAGCATTGCTGCTGAATAGTGAGATCTCTCTCTCTCTCTTTCTCTTTCTCTTTCTCTCTCTCTCTCTCTCCATTGTCGGGATGTCGAGCGGAAGAGAAGCGGGTGGAGCCAGGGGCCTCAGGTGCACAGGTAAGAGGGGATGACAAAGGTGGCTTAATGTTTTGGACTGAGAACAATAGACGAAAACAAAAGGCAGGAATATCTTGGTGGTTCCCGGGATGGCGGTTGTGATTTTATCCCAGATTGTGGAAGCACAAGGCCGGACCTTTCTAAAGGCAAGTTATCTACAAGACCTAAAAGCTGTAGAGCAACATCCTGAAATATATCGAAGGCAAACCAGGGCAGAGCAGATTATTTTAGAGCAGTAGAGTAGCTGAACAGAACGTGACCGGTATAATGGAGCCGGGTCAAGGTTGAGTGTTATTTTATCATAATATTGGAAGGAATTATTAGTCACTGTTGTACTTTTTAGGAGGATAATAAGATATTACAAATGCATTTTCCACAAAAGATCTGGTCTCAGTCCAGTTGTGTCCTTCACTGGAATGTTGTAAAAAGACCAAAATCTGACCGTTATGTTTGTTATTTGTGACCACTGATAAAGCAGTTATGCAGGGACATGCGGGCCAAAATTTGTCCAAAACCTTAAGAATTACTCCAACCTTCTGCTATGAGATGGGAAAACAATCAGCGGCAGAGCTTACTTAAAAAAAACTGTGAGTGAGAATTTCTTTTTAAAAAGCTGTAAACATGAAATTCAAAGCTTAATTTAAATGTCCTAGTTTAATCCTGTTTGAGGCAGTAGCTGTGTTCACTCCACCCACGCACGACTTCCTGTTTATTTCACTCTAAATCCGAACGTGAATAACAAGGTATGTGTTTTCGTTCTTCATTGTTAAAACTTCCAGTACAAGTTTGGTACCTTTTGTCTCTTTGCCATTTCCTACAATCATAATTCAGTCATCCTCAGTAAGCACTTCATCCTGGTCCAGGTCAAACTGGGAACACTGGACATGAGGCCGGAATACCAGTTCATCGCTGTGAAATACATAGCTTTAATTTATTGCTTAAATCAACAACTAGGTCGTATATATCGTAAAGTGTGAGGCCTTTATTTAGTGAAATTCTCTTGTAAAAAAAAAAAAAATGGAGAATATCATTAAAGTGCAGTAGAAATTTGTATTTCCTTTGGTCCACACACATCCTGAAGTCAATAAAAAGTCATGTTTAGGAGAAACCTAAAATCCAGATGTAGCAAAGTTATGTTTTATATAATTAAGATTATAGTATTGCTCACCAGAATGCTAGGTTTGTGCTCGAAGCTCATGACCACACAGGCACAGAGAGGAAGGAACGTGACCACGTAAACACAGAGGCGAAGTCTGCACTAACTGACCGGATTGTAGGCTTCGTCCTCAACCGAGTGCACTTCACATATCGATCAGTACAAACAGACACTCGTTTCAGTCCTGAAGCCGTTTTTACAGACTGACTGAGAAGCGCAGCGTCCCGGTGCAGTAATTATAATCAGAACAAGAAGTTTTAGTGGTCAGAACTTCAAGCTGCAAAAACACAATTCAGTTTGCTGAGCACCAGCTGGTTTTATTATCCGATGTTTTCTCTGAGTCTATAGCCGTAACAGATCGGAAATGTAATATATCACATATCTTGGACTGTTTAAAAAACCTTGGAGCGTTTAAAGATAATTATATTGCGCTAACATCTGTGTGTGTAATGGAGCATGAAGAAAAGACGCCACACCGCTTTATATTTAACAATATATATTTTTCCATTTCAGTTGTACATTCTGTTTTGACATAAGCTTTTATTCACACACAAAAGTAGGCATCTAAATAAATACTATATAAAATAGAACTTCAAAATAAATATATCTATAAAGGGACATTTGTTTTAATATGTGGGAGATTTTTTTCCTTTTTTGCCATGTTTAAAACAAAACAAAACAAAAGCACATTGCTCCTTTATCAACAGTAAGAATGCAAAAGCAAAAGAAATGCAGAGAGTATAAGCCCAGTTTGGAAGGTTGCTTAATTAGGAAAAAAAAAAAAAAACATTTGAAAAATAAATAGTGGCCAAGAAAGTGTACCTAAAATTAAACTAAAAGAAAAGAACATATAGTCACAGCATCTTTAACACATCTACTTGTTGTTATGAAAAGGAAGATCATTTCAATAAAGGTCAAATTACATTGCAAACATTGTTTTTTTTTTTTTGTGTGTGTGTGTGTGTGTGTGTTTGGGAACCGAGTGGGGGTAAAGACTAAAAATCCTGGAATAAGATGGAATGGAATGTTACTTGAGAGGGCTCCGTATCCCTCCCAGACAAGTTCATGCACAGCAGCTGTATATGTCAATCAAGCACAGAAGATGTTTCACCATTTTAAGATGAAGGCAAAAAAGCTGTGGCCACAACAATCACGTACAAATGGACCCGGGTTACACTGAAACAGCATTCCTTCAGTGGATTCAATTAAATCTACAGTTTCAGGGGCACAGAGGAACCGTAGCCATGCCTTTCGTGCTAATGAGGCATGGTTAGCATAAACAGAGGTATTTTTATTGCCTGGCACACTTTTCTAAACCAAGTGCTTTTAATAGAAAGACCTTTGCCTTCTACTGCACAACCACATAATTCTGACCCCCACCCACACCCAACCCTCCCAAAAATATAATATTCATCTATATATACTTTTGTACTGAATTGTAATTAAACTGTACCATGCAATTCTTTAGGACATTTGAAATGCATCTTTAAGACGGCTAGTTTCTCGACACTATTTACAAGAGCGTGTATCCTGCATAGTTCTAATTCTAGAATATTAATGATACATTTGCAGCTTTTCACCTACGCAACTATGCAAGCCTCCTCGCTCGTCTCTACTTTGGCACCTATCCAGGAATTAGATTGCAAAGACTTAACCCTAGCCTTTATACATTCAAGACTAAGAACAGTAGTGTTTATTTTGTTTATTTTTCTTCTGCTTTTCTGATTTGTGCAACAAAGATGGGTACAAACATCTGAATATATAATGCTAAAAGATTCCATTAAATGAGCATCGGTGGAATTTCTCGTATGAAAAGGTGGGTCGAGAATCCGAGCACTCGAGACACATCGTACCTGCTGTCGGATCGCGTTAGATCATAAAACAGCTACACCCACATATAACTCAAAAATTTTTACGAACTAGAACTCCTTTGGCAAATTATTTGTAGGCCTACTCCTAGACAAACCACAAAACTGCATAATGGTGAATCCTATGAGTAGTAGCGTACACCTGGAGGGGTTTGGTACATGGCAAACTAGTAGAATTTCACTAATTACAATAATTCTACATGCATTTGTACATAATGCTGTGCTTGTCATTAGTTTTTTTTAGGTATCTCGGTGAAAGTTTATTATTTTGGGAGAACCCTCCTGCTGATCCATTTGTCCCGTAGCTTATGGATGTTTCTATCAAATGGTTTTCATTTGTATGTAGCTATTAAAGTTTCCTATTAAATTGACTACCACGTTGTAGTTACATACTATACATAATGTGTGAAAATTGTGCTCCCTGAGGTGATATCTTTTCTATAACAAATCAAACTGCTAATATTTGGAAGAAATATTGTGGAAGTTCACGTATGGTGACATGCATTTGAATACACGTGAAAGTCACTTGTCATTAAAACCCCACGAACCTGTCCGTACGATGGCGGACAGCGAGCTATTCTGCAGAGGTGAATACTGGGCTCTTGCTCATTTTCCAAAGTAGTAAACTGCATTACCAGGTAACAAAGGAACTTGACTTCCTTTGACCGAAACAATGATGCCTTCTGTTCTCACCTCAAGAAAGGGAGGAAAAGCTCTATAACAAGCTTATAAGTGGGCATGGAGGTATAAAGTCTAGTTATTTTGATTGTAACATGTTATCAGCCTGGAATGCACTGCAACCTTTTCTCAGTGCCAGATCCGGGGAGGGATTGCCAAAGTATAGAATGCTCTTGAATAGGTGATATGTACTTTGACTGTTCCAAGCCACCCAAAGGCAAAATCACCAAAGGAGAAGACAGGCATTTCAGCAGCATTCTGTGATGGCAAATGTTTTAACTAGAGGGTGAAATAGCAGAACACTTTGATCCCACAGAGAGAACCCCAATGGGAAAAACCCCAATGGCCTAATATCTTTGTAGTTTAAAAAATAAGACTTACACCAGTCACTCTACATTATGACTGAGGACTGTGGCATTACACTACTACGATCAGAACCAAGCGTGAACCCTTTAAGTACCATTATGTGGGGGAAGTACGCAAGAACTGGAGAAGGTCCTGCCACCTTTTGCTTAAAGTCCTTCTTTGTCGATTTCTTTTGGACATGACATCATGAGGCCTGCTTCTCCAGGGGACAACTCTTAACCTCTGCCACCTTGCAGGCCTGCGCACTTTTGCATCTGCAGCCCGGGCGGCTGAGGCTGTCGTAGCATTTCTGTGAGAGCTTGGCACAACCCACGGCAGGCAGATAGCACATAAGGCATGGCAGGACGAGTGAAACGGCCGCCATGAAGGACCACCGTGCACAGCAGTTTGAGTGCGAGCAGGAACACGGCTTGTCGGCACACGAGCCTTCCTCGTCCTCATCCTCGGTGCAGTGGTAGAACACACCTTTGACTAGGCACATGCAGGTGGCTGAGTCCACCAGGTTCTGGGCTGAGCACAAGCACTCCTGGTTGCACACCCAACATGAGGGAAGGGTCCGAGGCAGCGTACACTCTGTGCACCTGCACTTTCCACACTTGTCGCACAAAGGCATGTGGTTTTTCTCAGTCGGCACAGCCACCCCTGTTTTTGAGTGCTGGGGTTTGGATGCTGGAAGCTTTGGCTGCTCTGTACCCAGGATCCTGGCGTGGCCTCCACCGTTGGAATACGAGTCCACCAAAGGGGTGGGTGCCGCATGCTCCAGCAACCGCTGATCGGAAGAGGTGCTACTGCTACTGCTGATGGAGCTAGGTCGGCCGCTGAAGGAGATCCAGGGGTGGGTTGTGGCATCTGGGGCCTCGCAGCGGGACAGGTGAGGGTGGTGATGAGCTCCGAGCAGGACCTCCTGCCCTCTGGTGGACACCTTGTGGCTCGGGGGCTGCTGTGACACCACCGCAGGGCTGTCGATGTAGTCGTTCTCCACATGCAAGGACTTCATCTGTTCAATAGGATAGATGGTCAACGGGTGCTGGAGCCGACCATAAGGGACCCTGCTGTCCAGCAAAGGCTGCACCATCATGGACGAAGAGACTCCAGGAATGTGGTGAGCAACCCTCGACTCCATCTGTAGGTAGTGTCCTCATACACCGAAAAGAGCTCAGCATCCACTAGCCCTGTGAAGACACCAGCATGGCATTAGGACGGCACCCAGCTTTTTACCCCTCTTATACTCTCCTTGTTGAGCCTTCTGTATGTTTTTACATTTTATTTTACATCGGCATGTTTTAGATAATCGCGTTCACTAACTGAGCCGTGTTAGCCAATACCAGCAAAAACAAAAAGAAAAGAAAATGTGTGAGGGTTTAGGGTTAAGGCAAACACTCTTATCAAAAACGTGTGTGTGTGTGTGTGTGTGAGAGAGAGAGAGAGACCTCTCGGTGTAATCACACACGATAAACCTTAAACAGAGATATTAAACCGACGCGTTTTATTCGCACTTCCTGCTGATCTGCAGCTCTGGCACTATGGCAACCAGATCCAGGTGAGAGGAGCCTGAGACTGCGTCGATGCCAAGGAGATAAAAGTACAACACGCACAAGCACTGCGATGTCAAAGCTCGACAAGGTTTCATCTAAATATAGAAGCGGAGATGAAACTCAGAGACACTTTCACCCGGACATGCAGGAAGCTTTAACCCGCTGCAGTCTGTCCGCCCACGCCGCTGCCTCTCCATCATCAGGGCTGAACAAACCACAAAACGCTTCTATAGGTGTACAATCCGGACTACATGCACACGAGTGACGATTTGTTAATCCCAGATATCTGAAAAATAATCCGGAACCTGTTGCAGTTTTTCACTCGGATGAAGAAAGCCAGAGCTTTGCGCATCTGGAGATCCGGTTCCTCCACCGCGCTTCATCTCATTCGCTCTAAAGCCACCAGATCGGGGAAGATTTATCCATTACAGGCCAGGTTTGATATTATATTAATAAATAAATACATTAATTAATGGATTATCCTTAATTATACCTTGGATATTTATTTAAAAATAGGCCACCAATTAATTACATTTCAGATTCGCATTTTGTTCTGCGTACAAATCAATCCAGACTTCAGAGTTAAAATCAGGAGAAATCAGGAGTAAATCCGAGAGCAGATTACAAGGAGAACAGTGTGTCTCTCTCTCTTGTGGTGGAGATCTCCAGTGGAGCTGCGCTACACGACGCGTCAATTCCTCAACTCCAACACCAAGCGCAAAGCACAAAGCAAATCTAAGCTGCTGTCGTGTTCAACTTTCACGTTTTCAACCTGTGTGTGTGCGTGTGTGTGTGTGTTTTCGACCCTGGTTATACTGTAGTTAAATATTGACACGAAGCGCAAGTACAGAGACGTCGTTTTTTTTTTTTTTTTTTTTTTGCCAAAGTGCGACACTGACACTGAAAAAAAAAATCAAGCTACATGAAAGAGCAGGAACATAATCACGAGTGGAAACAAAACGAGGACCAGATATCTGATTTTACAGTGTATGGCACATGTTATAGATTTGGACAGAAATAATAAGACTTACTTGTTTTGAGCAGCAGCGCATTGTGACTCTGGATCACTCAGTATATTCCAACACTAAAGCAGTAGTTCCGTGTAGAAAATAATAATAATAATAATAATGACGACGACGACGACGACGATGATGATGATGATGATGACAAAAAGCCCAGGTTCGAGATCCGGAGCAGCATGAGCGCAGTGTGCGCCGCAGAGAGGACTCGGGATTTCTGACACGATGTTGCAACTACATAAGGGGGGGATGGCTTTTTATGAATGGGAGGGTTTGGAGACGTACTGCGCAGATGCTCTGGCTCAGGCTTTTTTTTTGTGAATGGGAGGGCATAACGACTCCGGACGCAAATGCGTGGGGGTTACACTTTTATGAATGGGAGAGCTCCGGGTTTCACTGCGCATGCGTGCATATGGGTGTTTCATGAATGGAAGAGACAGAGACGGGGAGAGACGGGGAGAGAGAGAGAGATGGCGGAGGGGGGGCTTTTCGTCACCAAGGGCAATGTCACAGTGGATTACACGAATGAGGCAGCTGTGTGTGTGTGTGTGTGTGTGTGCGCTTCACCTGCATTAACGCTGCGCTCTGGTTGTGTTTCTCTAAATGTTTAAAACGCGCTCAGCGAGAAGAATGAACGTTATGAGAATAAATCAGGAGTCCAGAGATCTGACAAATTTATTCCAAGTGTCCATGAGTCACTGGTTTGCCTACGCGCGCAGTGCAGTGTGTCGGTGACGATGCGCAGTGTGTGTGTGTGTGTGTGTGTGTGAGAGAGAGAGAGTCGTATTAGCTGGATCGAGATTAATCTCTAGCTCGGGTGAAGAGTGAACTTTATCCTGGATGTTTTGTCATTATTTTACAGTGAAATGAGAGAGACTGTAGATCCGCAGCACGAGCGCAGGCGGGGCGCGCGGAGACACAAAGGGACCGGATGTTGTTGATTTGTAATGAAACCGCGCGGAGGAAATGAGTCTGAGTTTTCCTTTGAGTGCGCGCTCCTGCCCCTCCTCTTGCCCCAACTGCCCCCCTTCCTACCCCGACACCAGCGCGGATCAGCTCTCAGCTCGCGCCTGGACTAAAGCTGTCACGCGTTAATTGACGGCCTCCGCGTTCGCGCTCGTCTCCATGACAACGCGCGGCTCGGTTTCCTGACTAAGGCGAAATTCATTCACAAAACACTTGCTTCGTATTCACGTCGCCTCCTGCGCCATAGTCAGGAATCCATTATCACCACGTGACCTGCCTGTACTGTATATACACTGATGTCATTTACATATCTAATGCGCTAACCGTAGAGAGCTCGATTAATACAACACGTGTTTGAACATTTCCACTAACATCGTGCATTATATGTAATAAACCCTGCTGTGCTCGCATCTGTCTCTGTCCTACCGCTCAGACTCACAGTGCAGCTATAACCTGCTGTTTCTGTTAAACACATGCATGACTCTGATTGGTTAATCCTGTTGTTGTTGTTTGTATGAAACGCTTTCAATAAACAAACAAACAAACAAGCAGCAAAAGAGGAGTTAATTTAATATCTGCTAAATCACTCAATCACAATTCTGACTTGGTTTTTTAACCTGTTATGACCATCACTAGAAACAGATTTAGAGAGAAACTGCTGCCTAAAACACATTAAAATATATTTGTTTTTGGATCTAGGATCTGTGTCTGAATAATAGATTATATTTAACCCAACATAACCACATGTACAGTGACAAATATGTCATTTCATTTTAGCCACAGTCTGTATAGGGAACATTCATTTTCGGTTCTGTGTCTAGACAGATGATATTGAGGTGCAAACTGCCCCCTTGGCTACTCTTTAAACGTGATGCTTTTCATTCAGTGCTAATGAGAGCAAACTGGAAATGCGATTATCACAGAGGAAATAAGGGCGCTTTTCACAGCTCCTATACACAGCAGGTCACACTTTACTATGGAAATCACCCTCAGCAGGCTCTCACACATATTAACAGGTCAAACTGGTGAAAGGATTCATGTACTGCTTTTCTGTCAGCATGATCATTTAAGTGCTTACAAGCTTGGGCATGACATCTTTCCTCTTTCTCTCTCTCTTCTTTCCTCTTCTAGACATTTTTCTTTGTTCACTTTCAAGATAATCAGAGAAACTATTATGTGAATATAATCAATATACAACCATTAGAATTGTCTTTTCGCCTAATCTACAGAGTCACACATGCAGACACAACGTTCTTTAAATATGCACTAAAATCTTGTGCCATCCACCTTGTGGCTCCTTTAAAGCAGCAAGGGATTTGTCTCCAGAGAATGCAAATCTCTAGTTTTCTGAGTTTGTGTGGGAAGAAGAAGACACCGCCATCAGTATCACTGAAGGGAAAGCTGAGCTCTTGCTGAGATGGTGACCCCTGACCCTTCTTCAGAGACCTGACAGGAATGCCCCTGAACTCTCACCCATGGGACAAACTAGATATAAAGCATGACCTGTGGTTGGGGCGTGGACCCAGCATTCACACGGCTGGCATTCTGGGCATTCCACACACTGCTCGTCACATTCCGCCATGACCTCACCGATGAGACCCTGAAAGACCTCAATCTTCTGTTCATCTTTGCTTAGATTGTAAAATTATGTCTTACCATGTCTACATAAAATACACTGCATTTTAAAAGATAATTTTTCAAAAACTGTACTCTTTTTTTTAAAGAATAATTATACTATATAATAAGTCATACTAGTCGATTCATGACCGGGTGTTTGTTGAGATGCACACATGGCACTTTTACCATTTCATTACTGTTCAGGGAAACCTTGTGAGGAAGTTTTTATTTTCATCTTCCACCTGTCCCCTTATTCATGTGTTTTTGCAGCCTGGCCATAATGTCATAAAGGAGCGACAGGGAGAACAGCTCTTTGTTAGCAGTGATTCCCAGAGTTGCTACCAAGCAGGGGTTTAATTCAATCCCTGAATCAGCGTTGCTGTTTGAGGGTCATTTGAGATCAGCGATATCTAACTCTCTGTTGAAAAGCTAACACCTAAAATAAGCTACGGTTAGGAAGAGGCGTACATCACCACCAAGTCGACTGCTTCCTGCGATACAGCAATTTTCCTATTGATGACGGAGTGTCTGCCTCCGGACATGACTCAGGGCATTTCGTTGCCTGCCATTAATGATTAATGATCACAAGGCCTGAGCGTGTCAGTCAATGGAGAGGAAATTAAGAAAGGAAGCAGGAGTGCAGAGGATGCTCGGTGGATGTGATCCTGATATCCTCACCATTTGGTCATTTGTCTGCTAATTTTAGTTTATGATTATTGCATTGATAAGAACTCCCTGGTGCGCTCAGGAGCCAAGCTGTCTAATTCTGAGACTCCTATTTTGTTAATTGGCCATATTGTCTGTGTATCAGTCAGATTAGCGCTGGGGGATCTAGGTGGAGAGTGCAGCATAAAGCAAGTTTACCCAGGAGGAAGTGCAGGCCTTTGATCTGGGCTAATGAGCTGCCAATACTGCCCTCAAGGGCCACTTCCTGGGCCAGCTGGGGGCCTGTGAGTTAGGCCACCTGAAACAACATGTAGTCTCCCTCTTTCTAAGTGCCCCTCCTCCTCCGGACACCCTTCCCCCATTCTTCCTTAATGCTAAGTCCCTGTCTCTCCCCATTCAATGATAATTGGAGATAGAGGTGGGCTGAAATCACCCAGTGTCCTTTTGTCCTCAGGGCATTTATTCACTCTCTGCTCTGACACTGTCAGAGTACTGTGTTTGATAGATGTTCTCCCTGACATGGCATTCTGTTGCAATTGAATTCTTTTCAGTTGCAGGGAATCTGCCTTCAGCTTGTTGATTTTGTCCCAAAATTATTGGAGTAATGGATTGTTGCAGTTTGGGTGTAAAAAAAAGAAAGAACGAAACTGGTACAAATCTGCTTCGTTTTTAAAAATCAGATCCCAGGGACAGAAGGAGGACGACCACAACATGAAGAAAGATCTTGCGTGAAAATAGTTTAAAGTTAAATATGCGGCGTTCGTCAATGAAAAAAATGTGTAATGAAATGCTGAAACAAAGTCTGTTCCTACAGGTAGCCTTTAAAAAGTTCGAGATTTCTGATACAACGTTCAAAATCCACAATGCGCTGCTCAGCTCCAATCCCAGATGGGTGTCCTTCTCACTCCTTTTGTAAATGTGAGAGGGAGAGAAGGTTGAAATAGAAGCTCCACCAATCCTCAGAAGCTCTATTTCACATTAAATTCTCTTTGACCCAATCCAGTTCAGATACACACAGTCCTGGGAAAAGAATTAACAGACTGCGTTTTTTTTCTCTCCACCAATCATCATCTGAACACCAGGCCTTGTGGAGGTTGATGGCGAGCACACAGCAGCCCCTTTGATGGATCTGGGGACAGTGCGACATGGAACACTTCCTGGGCTGAATAGCGCCCCGATACTCGACACCTGGGACAGTGGCGCTGCGCTGTTGGCACGAGGCCAAGCCCGAAGAGGCACCTTTGTGTACCCAGTCATAGAAAACGAAAACCTATCCGGAAAGATCTCTCCGTGCAGGTTCCCATGCGTCGCTCCACTCTAGCCTGCATCCCCTTTGTGCCAAACTGACCTGGGACTCACTACATTTTGTTTTAATCTGAACTTTACTTCCTCTCTCTGTAAAAAAAAAAAAGAAAGAAAAAAGAAAAGAAAGAAAAAGCATGCATGCACTTGGCTTCTTTGCCATGGCCCGGGGCACTCAGGCACTGCACATGCTTTGTTGTAGATGTAAAAACATTTTCTGGGATTAATTTGCTGGCATTGTTCATGTTGTCGAACAAGAGGTGTCTAGTTTCGTGCTTTATTTACTGTTGCTTGTCATGTCCTTATGTACACTGAGGTTAAAAAGCTTCAGCAGAAAAAGACAGGTCTGTCGTAGCAGAAAGTCAATAAAACAGAGGAAGCACTGCTGCTTTGTTCAGTCCATGTAGTGAAAAGCATATGCACTAACCTTATTAAAATTGATATGATAACCATGAAAAACTGTGCCCATTAATAGAAAACAGGAGAGAGAAGTAAGAAATCGCTAAACCACAACAAGGCATAAAATGACTAGCATGTGTGTAGGGGCCACTATGTGTCCATTAGTGCTCAGGCTCTGCCTCAGAGTCCCTGTCGGTTTGGGCCGAACCCACCGGCTTGTCTGGCTTCTCCGATGCACAAGGCCGTGTCCCAGTGAAGGTTCAGTGCATCGAACAACGTGACATCCCCATCAAAGCAGCCCGGCTCGAATAAAAGACCTTTTTATGACTTTCCTTCAAAGAGCAACTGGAAGTTCAAAGCACACACAGAGAGAATGAGTCGATGGAAAGTTCAGAATCATATGGAGAGAGGAAGAGCGAGAGAGAGAGAGAGAGACAGAGCGAGAGATGGATGGGGAGGAAGGCCTTAAAGGTGATTCAATATTGCTCATGAAAAGCCGTTTCCAACCTGCTGCTGCTCTCACGAGCACGAAATCTTCAGCATGATGGGAACTGCATAAGGTTCTCCATTACCTTGTTGTTTTATTAAATATACACATCTTAGACTCTTCACGTGTAATGTTTTTACTTTTGCAAAAGTGGTAGTTTTTTTTAAGGAGGTCATAAATTATTAAATTCATTTGATTGTGTTATGAGAGATCTGATCAACTGCTGATTATATAGTGGATCAGGGGACTGAAAACTTTTGCTAAATCTTCTGAAAAAACAAACAAAACAAAAGAGAGAAGTGTCTGTGAGTTTGTGTTGATTTTGCTGTGCAGATTTAAACGGTTTACTGCCATTCTTTAATAGAAGTGATTGGCTTTTTTGTTTGATGCGTCACATTTTGGGCAGAAACATGGACCAATGGAATAATATGCAAGTAAGTTCACCGTATTAGTCGTGACCAAAATAAAAATACCATTAATGGGAAAGCTGCGTTTTTTCTGGATAACAAACACGATAAATTTCACATTTTAGTACTGTGCAAAAGTCTTAGGCACATGCATATAACTGCTGGAGAGCAAGAATGTCTTCAAAAAAGTTTCTACATAAAAAAAACTATATTAAACAGTAAACTGTAATTAATGAAACAAAGTCAATAATGGGTTTGACGAACCTTCGCTTAAAATATAGTCACAGGTACAATGTGAGAGGTTTTATAAGGAAATGAGCTGAACATCCTGCAGAACCAGAAACAGTCAGAAATGGCTTCTTTTTTCATGCAGCAAAACTCAGTCTTTCTTTTTTGTCTGAAAAGTGCTCTTGTACATTGTGCTTTATTTTCCAGTCTATATTTTGCTCGAACACTCATGTTTGGAAATCAGATTTTTTTTTTGTACTGACTTAATAATGAGGTCATAAAATACACATGCATAACAAAGTTTGTACAAAAAAAAGAATGGTGCTTAAGACTTTTGCACAGCACAGCACTGTATATGTGGCGTTATATAAGGATGTCTCCAGAAGTATTAACCCTGTACAATAAGTCAAATCCGTGCTTTACAGATATGAGTTTCTATAATTGCTTATGACAGTGAATGATTTTCCACCACGGAAGCATTTCAGTTCATGTAAGCCTAACGCTGATACACACTTCCTCTCTTAATTGTCTAGCAGAGATTATGGCCTAACAATCAAGATCCTAAGTAACCGTAGAGAAAACTCGTGTTTACTCGTGTTTGTTTACGGCGGACGGTAAAATGCCGGATGGGCTGATGTTCGATTCAGCAGCCCACATGGTGTCTAGGTAGATTATGTCCATAGTTATCTCAAGTGCAATCAGTAACTATCACATTTTGCCAAAAACCTGTAAGCTTTTTGATATCTACACTACCGTTCAAAAGTTTTAGAACACTTTCTAACTCCATGATGGTTCCTGATTTTTATTTCTTTCTAC
>JAQMYJ010000027.1:46076-63884 GCA_030014305.1 Clarias laeviceps | reverse complement strand
AGTGCATTAGTGTATCAGAGGATTATATAGAGAAATAAAGGGAGTTTTTACTCTCAGGACTGAGTTCTGTTATTCTGTACAATCAAAAGTCCAGCTTTCGCTTGAATGAAGCTTGTATTTTGAACCAAAATAAATAAGTAATAATAATTAAAAACACGTGGTTAATAGATCCATTGTGATCCATTGTGAACGGCTGCGTCTGTTACAGTCTTTGTGCTGGTGTTGGTCTGTCAGTCTTTGTGCTGATGTTGGTCTGTCTGGATTTTGTTTGAGATGTTTTTATTTCTCCACCACCAGGTCACCACCAGGTCCATCTGAGATCATGATTAGCTGATTAGGTATTTGCCAGAACAAGCAGTCGAATGTTTGTAGGATTTTTATGGCATGATCACCGTAACTAGCAGATAAACTGATTAGATTTTAAAACTGATCCAATCAGAGTGAAAGTCACAGTAAGGTCAAATGTCTGAAATAGTTTTTCTTTTCATCAATAGCTTCCTTCCTGTTTGAAGTGTATTTTAAGAGTCAAACGAATTAGAAGAGAAGAGGACTAGACTCGTTGGAGACGGAGACATTCCCATCAGCAGTGTTGGCATCGAGCACTGTTTCTTTAGTAACGCAGTTAAACTTGAGATTTTGATACTAACGGGTTGATTGTTCTAATGTGTATCGGTCCAGTCGTGCTGTTCTGTTTGTGGTGAGTTCGAGGATCTTAGGATTCACTGACATATGAAGTACTTTGGTTAAAAGCACAGATCTGGTCCAAAGCACATAAAAATCCACATCATTCATGTTATTCTTCTCTAAAACCACAGTCATTTGACCACGATGACAATTTTGATGTATTAATGAGTCATTCATCACACTTTGTTTGTGCAATGTCCATGAAAGGTCCACGTTAGTTCCTGTTCTCACTTCGCAATTTCACACTCACTTCTCTGTCCTGAAGATTTTCCCATTACAGCTACAAACTGCAGACCTTCAGATAAACCCAAAATAAACATCCCCTTACAGAAAACCTCACCATGTCAATGATTTTATTCTGTTTATATGGAGGGTTTTTACTGTACATGTCCCTGTGAACAAGCTGTTGCTATGGGAACGATAACCTATTCGAAACCTGTGATTTGTATTACAGACTGTCAGAGTCGCTGTTATAGAGAATTAATCAACACCTTTTGAGAAGCTGAGACTTGAACATAGCTGGGATATGAACAGATCTTAAAACAAACCCTGAAATGTTGGTTTGCTTTAACAGCAGACGTGTTACACAGTGTCTATAGATCTGTGTTAGTACAACCTGAATTCCGGAAAACGTTTTTTTAATTTGAATAAAATGTAAACTAAAAGACTTTTAAATCACATGAGCCAATATTTTCTACACAATAGAACATAGACATCATAACAAATGTTCAAAATTAGAATTTTTACAATTTTAGTCCCTAAACGAGTTCATTTCAAATTTGGTGCCTGCAACACATCTCAAAAACGTTGCGATAGGGACCACAAAGGACTGAAAAAGCAAGAAAGATTGAAAGATTCAGCTGGGAAAACATCTAGCATCAGGTTTGTAACAAGATTAGCTGTAAAAGAGAGGCAGAGTCTCTCAGAAGTAAAGAGAGGCAGAGGCTCTCCAATCTGTGAAAGAGTGCGTAAAAAAGATACTTTAAAAACAATGTTCCTCAACGTCAAATTGTAAAGGCTTTGCTAATCTCATCGTCTACAGTGCATAACTGTGTGTAAGAGACAAGGCTAAAGACCTTTGATAAGTGCACGTGGTCTTCGGGCCCTCAGACGATTCTGCATCACTCATCAGCAAGATTGTGTCATTGACATTCTTAAATGGGCCCAGGAATACTTCCAGAAACCACTGTCGGTAAACACAATCCACTGTGCCATCTGCAGATGCCAACTAAAGCTCTATCATGCAAAATGGAAGCCATATGTGAACATGATCCAGAAGCGCCGTCAAGTCTTGTGGGCCAAGACTCATTTAAAATGGACTGAAAGTGGAAAAGTGTTCTTTTGTCAGATGAGTCCAGATGAGTTACATTCTTGTTGGAAATCATGGACACTGTGTCCTCTGGGCTAAAGAGGAGGTAGACCTACCAGTGTTTAATCAGGATTCAGGTTAAAAGACAGCATCTCTGATGATACGGTGGTTCATACAGTACGGGCAGCTTGTGTGTTCTGGAAGACACTATGAATGCTGAAAGGTATATAAAGGTTTTAGATGACGTCTATTTCAGAGAAGGTCTTGTGTACTTCAGCAGGACAATGCAAAAATTACGTCGACCAAAAAAACACAACCACAAACTCTTCAGCAGCTGGAAACTTATATCAGGCAAGAGTGAGACCAAATTTCAACATCAAAACTCCAGAAATGCATAATCTCAACTAGCTCAGATGTCTTCAAACTGTTTTAAAAAGAAGAGGAGATGCTACACCACGGTAAAAGTTTAAAGTTTTGTTTTAATCTTCTCTATGTTCTATTGTGAATAAAATGGCTCATGTGATTTTAAAGTCTTTTTGTTTGCTTTTTTATTCAAATTTAAAAATGTCCCAACTTTCCCGGAATTGGAGTTGTATGTATGTTTGTCATAACCTGATAGGTTTCAAATAAAATTAGAATATGACAAAGTAGTTTTATGTTTTTAGTGCATGCATGCAAATAAAACCTTTTTGCATGTTAATAGTTTCATGACATTACGTGAAGGCTAAATATCATGTACTGTGGTGCTTTTCCTTAAAAATGATATCTCAGTGTTTAAGATTTTATTCACAGTAAAACACTGTCACTATCATGGAGCCTTTCCCAGGGGGCTCATGGCACGAGGTAGGGAACACCATCGCAGGGGGAAAACACACACACACACACACACACAGACTGTGGAACTGGAATCACCAATTAACCTACTTCATTGGACTGTGGGAGGAAACTGGAGAACCCAGAGGGAACCCACCAAACATGGAGAGAACACAGACCTGAGGTGGGAATCAAACACTCGAACCTGGAGGTGTGATGCCACACTGCGAACCTCTACACCAACATTCCACTGTGCAATAAGACACCTAGTGTTAAAAAAGTGTACGACTGATGACCTGAGACTGACACACACTTCACAGATTTCAGAGACTTGTGAAAAGTGACATGTGAACATCTGTGTCTAGAGGAAACTCCTCTTTAAAGAAAAAATGTACATTCTTAAACATAAAAGTGACTGAAAAGTTTATTTAGAGCGGGAGAGAGAGCACACGAGCAGAGATAAGACCAGTGCCATACAGTACATGAATTATTTAGTTTCTTACAGAATCAAAATATGTACAATAATATTTTTCTATTCATTGGACCCACAGAGTTCTTGACGTCCTGGATGTAGTCCTGGCCAGCACCCAGTGTTCAGGACACAGTCCAGACTCACCACCAACCCTGACCAGAATCAAGCAGTTACTGATTGTTCATAGCTACAGCTGAGGATGTAGACGTGCAGACCTGTGACCTATAGGTTAGTGTTAGTCTAATAAACTGGAAAATAAATATAGAAAATACATTTTCTAATAAACTCCGGTTTAACTTTGCCTTGATGTTTTTTTTCGTCCTTGTGTAATGTATTACTCTTTTCCTTTCCTTACAACTGTAAACAACTATTACCAAGAATAAGCAATTTCCCTCTGGGATTAATAAAGTTCTTTGAATCTTAAATCTTGAATGTTCTTTTGTAATCTTATGTTTCATGCCGCTGGTCTCTTATTCTTGATTATTAACTCTCTCTATATATTTTTAAGCAGTTTCATTTGAGTTGCTGAATAATACGCTCTGCATTATTCTGTCCGTCTCTGCGTGTCATCTTTTTTGTGTTCGATATTTACAGTTTCGACTCTACAAATCCCCTCATCTTCTTTGCCTTAAACTGCTCTTCTCTCTTTCCTAGACTCTGAAGAGAGATGAAAATCTTGGCATGATTTAAGTGCAAATGAATAAAACCTATGTGACTCCTATGTGCTTTCAGCTGCCTGTGCATACAAATAAAAAAGGAGTGAGCAGTGATGTGTGAGTCCGTCTCTGCCAGCTGGGCCTCAAGGTCTGCTGTTCTGCTCTAGTCTACCATGGCACTGCTCCTTTCCATCTGCATGGTGTCCCACAATTCCTCCACTTTCCCTCCAATAGCTGTGTGGTGAAGTGGAGAGAAAAGACTTAACCCGAGAGCAAAAAAAGCAAACAGTTTCTTTTATCTAACTTTATGTGTCTCTCTGTCTCTCTCTCTCTCTCTCTCTCTCTCTCTCTCTCTCTGTCTCTCTGTCTGTCTGTCTGTTTGTGAAGAAAACTGGACTCAGATGGACCGGACTGCAGAGAGCGTGATAGTGAGAGAGAATAAATAGAGCGAGCTCACTGACAGGAAGTCTAGATTGGAAGGATAGGGAAGGAGATAGTTGGACAAAGAGGGAACAAGAGATCAGGCTTGCAGGATACCGGGTCGTCTCTCATGCAGATCTGTCTCCTGCCTCTGAGCCTAGAGCTCTGTGGACACTTCCCGTCCGGAAGCTCGGAGTCTTCCCTGGACGACTCCTTAAAGAGCCCCACTCTGGCAGACAGCCTGCGAGCCTGAAATCCTCACTAAGCACCACTTAACACGCCCGTCCAAGCCCAAAACCGAGCCTCCATCACATTCCCATTGGCTTTTCTATCAGAGACAGCCGATGTAAAGCCGACAGATCCGGACTCTTTTCCGGATCGGCCCACTCCGCTGCTGAAGCAATGAGCGAGCAGATTCACGTACATTCACATTATGTTCGTTTGTGTTTTTCAGTATGTAGAAGCAGTGCACACAACACACAACACACACACCTAGGGCAACTTTTTCAGATCTGGTCCACCTACTGTTGTGTTTTTGGACAGCACAATGGAAAACCCTTGCAGACATGGAGACAACACAACACAGTAACAATCGTTCATCATCTATATCTTTATCCTGTATACAGGGGTGGAGCCTATCCCAGGAAACTTAGGGCACGAGGCAGGGTACACCCTGAATGGGGTGGCAATCCACCGCAGGGCACACACACACACACACACACACACACACACACACACACACACTACGCTATTAGGCTAATGGAACCACCAATTAGCCTAATCTGCATGTCATTGGAATGTGGGAGGAAACCGGAGTACCCAGAGGAAACCCATCAAGAACAGGGAGAACATGCAAACTCCACGCACACAGAGGTGGGTATCGAACCCAGAACCTGGAGGTGCAAGGCGACAGTGCTAACCACTAAGCCACCGTGCCGCCTCAGCTGTAACAAGTTCACAGAAAATTAAGAATTACAATATAGACGAGACAAGAACTCCTATGTGTTATTATCCCAAACAAATGCCTTGGATGAGGGCCTGGATGGAAAGAGCATAATTGTTAAGGTCTAGAACAGTGCTGACTTTATTTGGACCTGTTTTCTTTCCTTTTTTGGTAAATAAAGCAGACCTGCTAACTAGCTGTGATATTGTTTTGGCCGTCTCTTATACTCAGGGAACGGTTTACTGTAGCCCGGGGTCTCTCTGGCCTTCAACCATCGGACATTTTAGCTGTCTGTGAATTAAAGTGGAAATTGGGGGAAATTGGGGAAATGGACTTATTGGAAACATTGGTCAGTTTTTAGGACTCTCTGTGGGAGTCGGCGTCCCACTCCACCCCCGTGCCGAGACAATGGGTCACTTCTTCAAAAAGAGTGACCTATTTAAATGTTCCTGTGAATAAAAGGGATAATTATAGGAGCTCTTGTGCTCTTTCAGAGGAGAGGATGTGGCCAAAAAGGGAATGAATGAAGGAAGGAGGATGTTTGAGAGGTGAGTGTCAGGGTGTCATGAGGAAAAGTACAAAAGTGACATCATAAAGGAGAGGAAATGCTGTGCTTCAACTTGGAATGTGAAACATTTGCTGAAAATAGAGCCTGTGAATGTGCAGTGTTTGTTTGTTTGTCGAAAGGGGTTAAAGAGGCTGTGTGAAAGGCAGAGGGATCTCAGACAATGGCAGGAATGTGGAAGAGGAAGCGACGTCTGCAGGTTACAGCGAGGACATGATGAGACAGCTGTGAAGAGAGAGGCCTGACTGTGGAAACATTCACATCTTCCACATCAGCACCGAACCTGTGTATCACCGTCACACACACGCATTTCCGACCTGACTCAGGCTCCTGTAGAAAAAAGCAGGGGATTAGTCATGAGGTGTGTGTAAATAATTTCAGTATCCTGAGGATGCGCGGTGACAATAAAGCAGGACTGAAGGCGTGCCATGTTCCACTCCTGCTCTCCTGCCAAAGCCTTAAAAAACAGGAAAGATAAACGAGGCACGCTGGACTTCCTGGACATCGGCCCTGGGATGTAATACAGGCTCTGCGTTCGGAGGGCCGTCGGAAAAAGAGCCAGCACGCAGTGTGATACGAAGGAAAAGCGCGTAACTGCAGAAGGTCTCAGAGTCTCAGCGCTTTTTTTTCTTTTCTCAAAACTCTCATTTGTACTGAAGTGAGCTGTAGGGCGATTCAACAGGAAGGAGGAGGATCGTGCTGAAAATATCATCAAGCTGCTGGAATTCTGAATAAATAATAATAATAATAATAATAATAATAATAATAGCTATTTATGTATAACAACAATATAGGACCAAAATGATGTGAATAAATTTAACAGGGAGTCATACAAAGGTCTTCAGGAGTAATAAAGAATTTAACTGTTTACCTGCACAGATAAGAACGGCATAGCTGTTTATAATTATAATTATAATAATTATTATTATTATTATCATCAGCCATTGATTGATTAACAATAAGCACTCAGTGTCCATTTGATTTGATTTGTACTACAATTATTTTTTGTGCCTATATTGCCAAAGGTGCCTAAGATGGAAAATTCTAAAAGAAAAAAAAAATCATCATATCAACCCCTTTTTTGATACCAAATAGTGAGATAAATTAATAATTAAATGACGTTAATGCCTAGAAACTCTGGAATCTGTTGGCTTTCAGACAGATTAGCTCCAGCAATTATATTATAGTTTTATAAAAATCATTATAACTAAATGAGGCATGCAAGGCACATCGGGAGGAATTGGCCTGTCCTGCCCGTGTCCTGCCCTTCACTCTCACTCGTAGCCTTCTGCTTTCTGTAGGAGTTGGTTGATGGTAAGCGCTAAAACAGATGGTTGGCCTTAGAACTCGAAGATGGCTGATGGTGAACGGAAGTCAGCTCAACCTCACCGGTGGCACTGAGCACGGGGGTCCGGTTCGATTTGTTAGCTGAATGTTCATCGTCGTGGTCGTGTAGTTGTACCTGGAGTATCTCAGCTCGGGATGGATGGAGAAGAAGAGAAGAGTGTTAAGAATGAGTGATGGTTGATAGTGATAGAGTTTCATTTTCAATCTGAGAAGGTGGTCCAGAGGGTCCTTTACCTATAGGATATGCCTCTGTAAGTGTGTGTGTGTGTGTGTGTGTGTGTGCACTCTGAGGTAACAGAGGAGTGTTTGTGCAATTTACAGAGGATTTGTCTTCCGGCCTGACACGGGTCTGTCAGAGTGTTTTATGGTGCTGGTATCTTGGCTGCAGCTGTGTTTGGGGACTCCCAGAGGAAGCTATTGCTTGTTCAGTTTACAGTGAATAGCTCTCTTCCTGCTCTGACTGTGGACCTAGAGGCTGGAGGCCAGAGTGCAGTGTGTGTGTGTGTGTGTGTGTGTGTGTGCATGGTTTAGTCGTCCCTCATGTCTGTGTGGGTGGATATGCATTTTGCACATCTGTTTGAGTCTATGGGGTTTTTGTATCTCTGTAACGCAGAAAACTCGACACATGTCTGCTAATGGCTTTGGAATGAGCTTCTCCTACTTGTGATTCAGCACACCGATGTGACTGGTTCGCAGCAGGGGGCCTAATTTCCTACAGTCGCAGCTGCTGTTGGCCATTTGCCTCAGCTGCTTCACACCACCTTAAATGAGGACATGATTATTGTGAAGCCGTTTTGAATAGCTTACTTTAAATTAAAGCACTAAAACCATATGAGATATCAGGAAATGAAATAACGTTCAAAATGGTTCACCTGGATTAACGACAGTGTTATTGCTGCTTTAGGATCTGTAAATAAAATGTGTATCATAGGAATTAATACTTGCAGTAATAATAATAATAATAATAAGAAGAAGAACCCAAATCACTTCTGAGTGCAGGATTATCTCTATTATAGTAGAGTGAAGGTTTTTGTAAAGTCAGGGCTTCACATGCCTGATCAGATACAACACTGCCACCTAATGGACTGTTTCAGATTCTTATACTGTAAAAGTAAATAAAATAAACACTTAGATTTATATTTCCTGTAGAATGTGTGCCCTGTAAAGGCCTTGTCATCATGTAGCTCATGTACAGTACCACTCTTTAACAGCAGACAGTGGACTTTAGTGGTTCTTCTGTGCTTTAAATCTCAGGACCACCAGAGAGTTACAGGTCTGTGTTGAGTTCTCGACCCTTAACCCTAACACCGTGCCTTGGCTGACCCTGCACTCTGTCCTTTTAACTCGGGACATTTAAAGAAATCATAGTCATCTTGTAGAAGAATATATTTTAAGAACTTTCTACTACGACCTTATTACTTCTCATATTACACGAAGCAACTACACCGATTATTTAATAATCAGTTTGATAACTTATGATCGACGTTGTTCAGAGTCTGGAGCAGGCCTGGTGTTAATTTGTGATGATGATGATGATGATGATGGACAGATGAACTGTCTTTAAAGTAAGTATCAGAGCAGCATTCAAATCACCTCACATGAATGTTAAATTATTTACACGTCTGCTTAAACTAAGCTTCATTCAGTTATAAAGTTTATCTCAATAAACCTTACCATCACGCTAGGGGAAAAATCGATGTATATTACCAAGATAGATGATACTTAAGCATGGAAGTCTTAACAGTTAAACTCACAGCTCCAGGTTCCTGAGCTCGGCTCACTGAGTGTCTGTGTGGGTTCCCTCTGAGTTCCCTTGGTTCCTAACACCTACCAGAAGCATGTCAGGTGACCTGTCATCTCTTTAATAGCCCTAGGAGTGAACAAGTGTGTGTGTGTGTGTGTGTGTGTGTGTGTGCAGTTACTAATAATAAGTTTATGAAGGGAAACAGAATTCAAGCGAATACATTAAACATTTCCTGTGAATAGATTTCCCACACATTCTTTATCATCATTTTAATATGTTCTTCTGGTCGCTGTTCAGTGGTTTGGTTCTTTAAAGTAATAATGTAATGATTCTCATCCCAATAAAAAAAACCAGAGCACTATAGAACTGTGTCTAAACAGTATGTGCATTAAAGATCATCTGGACACTAACTTCAGTAATTTAGTTATTATGATAATTATGATGATGGTGATTATTATTATTATTTTTATTATTATTATTATTATTATATACAGTCTGATATACACAAGCCTAAAACGTGAAGTTGTATGTGATCTTTTGAATGATCTTTTTTTTAATGAAAGAGTAATTAATATGTACATTTTATATCATCACAAGATAAATATGCAATATCACAATATACAATAAGTCAATAACATAGTACACAATAGTGCACAAAATGTGATGTAGTAAGCGTATAAATGAAATGACTATTACTGTACTTTCTATTTATTCAAATTAATATACACATTAAAAGAATAAATTAATAAAATAAACTCCTAATCTACAGCTTTAGAACACAAAGGGTGCCAGATCCCAACTCTGAGAATCACGGCTCTAAAGTCTTATTTGTGTTTGTTTGTGTTCATTAATCACACGTCAGAAATGAAGAATTAGCCGAGACATCAGCGCTCAGTGTGCTGGAAGAGGCAGGAAGAAGACGGCATTCTGGCCCCTGTGGGTCTTTGGCCCTGTTTTCATTTGCCCGTTTTTCTTGATGCCCACGTACCAGACGCCGTGCTCCCGATGTTTGTGTGAACTGTACGTGTTGTAGTGGTTCTCCTCCATCTTCTCAGTGAAGTAGCACTCGTCATTCAGCGTGGACTGGGATGTAAAACGAGAAGCACAGAGCAGTGAAGTGTGTGTGTGTGTGTGTGTGTGTGTGTGTGTGTGTGGTTTAAACTTCTATATGGGAGTCAGAGACTTTCAAGTCAGAGAATCTTTAAAACAAGTTCAAACATTGCTTATTGCATCATTTTACAGTCTTTGTGGTCTACTATGCTTACTGAAAATTGCCTGTTTAGCATTGCTGTGTGGGTTTTAGAGGAACCGCCCTGTTACAGTTATATGCATACAGCACACATGTTTAGTTTTTTTTTGGTTGTTTGAGCTTGAAAACAGTGTAAATGTAACTCACTGTGCCGTAAAGCTTTCCGCTCCTGTCCATGGCCAGGTAACGTCCGGCCTCGTGACCTCTGATGATCACCACACCTGCGCTCACCGCTTTCACCTTTAACATGGCTGTGGGATAAAAGTGTAGCAGACAAATGTTTAGTTCAGAGGTGAGTCTTACAGTTGGACGCTGTAGCAATGTTCTGTTACTGTCTGGACCTTTACTTTTATTACAAATGGAATCCATATTGTAGACATGACACATCTGGAAAGCTGGGATCAGGGCTGCACGAGGGTAGGAATGTGTGGCGACGATAAATTAAGATGATTAGACAAAACATACAGTGTAAATGTACACTAATTAAGATATCACATTTTACATCCTAAGACACGAACAAGCACAACGTCCAGGTGTTCAACCTCCTGAACAGTATAATGTTCTCTCCACTGTGCAATGAAATATCTGCAATATTAATATGTGCAGTACCACTGATACCCCACGCCCCATTCCATTTCTTGTTAATTGTATTTGTGTGTGTGTGTGTGTGTTGTTGTTGTTGCCCTGGAGGCTTTTGTCACCAAAAAAAGTTCCTTGTTTGTGAAAATGTACTTTCTGATTCTGATCCATGACTCCAAGTTCTGGTCAGCATTTTCAGGGAAGCTTATTCTAAAGGCTATTTAAAGCTTTGACACAATTCACCAGAAAGTGAGTGATGTGAAACATTAACGTCTGAGATGAATCGTATGATCAGAAAATGTTTGCCGTCAGCAGTTATGAAACAGAAGAAACTGCTAAAAGGTTTATGATGTGGATTAATTGTGAATCTCCACCCAGCTTTCTCTCCTGCTGATCTGTGATGAAATCTGATGTTGAAGTTTTTTTTTTTTAATAAATAAATAAATAAATAAATAGTCATTTAATTAATTATGTAGACAGTAGGTTATTCATCTTCCCTGGTGAAAGAGAAGCTACATAATAATGTACAGAATATAAAGAGGAGAAAGTGGAGTGACAGATAAAGGTGGAGTTTAGCAGCTGATTTGCTGACAGTGTAGATTGGCATGAAAATAAACACACACACACACACACACACACACCCTGGACATGGTGTTGTGCTGTATGAAGTCAGTGTGTGAGTAGGTGAATAGTGTAGGTGTTGGAGTGCTGCTCTTACTGTAGGGGTCGCCCTCCTGCCTGGTGCCCTCCACCCCCCCTCCGGGCAACACGCGCAAAAACTGCCCTCCGTTCCTGCAGTAAAGCCGCTTCAAAGCGTCGTAGCTCGGCTGCTCGGGATCGAACGGTGATGGTGAAGGTCCGAGGACCGTAACGAGACCCTCCGACATCGCGCAGAGTCGGTACGGAACCCGCGGCCCGGAAACTCGCCCTGTTTATGAAACGCGCGCACGCACAGGTTCGGGTTCTCTCTCTCTCTCTCTCTCTCTCTGTGTGTGTGTGTGTGTGCACCGTAACACCGCCCCTCTGATGTGATCACACACTGCACTCAGCGCGCAGAAACCCGACAGTGTCCGAGCATGAGACTAAAACACACACCTCACTGTATCTCAGAGTGAAGAAATGCAAGAACTCGGCCAGAATCTGATTAAAATTACACCTGACCTCTGATGACTCTCCCATAAAGACAGCAATGTGTGCAACGTTAAAACACCATTTTCAATGGAAAACTTGAGCTTCTTTTAGAAAGCACACACTCTGTCCATGTGAGTTTTATGATTTGTAAGTGTTTCATGTTTAATACTGACTGGCCTAGTTTTTGCTGCTCATTTCTCTATATTGTATATTGTTGGTGACACGGTGGTGTAGTGGTTAGCAGTGTGGCCTCGCACCTCCGGGGTCAGGGTTCGGTTTCCACCGCAGGGTCACTGTGTGTGGAGTGTACTGTACATGTTCTCCCCGTGCTTGGTGGGTTCCCTCCCACAGTCCAAAGACATACAGATTAGGCCAATTCCCAAATGGGAACAATTGTCACCACTGGTCTGCAGAGGTTCTGAATGGATGGGTGGATTGGACATTTTATTATTTACAAGGGGTGTTTAAATCAAACTGAGACCTTTATTAACAGTACAGAATAACAGAACACAGTTCTGAGAGTAAAAGCTCCCTTTATTTCTCTATATAATCCCCTGATACACTAATGCACTTATCACAGTGTTTCACTAGAGCTTGGACACCATGAAGGTAGAAAGTTTTCTCAGTACTTCGGAGCCGTTACCGGACTCCCTGCATCATTTACATCTGAAACGCCGGCCTCCCAGGAACTCCTTTAATGTCCCAAACATGTGGAAATGTCTTGGTGTGAGTTCAGGACTGTACAGGGGACGTGGTGATAACTACCAGCCGAGTTCACACACAAAGATGCGTCTCTTCCAGAAGTTGGCGATAATGATTTTCAAGGATCAGGTGTTCCACTCGCTGAGTGTTTAAAAGGAAGTGCAATTAAACAGAGCACAAGCTAGTGTGATTCCCCAGGATATTTCCATATGTACAAAGGTACTGTAATTCTAGGTAAGGTTTATGGTTTAATGAGATCAAGACCAAGATACAACATGAGGAAACCAGAAAGCAGATGAGAAATCAAGGCTCAGTCATGACTGTTATAAAGCACACCAGGCGCATGAGAGTGCCGTGTGACGGTCCTTTTATACTGTCAGTAATAAATGTCGGGTGAACGTGACCGTGAGAGTGTGTGTGATGGCGGTGTAGTCCAGGGCGGTAATATTTGTCGGCTGCACCTTCGGCTGGGAAATGATGTATGATGCCGTTTCTGTTGTAGACTTGACAGTCATCTGTAATCCAGACAAATCCGATGATTATAAAGGGGTTGAATACTTTTGTAAGTTACCGTGAGTTCCTCTTTGCACTGTCATCACTGGCACCTGCTCAGTCAGGCCAGCATCTCCTCTGTACGAAGCTAGACTGGTGTGTGTTCAGCTGAGTGCTGTGTATAGAATGGTTCATGTTTGTGGAAATCTGTCCTGAGTGATGTACTGAAAACACTCCAGATGCCAAACTAAACTCAGAAAGGAGAGACTGAAGTTAGACAGGTTTATATTTCTTTTATACAGCACTTAGTTCTTGTTCACTAATTTAATCTGATATTAACTCTAAACACACCGGTGCATTTCACAGTGTGTATCACGCCACTTATCTGTTCGCTATATAAAATTCCAATTTTACATTGAACTAAACACTAGACACTAGACACTACACACTACACAGTACACAGTACACAGTACGGTATCTGTACAGCTGTGACTTTGTTAGGATGAATGTCTCTCACAGACCAAACAATAAACATAACATTTGTTCATGTTGTATCTGAATCACTTTATCCCACTCTTCATCCCGCTGTCCTGAGATCGTTCCCGTCTCTGTGCTCCACATGCGGGATGTTTTGTGAAGCCCTCATGCCCTGGGCTTGGAAAGCAGAAGAGAAGAAAAGACCCCACCCCCCACACCCCCACAGAAAGAATGTGAGGCCTCTACCCACACCGGGCGAGTTTCCATGTGGTTCCAACATGGAGACAAATCGCATTACTGGAAACTGAGCCTTAGTGCTCAACAGGTCTGAGAGAAATACCACACACACCAACGAGTGTGTGAGACTAACACGCAACCACTGGAAGAATTTACCTGTATTTAGAAAATACCTGGGTACTGGTACTTTGTTCCTCTAATTAGGTATTATTTTGGTTGTATTTATACTTTTACATGTAATTACATGAAATTAAATACTTGTACTTAATTCCATTTTTAAATAACTTTTTGCTAATTATATTTCAACCTTTAAAATACTTGATACTAATCTCAAAGGTCACTTCCCCTTCCAGACAGTGACTGCTCACAGTGGATCACACATGGGCTCAGTTTAGCATCCAATACTTTAAAGCGTCAAAACCTTCACATGATACACACTGTAGTTACAAATCACACTGTACACAGATAATTCCTCGGACAGCAGTCTAGAAGTTCCCACTCTTCCCAAGTCCCCGGGAGACGTACCAGATCAGAAAGGAATCTAGATGAATGTCTTCCTCAATCCCTGAGAGATGGTGGGACGAGGCGAGCAGTTCTGGAGAATCGGAGGTGCGGTGCAGGGGTGATTAGAGTTACCCCAAGATTGCGGCCAGTGACTGAAGGAGTGATCTGATTATTGTTCAGGTAGATCACAAGGTCATGACCGAGGGATGAATCGCCAGGGATGAACTGCAGTGCGGTTTTACTCAGATTGAGCTTCAGCTAATGAGCTGCCATCCAGGATGAGATGTCTGACAGATATGCTGAGATCCGTGTGGAAACCTGAGTGTCTGAGGGAGGAAAGGAGAGAATGAGTTGCGTGTCATCTGCGTAACAATGGTATTAAAAGTCATGCGATGATATGACCCTACCAAGAGACATGGAAAACAGAAGAGGACCAAGTACTGAACTCTGTGGGACACTGGTAGAGAGTTTTGTGACTTTGTGTCACCTCATATGACCTATGCTCTAGGTAGGAAGCAAACCATTGCTGTGTTGTTCCACAGATTCCAAGGCTTATAAGAAAAGATAATAGAATCTTGTGGTTCACCATGTCAAATGCAGCTGACAGGTCCATGAGGATGAGAACGGATGCATGTCCTCATTAATTTGGTTCCCCAGTTAAAAACATTTATTTTTAGTTTTAAAAAGTTGCAATTTTTTTACTTAAGTAATTTTTTGGCTGTTTTTGGGTTGTTTTTTTCTCCCCTGCCAAGAACCAACAACCAGCTAACGTTTCCTTTCAGATTTGAAATAAACTCTTACTTTAATGAATAAATGACAGTAACCTGGGTCGAGGTTCACGGTTGATCCCGGTTCTTCAGATGAGAAATGTCACTGAATCCATTCCATCACATTAGTGTAAGGGCTAAATATATTCCAGCCTTGTGTGTGTGTGTGTGTGTATTCTTGTTCAGTGTTCAGTGTTCTTTTCCAAACCTTAGGGGTTTATTACTGTAAATGACCCAGGACTAGCACTAACCCTTTGCTCACTAATGTGGGTTTTTTAGTGCCATCTGCCCCAGAATATCTCACTCACATTCATAAGTCACTGTGATGACCACCACAAAAGAGCAGCCCGAAGTCAACGAGACAAGCTGGGAAGTTTGGCAGAAGTGGGTGGAGCACCTGCCAATCATTTACAAAACAGGTCCTGTTGATGAGCATCTCGTCAGTTTTAAGGGATGGTGCCCATTTAAGCAGTATATGCCAAACAAACCATCTAAGTATGGTCTAAAGATATGGACAGCATGTGATGTGAAAACCTTATGCCCGGAATATGCAAGTGAACACAAGCAAACACAGGGGAAGTGCGGGGGGTCCTAGAAATGACAGCAGGGCTACTTTAAAATTGTACATATGTTCAAACAGTGTATGGGTCAAGCATTATATCTGTAATATAGGTAAGTTTCCCATGTGAACATTTGGGCTTTTGTTTTCAATAAATAAATCATATCAGTCAATTTTGACCGGAAATACAAAAGTTGTTAATTTGTGCCACAGTTTAAAAAATTTAACTTGTTCCAAAAAAGGGACTTTGGTAAACATTTCAGTGAAGTACTGTGTGATAAAAAGGAAAATAGGTTTCATCTTAGTAATTGTTATAGTTAAAGTAAAATCTTTATAATGTTTTCCCCCTAAAACACAAGAGGTATGAGCTCAGGTAAATGAGGCCTGCAGGACATATACAGCAAATACAAAATCAAAACATGTAACGTTCACAAGAGCTGAAGTTGATAAAAAAAAGATCTAATACAACATTATATGATAATATATGTATTATTGTGGATTTATAATGAAACAAAATGCTCCGTGAACATTAGGAGTGTGAGCCCAAAACGAGCACAACATGAGGGTTAAGCTAATCATTACTACAGCTGTCCTGTTCGTCATGTCAGTGTGATCTGAACACTTTACACCCTGTAGCTGTGTGTTGTTATGTGAAGCTAAAAGCATGATGTCATCCTTCTGAAGTCTAATCAACTTCACTGCTTTGTGGAGAGACACTTTCCAGGGTGTTAGCTGGGACATGTGGTTAAAACTTTTACATTTACAACGTTTAGCAAACGCTTTGATCCAGAGTGACTTATAGAAGTATTATCAAAAACACGTCCTCATGCTGGGGCCGAACAGGGCGGTGAGTGAGAACACTGCAGAAACACAACTCTGCTAAAGTCCAACTCGGATGGATTTATACGGCAAAGCTTGACCAAGGCTGACTTTTTTCTAACTCAGTCGCTGGCACGGTGGCATGTTAATAGGTTAATTGGCGTTCCCAAATTGCCCATAGTGTGTGATTGAGAGTGTGTGCCCTGCGTGTGGCACTTCGTTCTGGGTGTCTACCCGCCTCGTGTCCTGGAATAGGCTCCTGGCTCCCCATGACCCTTAGACGATGTGAGAGTGTGTGAGAGAGTGTCATATAGTCTCACACACACACACACACACACACACACACACACAGTGACTGTCTCTGTTCTCTTCACTGGTGTTAAAACTGGACTGGAAAATAAGCTTGTGCAGGATTTATTCTCCTGTTCACTTTTCCAGGACCTGGTTTCCCCTTATCCATCACTGTGAGGTGACTTTATATTATACCCTTTAAGAGCATTTAATTGTAGTACACTGTATAAATAAATAAATAAATGAATAAATAGTTTTTAAAAATAATTTTAATATGACCACAGGGTGGCGCAAGAGACAAGTACAGACCCGAGTGAAATGAACCTAAACTAATAAACCCAGGTCAATAACCAATAAACCAATAAACAGGTCTATTTGGCATTTATTACATTTTAATAAATAATCAATCAAGGCAATTATTTATGGTAATAACCATCACATTTTAGCAGCACAAAAGAACCAAAAAAAAAAAAAAAAAGAACATTAAAGACAATCACACACTGATCAGGTTAAGTGGGATCAAATCAACAAAGCAGCAGAATACAAATGAACACACACACACACACGCGCGCGCGCAAAAAGGATCACCGAGGAGGAAGTAGAAGGAGACAACAACAAACAAACAAACAAACAAACCAATAATATAAAAAAAAACAAGGGGCCAAAAGACAGCAAGCAGGGATGTTACATGCACTAAACTAGAATACGCACCAGGGGGCGCTAACAGAAAAGAGAGCAAAATACACGCTTGTTCAACGCATACACTCCAATAAATACACAGTAAGTGCATAAATAACACAAACAAACAAACAAATAAATTCATTAGTTAAAAAACACTTAACGTTTGAGATCTAACTATATATATCATCAATGAGACCTATAATAATTAAACATATACCAGTATAAACCAGTTATGCAATGCAGTCGACTGGTGGACCTCATAAATGATGAGAGAAAAACAGTCTGCCCTGATAGATAGATAGACAGATAGATAGACAGATAGATAGATAGATAGATAGACAGATAGATAGATAGATAGATAGATAGA
>JAQMYJ010000027.1:28108-45976 GCA_030014305.1 Clarias laeviceps | reverse complement strand
ATAGATAGATAGACAGATAGATAGACAGATAGATAGATAGATAGATAGACAGATAGATAGATAGATAGATAGATAGATAGATAGACAGACAGATAGATAGTACTTTATTAATTCCAAATGGAAATTGGTATGACACTTTAATTTCCCACGCCATTTTATTACTTACATGATTTCTGATAGCGCTGTCGCCTTGCACCTCCAGGGTCCGGGTTTGATTCCCGTCTCTCTGTGTGAATGGAGTTTGCATGTTCTCTCCCTGTGCTTGGTGGGTTTCCTCCGGATACTCCGGTTTCCTCCCACAGTCCAAAGATATACAGGTTAGGCTAATTGGAGTTCCCAAATTGCCCATAGTGTGTGTGTGTGTGTGTGTGTGTGTGTGTGTGTATGTGTGTGTGTGCCCTGCGATAGATTGGCACCCTGTCCAGGGTGTAGCCCGCCTCGTGCTCTAAGTCTCCTGGGATAGGCTCCAGGTCCCCGCGACCCTGAATACGGGATAAAGTGGTATAGAAGATGAGTTGAGATGAGTATAGCAAGAAAAATCTACATAGTTTATAAACAGCTGTTATTCTAGTATAAGGATTTGTGTATTTTAATCATTAACATGGGGATGTTTTCGAGAATATAAAGCCCTATAGTTTAGTGCTTTTTAGGTCTAGTTTGGTCAAGATTACCAAGGGACCAAGGGGTAAGGAGGTGGTTCAAGAACATATGATTTGCTTCTTTACAAAAGGCTCTGCTCCAGAACCCAGCTTGTAGAGTTTGACTCACGTTATCAGGCTAATAGGGTCAGCATCAGCATGGACGCTCATGACATCACTTTCTGGCCTGCTTGAAAGTTCACAAAACTCATCTCTTATTAATTTTCATATTAACACACTTGTGCTCAGGTCATGGTGTATTTATCCATTAAGGTCTACATGCTTTATTAGGTTTTTCTTTAAAAGAAAAAAAGTCCTCATCTTTTGAACCTTTAAGAAGCTTTCCTGGATAAAGTTACCAGAATAGCTGGAAATGAAAGCTGGAAACTGTAACAGAAATCCCTGTCCAATCCTTATTTAAAAAAAAATAATTGACTATTGCTATGGTTCACATTATTTGCCTTTACAATTACTTTTAAATACTTTGTGAACAGGATGATGGGATTGGAGTCAAAACACAGAGAAAGTCAGAGAAATACTGGAGTCAGAACGCTCTCTTGGGTCTCTGTGGTCGTTGACAGACGGTTTTTTTTCGTAACGTGATTCATTGGCATTGGTTATATTTCATTCCCCTGAAACGCTTGGTTTAAATGCGCTTTGAAAGCAGTTGTGTTCTTTCCTAAGTGAGGGTTAGTCATGAGCAGATCATTTTAGTGGAAGCATTTGAGCTGTTTTTCCAGAAACAATAGAAAATATTTCATCAATGTTAAGTTTCCATGACATTTTCCAGAGTGTCTCAGAACTTCTGGCGCACACAGAGGAACTGCTCTAGGCAGATCGTGTACAGATCTACAATAATACATTTCCCAGAGGAGATTTAAATACCTTTTGATGAGCCAAACACGTTTTATCCACGTATGTTTGATAATGATGCTGAAATTTAATTTGCGCAAAACATGTTTTTTCTGGTCTTTTTTTTTATAAATGTGTTTGGTCAACTGGCCAGTGATGTTGCTACAAAGTCCTGCGTTTCTTCTGTAATGAAATGAATGTATGTTCCCAGCACTGAGTTCTGCATTATATTTTTACACATTCTATTCTGGTTACTGTATGCAAAAAGGAAGTAGGTGCAAAGATTTTGCAGAGAAATAAACCACATGAGAGAGAGAGAGAGAGAGAGAGAGAGAGAGTTCATCCAACCAAATAATGTAGAGTAAATGTTTACCAGACAAACTGTCAGTTGTACTGAACTCCTGTACAAATCTATAGGATGTGTGAACTGTGAAGGTGCCATTACCAGAAGCTTGGTTCCTATCATCGGGTTTATTTATACTTGATTATCTTAATCAGTTCTGGATTTCACAGTCAGCGTAACCCTTTGTTGCATGACTCCTTTCCTCACTCTGGATTTTGGTGTAAACAGATGTTTCATGGGTTTAGTAACCATGACGCAACAAAGTTATAAGAAAACGTGGGCTCAGCATTCGGCTGTTTACTTAATCAGCTTGTGTTACGCTATAGTTACTTAACAGTTATTAACGTTAGGACAGTATTTATGTACTTCTTTTTTTGCAATCCATTTACTGCCCAGGTGCTTTCCGACCATCTGCACACACACTCCTCTGTTAAACGTGTAGCAGCAAAATATCCTGCACATGCGGTACAAACCGGTGTGAATAGCAAAAATTCATCCAGTTAGGATCAGTACCAGTGATCGGACACACTGTGCTCATAAAGGCTCACAGGACGATGTGCAGGGAAAACTATGCTGACTCAAATAACCACTCTGTGCTCCTGTGGTGATCAGAAAAGCATCAGAGTTTCCAAAACAGATTCTGAGGTTAATGTGATACAAACAGCAGAAGGTGTCTATAGTCTACAGTGGAGACAGACTTACTCACACACAGACTGGAAATAGAGACCAGGTGATGCTTTATAATCTACTGTACAGTTATTTTTAGGGTATTCATTTTTTGCCAGTGTAGAATGAGATGCCTGATAATAAAGCAATAACTGGATGGTTAGACAAAGGACGGTTCGGACTGGTGAAAAGATTTTCGGCGCTCCCCTGCCCACATATCAAGAACTGTATAAATACAGAGTGAAGAAAACGGCTCACTTTGGACCCCACACGTCCAAGACATCTTCCTATTCTATTTCTTGTTAATTGTATTATTTTGCATGTGTGTGTGAGAGTGTGTGTGTATGGTCTCTGGAAGCTTTGTTCACCAAAACAAATTCTTGTATGTGCAAACCTACTTGGCAATAAAGCTCTTTCTGATTCTGAACAGCTCAATACTCTTTCATCCAGGGTCAGAGTGTCTCTCTCTCTCTCTCTCTCTCTCTCTCTCACACACACACACACACACACACACACACAGAGCACGACAGATGTTTGATTTGTTTATTTATTCATTAATGTTTGAAAGAACTCAGGGTTCCTCTTCAGAATTTGTTTTGGCTTTATTCCTTCTTTAAGTGATCTGCAACACAGTACAGTTATTCACACTGAAAGCAGCTCATGTGTTCACACTGTACAGGTACAAATCTGCAGAAATTTGTGTGATCAAAAACACAAAATAGTTTGATCAAACAAACAAACAAACAAACAAACAATGAATTTCCATTTTCTAAATACTTGCAGGTATACATTATAATTCCTCTGCTTTGATGATAAAACATATATTTAGCTATATATATATATAAATGTTTATTATTAATCACAAAAATAAAAGGTTCCTCTTCAGAACAGACGAAATCCCCGCTCCTCCATGACGTCACGGCTCTCGCACCGAACAAGCTTGGAGTTCGCCCCGCCCTCGCGTGGTTTTCCTGTCGGATTGGCGCGCTTTAAATCCCGTCCTGTGATTGGCTGGAGGTCCGTCAGTCACCGGATTACCGGGCGGCGGTAGGTTGGAGCGGCGGTCGGGGGGATCGAGGCGTTTTAAACGCGCAGAGAGGATTCCGCTCTTCCGCACCATCATCATCATCATCATCTCCCTCTGATCTCCCTCAGGTCCTCCTGCAGTCTCGCGGGCCGGCCGGAAGTGGCGCACTCTTTGATGTCGCTGTTTGTTGTTACTTAGTAGCAGCGTGTTGCAGCGCGCGCGGGGGGATGAGACAATGTAACGCTGACTGACTCTCTGACGCGTCGCGAGTGTGTGTGTGTGGTGTGTGTGTGTGTGTGTAGTGTCTCTCTCTCTCTCTCTCTCTCTGTGCACTCTGATCGCGCCCCCCCCCCCTCCTCTCCCTCCCTGTGATCCGCACCCCGGGGCAGTTGGCGGTGGCAGTAACAGTGTCAGGATGGGGCTGCCCGCGCTGGAGTTCAGTGACTGTTACCTGGACAGCCCTCAGTTCCGGGAGAGATTAAAGTCTCATGAGCTGGAGCTGGACAACACCAACAAGTTCATCAAGGAGCTGATTAAAGACGGGAAGGCGCTGATCCAGGCCCTGCGGAGTAAGTCCTCTCTGTGTGTGTGTGTGTGTGTGCTGTTTGGGTGGAGAGAGCTCTGATCCGTATCGCAGTAGAACCGTTATGTTGTGTGTGTGTGTGTGTGTGTGTGTGTTGCATGCTGGAATAAAAGCGTGTCGTTCTGCTCCTCATATGTTGCAGCTCTCATGTTGACTCGGGTCATATCGTTTCTCACACCTTCAGCACCAGGATTGTTCTTCACTGCACAGCTTCAGTTCATGCACTTAAACTCTAACTAGTTTTGTGATTTTACACTCTTGGCATTCTTATTCATATTATCTTATTCATATAAATATTAATCAGACACCCTTTTGTTGTGTGTTTTATTCCCCGGCAAATGTAACATCTGTTACGGGAACAGCATGCTGTACACCTTCTCCGTTTAGAGTTACACATAACGTTACACATAGGGGTTAGCACTGTCGCCGTGCAACTCCAGGGTCAAGGGTTCGATTCTGTGTGTGTGTGGAGTTTGCATGTTTTCCACGTGCATGGTGGGTTTATTCTGGGTACTTCGGTTTCCTTCCACATTATAAAGACATGCAGGTTAAGCTAAATTGCCTGGAGTGTATGAATGATGGATTGGCACCCCGTCCAGGCTGTACCCCGGCTCGTGTCCCTAAGTCTCCTGGCATAGGCTACAGGACCCCCTGCGACCCTGTATATAGGATAAAGCGGTATAAATGATGAGTGAGTGACAAGTATATTGGGGTTGTCACTTACAAATCAAAAAGTCTAAACTCTTCTGTAAAGGTTTACCTCTGACTGTTACAAAGTGCTGACACTGGAGACTCCTTCCAAAAATTGGTAAATATTTTTTAAAATCCTGTTTAAGTGGATCCTCCAGACCCACACAGAGGTTTCTCTACACGGAAATTTCTGCATGGTTCATGTGTTTGTCGGTGTGTATCGTTGTCAGTGTTGGATAAAAGACCTGACGATGTCACACCAAGTTTTGTTGCAGAAGCACAGACAGGCCAGATGACAGGGTTCGCTGTAAGACCACTAGCCTGTACTGCAGACTGTAATGTCGACTCTACAGACAGTAAACAGAGGCGAGTGTTACCTGTGTGCTTATAAACACACAATGGACCTTCTATTTAAACACACACGATGAAAGACTCCTGTTCTGTACCATATTCATTACACTCCCAGTCTGCAGCCATGGCTCTGTGATGTTAAACACGTGTCTGCAGTGTGGTTTGGATATTTTAATTGACACTAAAGTCCAGATGATGAGACAGGGCGGTTACTGATTCACGGAGGGAACGATGGCCGTGATGCACGATGCAGTGAATAACCATCACTAACACAAGCGTGGTGTCGCGGACCGAGAACACAGAACCTGCGAGAAAATATTCTCTGAGCTGCGTAGACAAGTTGCAGATTATTTATAGGAATGAATTCTCTTTTTTTGTAACGATTTATTTCCTTTTCTTTATTAAAACTCGAATTAAAAATGACTTTTTTGCATTGAAGCAGACAAACACTCTCTCCTTCACCGGACTTGTCGTTTTATTAAGAAACCACAAAGAAGCAGAAACTCCTCTGTCTTGAAGATGTCAAAAACATAAAGTTACGGCTTCACGTCTGACTGTTACAAAGCGCTGACACTGGAGACTCCTTCCATAAAATGCATTAATACCAATCAGATCAGAGAATTTATCAGTCCTGTGCTGTAACAGTGTAATAATGCACTTATTTCTTCGAATAAAATTGCAGCTGAATAACGAACTTTTAGCAAAACGATGGCTGTAATGTTTCAGTTGAAACTGCAACAAATATGACTGTCTTGTATTTGAGATATACAGTAAGTTAGACATGGAAATGACAAGACCTGAGAGTGAAAGAGATGTGAGTTAAGTGAGATGAATTAGTTTAGTGTGGAAAGCCGTTAATGCTACTTATTGTTTTTTTAAGGGTAAACTTTGACCTTGGCCTGTTTTCTTCTCCGCTCTCACAGTCGTGTCAGTTGTTTGTGTTCCAGAACTTGTTCAGCAACTCGGATCACATTTCCATGTGAATTGTCTTGTTTCTATCTCTGTGACTTCAGCTCACGGACTCGTATAATGCGTTAATTACAGTAGCAGACGGGTTCCTTATCTTTATAAACACTGTGTGAGTTACAGAGTTACAGCTGACGGTTTGACTGCAGTCTGCAAGTGTTCACGGTTTAAGACGATAATGTATAAGGTTAATATGGAGTCATAAACTCCTCATGCTTTTCACTCACACACAGGCTCATGAAGTGAAGAACTGAAGACATCTCCCTTTTTCTGCCGGTTGTGTTCCAGAAGTTTCTCCTTGATGGTGTGAGTGTTCGAGCATCACGAGTGTATTTTCTCAAACAGGGAACTGTACAGTGTGTGTGTGTGTGTGTGTGTGTGTGTGTGCTGTCCAGTCTACAGTAAATCCTGCTAGAATCTCATTTACCGCAGTGAAGTGATATTTTATTTATGGTTGATGTGAGCGCCGTGTCGACACGACGTCATGTTCTGGGATCCTCCCCTACATTCCACTAGATCGGAATAAAAATTCCAAGTTTTCATTAATTTTCCAAGATACAAAGTTTACTGAAGTGCAGCGTTATCCCTTCAGCTTCTTCCGTCTCTCGACTCGACTGACACTGTTTCATCCAGTATTGCTTCTGGTTTGGGGTTTTGTTGAACATTCATAGCAATCGTGGCTAAACTCTGTATCAGGGCATCTCACCGACATCGTTACAACTGAAATATTTCAGGTTTGTAAAAAGGGTTTAACGTGTACATAAAAACAACCATTAAAAGCAGAAATGGTGCGAATCTCTCCGATCTGTTGTCAGATTCTGTGAAGTGGTTTGTTATAGTTGAGTTTCATTTCATTTTCTCTTCCTGCTGATAAAGAGATGTCTGAGATATCGGAGTGAGAGATCTCCCAGAACTGGAGCCAGCGTTTGTCTGTACAGAGCACGTCCGAACTTCAGTCTGCAGACAGGAAGAGAGCGGAAGATAACCGGTCTTATAAAACAGTAATTACACCAGGCTTAGATAAGGACACGCTCTAAGTTTGAAAAAGATTTAAAAACTTCATAAAATACTGTCTGATGTCCATCAGTGTGATTTCAGAGATTCTCACTGCACTGTTTCATATTGCTTTATTATACATGCATTATTCTATAATATCATGTTATATATATAATACTGTATCTATTGAGTTTGTATCTGGAGTCTGATCATCTGAGTGACATCATCAGTGTTCGCTCAGTGAAGAAAGGATCTTTAAGATTTGTTCAACTTCAAGGTAGAACGAAGCTTCCATAAGTTTAGTCTAAGTGTGAGGACTAAATAGACATTTGGTCTAAGTGTGTGTTCATGTACATGTGTGTCTAAGTAAAGATGTGTATTATCTTTTGAAAGAAGGACCGTCTGACATCACTGTCCGTTAACTTTGAGTGTAACAGAGCTGTATTTTATGAGGATCTAAAAAAAAAATAAACTTCATTGACTTTTCACAATCTCAAGTGTTAATTAACTCTGAATTAATTATAAATCACAGTAACTCACATGATGATACACTATATTCCCAAAAGTATTGGCCCGCCTGCCCCTTCACATGCATATGACCTTGAGTAACATCCCATTCTTAATCCATAGGGTTTAATATGGATTAAGTCTCTGATGTCTAACCACGTATAGAAGGTGTTCCATCAGGTTGAGGTCAGGACTCTGTGCAGGACAGTCGAGTTCTTCCAGACCAAACTTGCTGTCTTTATGGACCTCGCTTTGTGGACTGGTGCGCAGCCACGTTTGGAACAAGTGTGGTCGTTTTTCAGGAGTTGGGCTCGACCCCTTAGTTCCAGTGAAAGGAACTCTTAATGCTTCAGCATGCCAAGACATTTTGGACAATTTCATGATCCCAGCCTTGTGGGAGCAGTTTGGGGACGGCTCCTTCCTGTTCCTACATGACCAGTGTACAAAACAAGGTCCATAAAGACAGAGATGAGTGAGTTCGGTGTGGAAGAGCTCGACTGTCCTGAACAGAGTCCTGACCTCAATCCGACAGAACACCTTTGGGATGAATTAGGGCGGAGACTGTGAGCCACGCCTTCTCGTCCAACATCATTGTCTGACCTCACAAATGCTCTGCTGGATGGACGGTCAAAACATCCCATAAACACAATCCTAAACCTTGTGGAAAGCCTTCACAGGAGAGTTGAAGCTGTTACAGCTGCAAAGGGGGCGGGGCCAACATCATATTAAACCCTATGGATTAAGAATGGGATGTTACTCAAGGTCATATGCATGTGAAGGCAGGCGGGCCAATACTTTTGTTAATATAGTGTATATCACATGACTTTATGTATCATGATGTACAGGAGAAAGTAGTGGTCAGTGATACAGTGATAGTGGAGAGCGTTGTCTCCTCACAGCTCCAGTGTTCTCCAGCTCCCTCAGGGTTCCTCCGTGTCTCCTAAACTTATATTGGCTGTAGAATCCTGTAGAATAGTGTTTGTTCTTTTGTTCGGGATTCATTAATATGTCCATCATGTCCCCTCTCTCAGTTGTCCCCTCATCTGTTCATTGAAATTCAAAAGCCGTGAACTGCAGCTATTAAAGCCTGACATGAACTCACATCATTTCTCCACAGTGGAAATTTTCCCACCAAGGAATTTCTAGAGGATTTTAATGTAAGCTCTTAAAGGTCAAGCACTTTCGTTTAGGCGTCCTGGCAGAGGCACGCACTCGATCTTAATAAGATAATGAAGGAGGCGTGAGAGGGAGACGGGGACGGGGACAGTGGGGAGACGGTCGGCTGCGTCTGTAGTCGTCTCCGTCTGGAAGAAAATCTCCACCAAGTCCATGGTTTTTGAAACCTCTGGTGCTTAACCAGGAAAAAGGAAGTGAGGTTCACTCGCTCGCTGGAATCTTCTGCCAAAAAAATGTCTGAAGGAGTATTTTCTGATTTCTGTTCTCCTCCATGGTGATGAGTGTGATGGGTTTGGGTGGAGGAGACGACTCGGTGTCGAGCGTGACAGAGCAGCGCCGCGCTCACTGGTTTGTTCTCGGTACAATATTTGGCTAAGATGGTAATGGGGAAGGAGTGGAAGAAACCATTTTCACTGCAACACACACACACACACACACACACACACACACATAAAATGTAATTTTACTTGGTCAGGACTTCCTGTTTTTTCCCTCTTATTGGGTGGCCGGTCTTACAAAAACACACTCTCAGCGGTCACACACCACTACTGGCCAAATGTCCAGCCTGGTTCACAGTGCTGATGAAGAAACACTCTGACTTCAGCTTCCTGAATAATGAGGAATCTCCAAGTGGACACCAGGTCGTGTGTTCTGCATTTACAGCGTCCTGAAAAAGACGTCCATCGTGTTCACAGTCAGAGTTAAAGCTGCAGGTGCCTTTGTCTGGTTTTCTGTCTTTCTGACTGACTGGATTTTCAGGCTTTGCCTGATACACACACACACACACACACACACACACGCCTGAACATGAAACCCGCTGACTCTTGTGAATCTGACTCTGACAGAACGTTTTAATCACGCAGCCGTGACTGCAGGTTCTGAATCGCGTCTCGAAACCGTCTCACGACACGTGCAGCTTCAACAGCTTCTGGTTTTAGTGCCCAGTGAGATCTGAACCATCTGATATGAATTAGAGGGTGTGTTTTATCTGTAAAGGACAGAACAGATCATGTGAGAGCAGAAACTGCACTCTGAGACCTGACTCGGGTTCCTCAGCGTGTTCTCACTGTCCTGCTTAAATAACGACCTTCTAGAATAAACGCTTCGATCGGAACAGGAAGTTGATCGGGCGGCTCATTGGGATTAAAAGCGTAGAAACCCAGGACCCTTTTAGAGCCGGACGCTTTAAGAAACTTGAAGTGATGCCACTTAGATCCTCTTTGAGAGTTATTGAATTCTGGAAGTGGGAGTAGATTTGTTGGAGTGACGTCTCATTACTCTTTGACACCCATGTGCTCTAAACGTGTTAATATTGACAGCAGGTTTTCCAAGGGTACGATGAGAGAAAACCTGTTTTAGGAAGTGAAGAGTGCTGTGGTGTCTTTCATTAAACAAACGTGTTGTTCTGTTTAGTCTGTTGTTTGGAAGATTGAGTTCAACTGTTTCATTAAGACTTTGGCTGGTCAGGTTGTCAGGTGTGTATATATAATCTCCTGCTACACTAATGCACTTATCCCAGTGTTTCACTAGAGTTTCGACACCATCAAGGTAGAAGTTTCTCTCAATACGCCGGAGTCGTGATCACAGTCTCCATCATTCACGTCTGAAACGCCGGCCTCCCAGGAACTCCTTTAATGTCCCAAACATGTGGAAATGTCTCGGAGTGAGGTGATCAGAGTTTGTTAATGAGGAGTGTGTGATCGCTCACTAGCTGTAAATCCAGCTTATACACAGCTGTTTCTTTTCGAGCAGTGTGCAGATGTTCCTGTTCGATATAAACCTGCTCCGGAGAGACGACTGGATTTAATATTTACTCAATACAGAAAGTATGCGATCACAAAGATCAGTGTAGTCTGGAGGAAAGCAAACACGCCTGCAGTCCTCACGTCAGCCCGAGCCGATCCTTTACTCCTCTTGGTGTGCGGAGTGTGAGCCGCGTGCGTGAGCCGCGTGCGTGAGCCGCGTGAGCTGCGTCAGGGAAGTGCTTAGTGTTTATGTTCTAGTAGATGATTCGTCTCTCGCTACACTTCTTATCTCTAGATAACGCTTTGGCATAACGGTGTGTGTGTGTGTGTGTGTTACTGAGACGCGCTGGTTGTTGTCTCTTCTTCATTATCATTATACTGAAAATAGACTTGACCTTGTGGTGTAGGGACGGAGGCTCTCAGTGGGAGTTATTGGACTGATTGAGGAGTCGCGTTAACATTCCCGGATTCATCACTGCTCTATTGAAGGCAGTTTTCCGACAGGAAGTGTGTGTGTGTGTGTGTGTGTGCGGTTAGAGTGATATTCAGGATACAACCACTGCTTTGTGATTAGTGTGTATAAGGCCTTAAAGGACGTGTCTTCAAATGATCTTTTAAACACCGTTATTAATTGGCTGATTTCTCCGATTTTAAGGTGTTGATTCATTTCCTGTAGCTGCAGCCTGCAGAGTTACTATAACCTACAGGTGCACTGGCTTTAGAGCTGTATTGTCTCAGTAGCAGCGAGTCGCTCAGAGGGACGCCATAAACGCCGCTTACATCAGTGTCACACGTTCTTTAGTGATGTGTTTAGTGTTTCTGTAAGGAGACGTTGTGTTAATGGAAGGAGTCTCCAGTGTCAGCACACTGTAACTGTACGCTTATGTTTATATAAATAATAATAATAATAATGTGATTATTTACAGCTGCTGTCCTGTAAGCTCAATGGGGGAAGGAGGTCTCGCTGACACACACTTCTGTTTTCATACATTACAGCTGTGGAACATTTATTTACTCATTTTTTTGGGACTGTCTGTAATTTGATCTTTTTACGCCTTTTGTTCTTGCTGTTGTCGTCATCATCAGGAGCCGCATTAGCGTCGTGTCTTTCTTCTCTCGAGCTGAATGCGCGCCTTTGTGTCCTCGCTCTGCTCTTTGCTCCTTCCAGCGAGTCTTCATGAGCAGTGTGCTGGAAGTGGCTGGACAATAGTGCAGTGTTTCCAGAGACGGAGAACAGACGAGGCGTGTCTGTGACCTGCCGGGTTACACGGCACCGACCCACCGGGTGGAACCTGCTTTCTGTTCCGTTGATTTAAAAAAAAAGCCCACGCTGTCCCTCTCAGGAGTGTGTATAAGTTCCTCGAGACGTGGCAGGTGTAGAGATAAGTGTAGAGAGTAGAGACTGGGCTGGTGAAACGATTCGACTTTAAACCAGAATGTACGTACGCGAGGGCAAAATAAACACAAAAAAAGTGTCAAAAAGTCGTCGGATTATTGCGATATATAAGCGCGTGAAATAATAATGAGGAATGTTTTTGTGGAAACGCTGATCCTGTGTTTTATCCCATTAAGAGAGAGTTGAGATGTTTTTCCTGGACGTGAGTGAGGACATTCAGACTCTCAGTCCTGCAGCTTTGGCAGCCACATGGTTACATAATCAAACACTTTTATTGCGTTTGAATGGAAGCTTTATTATTCTTTTATCACTCAGTAGCTGCGTACGGAGCCCCGCCCCCAGAGCTGCACTCCTGCACTGTGTGTGTGTGTGTGTGTGTGTGTGTACACGTGGTTGACCTCACGCTGCAGGTGACTTTGTGAGGATAAAGTGAGAATGATTAGCCAGGGTCATGGACGTGACCTTTAGGAGAGATCCGCCGTTTAGCTTTTTATCAGACGCTCATGTGTGAGAGTCACATGCTGTGTCGGATACACACCTGAGCGTCACGCGCCTGAGCCTCACACGCCCGAGCGTCACACGCCCGAGCATCACACGCCCGAGCGTCACACGCCTGAGCCTCACACGCCTCACAATGCAATGATGCTGTTTTCCAGGTGTTTTGTTATCAAACTGAATCACTGAGATGTGTATCGTGTATCGTAGAAACACTTTTAATTGTAGTGAGATGATATGTTTGTCGTGTGTGTGTGTGTGTGTGAGAGAGAATATGACTTACAGGAATTAATACATGTAGTAATGAAGAACACACTTCACTTTAAACATCTCCGTTAAAAGCTTTTACAGTTCAGACTGATTAGTGAATTCTTTCTTTTACAGTTTTCCTGTTTTATTTAATCAGCTCAGGTCTGTGTAAAGGAGTTTATAACTTCTTATTGAAGTAACAGTTCCATTGCTTTAAAGTGCAATTAAACATTGATAAATAATAATAATAATAATAATAATAATAATAAATGCTTTTTTATTTTTTATGAAACAGAATTTTTTTTATGATGGTACATCCCAGATATTTATGAGAAGAAGATTAAAACACATAAACATAATTATTTATAAAGATTGGGATAAAATCGAATCAGTGACGTATCGTGATTTTTTTCATGTGGCGACTCACGTATCACCAGACTGACTTCAAAAGAGATTTTTTAATGAATTCTTGATGCATTTAAGTTTGCTTTTTAGATGGTTGAAATGTTACAGTTCCTCTATGATCCTACAGGTGGCGTGCTCCAAACTGTTAACACATTGAGAGCTAGCACTACAAATGTACCACAGAATCGCAATACAAATCAAATCGACACCGAGGTATCGCGATGATCTCGTATCGGCCGGCCCCCTGCGGATTCCCCTCCCCTAATTAGAATAGAGAAAATACATTTATAAAAATATCTGAGTTAAAATCCTATTAAAATGTGTGTGTTGTCCTGATTGATCATGTTTTTATGTTTTTAATGGAGTTTTGTCCTCACACACGGTCCGATGAAGAAAGACATAATGGGGACAAAATATGAAGAAATGACTTGAAATGAGGGTGAAATAATTCCGCCGTATTTTGCTCACACTTCCTGATTTTGTGGTAGAAGCTTCTTAAAAAGCACATTAACCACGGAATCCACAGCAGCCCGAGTCAGTTCTGGTCAGATGTTCTTCCGCAGTCAGAATCAATACCGTTTTGTTCTTCTCCTCTAAAGACTTGAGTGAGACGACCGGATGCAGCAGATGGACCACCGACGCCTGCGTGATGAATCGCCTCTGTTCTCTGCTCCGTATCTGTGATGAGCTCCAGATTAGCGCTCTGTGTGTGTGTGTGTGTGTGTGTGTGTGTGAGAGCGAGAGAGAGCTTGTCGCTTGTGAAGAATTGGCCAAGCCAAACACACCGCCTCGCTCTGATTCGGGGTGTGAACTCCAGTGAGATGTCACCCCTCACTCCTCCGGAAGCGTCTCACTCCGTGTATCACATTTGGTTTCGTGTCAGAACTCCAGCGTGACGCTTCGTTTGAGGTGAAACGCGAGCCGGGTTCGAGTCGAGGAGCTGATGACTTTTGGCAGGCTGGAGTGAAACCCAAGTGTGTGATGAAGCAGCTCCTCATCCTGATCATCTTCATCATGGAGCTGATGAGGCTGTGTGGAGAGTCAGACGCCATGATTATACGCAGACGAGCTAAACACAGACGTTATTAACGTGTGAGAGATCAATTTTCTCCTTCATGCTTAAGACGGTTGTGTTTTTTTAGTGTTTAAGTGAAGCGCACGGGGGTGTGGAGGAGACGGTTAGACTCTGTTCACGGCCGCTCTTTAATGTTCCACATGAGGGCAAAAGGTCAGAGCTGCTCTTTTCACTCCCTTTGTCTTTTCGTTCACTTCTGTTCACCTCTGACCTCTGACCTCTGGCATCCACCCAGGCATTTTCACCCAGAGAACTGCCCTCACTGGGGATTTCCTCTTTAAATCCCAGTAGATCAGCAGTTTGGGAGAAACTCCGGCCAGAGTCACTTTAGTCACATTTCCTCTCCATTCTGATGCTCGGTTTGACCTTCAGCAGATCTTCTTGACTCCAGGTCTACATGGTTAAATGCAGTGTGGTGCTGCCATCTGATTAGATCTTTTCGATACAAAGGTCCCCTAACGACGTGGCCTGTGAGTGTGTGGCTTTATAGAAGTCTCGCAGTGTGTATTGAGCTCTGTGTGCTGATCTCTCCGCTCTGGTGATTATAAGGAACTCAGACTAAACCTGCTCAGTCAGTCAGCTATGATGTTAGCCTGCACCAGCAGTACCCGTGCCGCCACATGTTCCGCACGCTCTCGTGCTAATGAACATCGCCTCTGTTTGTCTCTTTAGCGCGGCTCGTATCTCCTCACCACATCCCCTGAACCTCACCATCATGTAGATGTCGCGGTTAGATGTGAAGTCGCTCTTGGTTTGTGCAGCGTTGCTCCTGGCTCGAGGACGTTACTCACCATCATATGATATGAAGGTCGAATTTAACACTCCAGGCTAGAAAAGTCCCAAAGTGTCCGGATTCAGGCGGGCCTGCGCTTGCTGATAAGACACGGAGACTGAGCGGGTTCAGGGTCAGGCTCAAGGTCGTCCTCGGAGATCGGACTCGCGGAGACACGTGTTTGGAAACTCATCCTTCACTTGGTGTTCTGAGAAGGGGAAAGAGGAACTTAGAGAAATCTGAAACTGTCAGTGTTACACATTGGAGTCACTTCCTCAGACAGGGCAGCGATGTTTCCATATTTATATCATGGTGCGGTGATGCAGCCTTGGGTTCGGGTTCCTCACGGCCTCGTAGCCGCTGCAGCTGCAGGCTGATACACACCCTCTAATCCCTCTGCAGCCTCGAGAACAATGAGAGCCACCTGCTACTGAAGAGTTTAGGACGCGAGTGTGATCCTGACACACACACACACACACACACACACACACACACACACAGTGCTGTGACCTTGACTGATGTGATGCGTGCAGGTTGCACTCATTACACTTGGTGAACAGAAACATCACTTATGAGCAGTGTGTGTGTGTGTGTGTGTGTGGGTTGGCGCTCAGAATACTGTAACTGACGCCACTTTCAGATCAGTGCGTGTGTGTGTGTAAAGGTGAACTGGTGAGATGAAAAACACAAAAACGAAAGCACTGATCTGAGTGTGTGATCTTTTCCTAAAGCCGTGCTGTAGATGCGTAGATAGAAGCTCTTCACTTTAGCAGCGCGCGGCTGTGGTCTGGTGGACGTAGCGGTGTTCACTAGCAGTGTAACGGATCTTTAGTTCGGAACGGTGTAACGGAAAACTAACTTTGGATCAGATGATTGTTTTTGGTCACAGATTGTATTATTTTTTGTGTAAACGTATATAATTTTTCATTTCATTTATTATTTGTCACTAATAGGAGACTTAAAGCAAGTCGGTGGTTTTAAATGAAAACTACATTCAAAGTATCCAGTGTTTAAATATAGTCGTAAATTAAATGCAATATCAGGCGTGATGATGATGATGATGATGATTTTATAAAATGTTTGTATATGATGATGAAGACACACAGGCCTTTTTTTTTCATTTGCTGCTGTTAAGATACTCATCATCATCATCATCTTTTGATATATATATATATATACACTATATCATTTGATGATGGTACTGTTGATCATCATCCTTTGCTACAGTGTGAGTTCTAGTCGTACGATATTATAGAGATGATGTTTGGCCTGGTTTTACTGGACTGGGTGTGGTTTTTAACACTGCACTGGGGGATTTTACTGGTTTGACCCAGAACACGGATAGACAGGGTTCGAGGCGGCAAAAAATGCAATTAATCAGTGCAGAACGTTTGAGCACATTAACGTGTAATGTTGAACTGGCCCACAAGAATCTCACTGCGCGGGTTTAAATGCTCGGGAGATCCCTCGTCCGTACTGAACTGTAGGGGGCGATCTGTACACCGCTAGTGTCCACGCTACACAACCCTCGCAGATGAAGCTCACACACACTACACACGTTACACACTGTTTCTCTGTGTGACTTCAGGAATTGTGTGTTTATTTGTGTTTCCTAACAACCAGCTGGATTTGACCCGCCAGAGAATTTCCTGCAGAAGTGTTATTATTGTATTATTGTCCTGTTTGGTCCTCGCGCTCACACACTGACAGTCTGAGGATGGAGTGGATTCAGGGATCAACTGCGCAGGACACCAGGGGAACTCGATTTTCCTGCTGGACTCTGATTGGCCGTTTCTCACCGCTGTTCCTGCTACACAGAGCGGCTCACTGTGTGTGTACTGTGTGTGTGTGTGTGTGTGTGTACTGTGTGTACAGTGTTAACCAGCACAGCATTCTCTCCACGGTGTAAATGCTACAGGAACTGTAAGGTGTGACTTAGACTCAGATTTGTGACAGTTCCAGTCTGAATTCTTTGGAAATGTAAAAAGTGAAAGTTTTCGTTATCATCTTTTCCCCACACGGAAGCCATCAGGGTGTGTATCCGAAACCCTCCGCATGCCTTCCGACTGATTCACTCTTTCTGCCTTTTCTACCTCCCTTGTCATCTTTCTGCTTCTCTTTCTGGCGTCCCAGGAAACGAGCCGTGATCTGTCTCAGCTGCAGTGATCAGGGGGCGTGTCCGCTGCTTTAACGTTCTTCCTCTATACAGATTTAAACAAGGCCGCCTCCTCGCACCGCTTCCTGCCGCGGTACATTCCAGGCCGCCCTCGTGCTCAGAGACGGGACAGGTGTCTGCACGCCCAGACCACATCAGCCCTCGGTCACGGCCTCGAAATCTGTGAATAGTCTAATGCATGAAAAGCTGGAACATCTGTATTTACTGGAGCACTGAGTTATTAATGAAATCAGGAGCTTTACTGCTTATTCCTCTTAGGAAGATTCTCATAGGTCTTTTGAATGTGTGTGTGTGTGTGTGTGTGTATTACTGATGGGAGTCAGTTACTAATCAATCGTGGGTCTGAGTAAACTAGAGGATGGGTTACTGCACGGTATGATGCCTCTCACACTCATGTGTTTCCTGGTTATCAGTCTCACCACCGCTCACTTCCTTCACACTGAATCATCCAACTGTCATCACGCTTTACGATTCTTTTTCTAATTTAAAACACTTTTTCCTTTACAGATTATCATCAGTAACTTGAGTCTAAAGGAAAATATTTCTAATTTTAGAACTTATTAGGTTTGTCGTCCTTTTGCTCTAATGACAGCGTGAGCTTTGGGTACAAACCTGGAGATCCGTGTTTGATTAAACTCGTCCACAGCAGCTTCAGGAGAAATGATAACAATTCAATTAAATTTTTCAATTAAATTTTATTTGTATAGCGCTTTTAACAATTGTCATTGTCACAAAGCAGCTTTACACAATCAAAAGAATT
>JAQMYJ010000027.1:9956-21730 GCA_030014305.1 Clarias laeviceps | reverse complement strand
ATCTCTGTGCACAAAATATTGTAAAACAGTCATTTCTTAAATTTGTTATAATAAAGTGAGTCTAAAACCTCAAAAAAAACCTCTCTCTCTGTCTCTCTCTCTCTCTCTCTGTCTGTCTCTCTGTCTCTCTCTCTCTCTCTCTCTCTCTGTCTCTCTCTCTGTCTCTCTCTCTCTCTCTCTGTCTCTCTCTCTGTCTCTCTCTCTCTCTCTCTGTCTCTCTCTCTGTCTCTCTTTGTCTCTCTGTATCTCTGTCTCTCTCTGTCTCTCTCTCTGTCTCTCTGTCTCTGTCTCTCCATCTCTCTCTGTCTCTCTGTCTCTCCATCTCTCTCTCTGTCTCTCTGTCTCTCTCTCTGTCTCTCTCTGTCTCTCTGTATCTCTCTCTCTGTCTCTGTCTCTCTGTCTCTCTCTCTCTCTCTCTGTCTCTCAGCTGATGGTGAATTATTATCTATTTTATTTATTTGTATAGAATTATGTACTTCTGTTCTCGAGTGCAGTGACCGGAGCTCATTGTGAGTGACATTCGGAGTTCTTGCCGTGTCTCTGTACAGGACTGCAAAGTGCCTCTTTATTTACACGCAGCTTAAACTTGATTGTTTTTTCACTTGTTACATCATCCAGAAAGTTCTCTTGTAATGGTGCAAACCTTCAGCAATCAGGATGTTGCACCAACGCTTCCGGAAATGAGGGAACAGTGGACAGTAAAGGAGAAGAATGATGTAGAGGCACCACTGGGAACGCCCCAAGACCTGCTGATCGTTCCCACGGCTCTGTCGCATGTCTGCTGTCTCTCCTCACGTCTCCTCTCGTCTCCCTTCGGTCTCCATGTAGTCGCTGTGGTTGTGCGTTGGAGAATAAAACTCTGACGTTGTCTGACTTGATGTCAGGTGTTTTTTGGCTACGCGAGGTTCTCTCACATTCTCCGGATGTTTCCTGATCTGTCACTGAAAATCAGTGTGTGTTGTATTGCTGTTTGGGGAACTGAAACTGTACTTCTTGCTGTTCGAGCCGTTACTGAGCAGACACACCTCTTCTCCTGCGCATCACCTTGGAGGACATTTACAAGAAACTCCGTCTGTACGAGGTGTGAGACGTTACCCACGCTGCCTCTCACCCCAGTCATGGCCTGTTCACCCTCCTCCCACCATGCAGGCGCTACAGTTGCCTCCGCGCCGCGGTTACCGCACTGAACAGCTGATCATGAAATACGATCTGTCTGTATGGCGCTGCTTCATCCACTATACATCTTGCATATAAGTACATACAGTACGTATTTCATCTTATCTTCTCCTCCACCGCACCGTGTTTGCACAGTTACACTGTATATTACTCTACACCTGATCTTATCACCTCCTGCATCACTTCCACCCCCGTACATATGAACCCAAACCCTCATTTACCACATCACTAGTTATTGTAAATAGGTCACGTCTGCACTTCTGGTTAGACGCTACTTTGCACAGAGACAGTAAAGTTGAATCTAATCCGCCCATCAGTGCAGAGACACAGCGGATTGTGGATGAAGATGCTGTATGGACGCGTCCAGGGGACTTTTCTGCCGGAACATATTGGACAATGGACTGTATTTTTGCATCAACTGTTTTATTTTGTGTAGGAAATTATTATTAAGACGTCTACAGTGTTTGTGTGATGAGACGGACCATCACGAGTCCCCAGGACAGCTTCAGTTCTCCCTCAGCTCAGGGTTCTACATTCTGCACGTCTGTTCTGGAGCCTCCAGCTCCGTGTGTTCCCCTGGTTTGTGTTTTAGGGACAATGATGATGGAGAACTGTGTTCCTCAATAATCATGATCACATCCTGTGCAGAGCAGCTGTTCTTCTCCTAACGCAACACACTCATACACAAGCATCTCGGTACCTACAGCAGTACCTCAGCACACGAACTGAATCCGTTCCCGAGTCGAGTTCTTAAGCTGAAATGTCGTATTGTGAAGCACATTGTCCCAGAGGAAATAATGTAAATGCAGATGATCCGTTCCAGACACCCAAAAATATGACCAATATTACCAATTTCCAACACTATAATCATATTTTTGCACATAAAAACAATCAAAACATTTAGTAAAGACATGTAAATTATTAAATAAATAGACATTAAACCTCACTTAACCTTAATTTATGATCCATCTTTAAAACCCAAACTAAACGTGGCTCCCTTTTCTTCTTGCTACCGTCTCTGATAACGTTCCTGGGACCCCATGGTGCCACGTCTTCACTAAATCTTACACAAAATGTAAAATAACCTGAATGTATGTGAGACGGCGTTTGGCTCGGTTTGCTCGTATGTAAAAAATGCTCCGTACGCCGGTAATTTTCTTACAACGTTTCAGTTCATGCGGTGAAAATTCACAAGTCCGGATGCCGAGGCACTGCTGGATTGAAATGCACATCATTTTTATCACCAGTGAGTGCATTCTGGGTTTGAATCCCTGTAACACATTAGTGGATGAATATTAATCTAAAGTTACTAATAATAAGACTTGCTTACAGCACGGCTCAGTAAACGCCAGTCGAGCGAGCGAGTTCGTCCCTCAGTGTGTGAATCAGGATCGTGCACTCTGAGGTGACGGCCTGTGCTGTGAGGTCTGACAGAAACGGACACGCACATGTGATTTAATAAGATAGTGTAGCACTTCTCCTTATTACTGACATCCTGTATGAATCATTTTCACTAGAAGTGTAATAAAAGTAGTTTTATTAATAGGGTGAGACTGAGAACAGTCACACCATCACCGCTCGCCGCTGCTTCCTGACATCCTGCAGTAAAGTATAACCTCGTCACGCTGATCTGTTTCACTGTGCAGAGCATGATGGGATTTTATTGAGTAGATTTCCTTTTTCCAGCCTGAAATAAACTCCAGCTGTTCAGAGTCGCTGCAGTTATTCAGACGTCTGTAACCGTTACTGAATAAATCTTCTGTAAGATGGAGAACTGAATCATAACGCCGTGTTAATGCTGTGTGTGTGTGTGTGTGTGTGTGTGCGTGTGTGCGCGTGCACGCTCTGTGTCCTCCAGCTTAGTGCCAGGACGATCCATATTTATGCTCTTTTTATTGGAAAGAATTTACACAGAGCGTGTGTTTGATTCCCCCGCAGCTCCGGGTCAGACGGTGCGCTCTGGCTCGCGCTGCTGTCTGGAGACGAGACGAGCTTCGGCGTCTGAGCTCATAGTGCATGGAAGGTCTTTTAGAGAGGAGGTGTATGTGTTGCAGAAGGGTCAAAGGTCAAATGCGCTCATGAGATTTCTTCATCCCGAGGTCAGCGATCGCTCGTCAGTAAGTCGTGTACGACGGGTTTAAGTAATAAACACGCAGGTGCTGTTTCCGGGTCCGATCAGACCGTGTGCAGTTCTACAGTAGAGCCGGACACGATCATAAACAGTCTTTTAGGTTTTATGTTTGTATCTTACAGACGTGTCTGAATCCCGAGGCCTCACCCTGTGTGTATTCTTGGTCTCGATGTGGGACAGTGTGTTTTACCTGACAAAAAAAAAGAGACTGATTGGTTTGTATTAGTGATGAAAGAGAAGACGCACTGTAAATATTTTCACGGTTTTATATAAAGCCAAAATCAAAGCGAACGGAAAAAAAATGTAATAATCCCAGACTGGCAGTGAGACGAGTTTATAAACACAAGACGTAACCCAATGATAAATTACGAGCGGTTCCTAAAGGCAGGGAGACTAAAACCCGACACGGTGAAGGAGCGTCCAGCTTTAATGTGGCTTCTGAGGCGTCGTGACGAACTCGCTCACGTTTGTAGCCGCGTGCAGATTTCCCTCCTGTGTTTCCTGCAGCGCTGATATTTATTGCCTCCTCCATGGAAACTCAGCTGTTCTCGTTGAAATCCCTTAAAAGTCCCAGAGCTCACCATGGCCTCGGTGTTCGTCTGGAAATCCCAGACACAAGTGAGAGAAACTCCTGTGTGCTCCACAAGAGGACTTTGTCTTTTTATTTCCGTGTCTTCGATTATTGTTTCAGGATTCATGCAGGCGAAAGAAAAAAAAAAACTGGTGGTTTTTATCATCATTACTTTACAGAAAAGTGAAAAACTGACTCGAGTCCTGATCAGTGTACTGAAGAGAAAATACAGCTAATGTCCATATCACCATCATCCTCTTCTTCCTCCTCCTCATCATCACCACTATTACCATCATCCTCATCATCCTCCTCTTCGTCCTCGTTGCGTCGTCGTCATTATATGGAGGGAAAGTGTGACCAGTGTGAGTAAAGGCTGAGCGCTGATGTTGCAGGAAGTCATCAGTCACTCGGTCTGTGAGAGAGCCGGACGTCCCCGTGTTCACTGATCTGTGAACAATTGAACTTTTACAGCTGGTCTTGGACTGGGGTCAGAGGTCACACATTCCCACTCACTACGGTGACGTGTGTCCTGAATGCAGCGTGTTGATCGCTAGGCTTTCGGGGACGTGCTTCTTGTTTCACTTCCCTCTGACCCCTGCAGGGCGGCGATGTGTCAGGGCCTGTTAGTCTGCAGGGGCTTCAGAGCGGGAGTTCAGAGGGGTTACACTACATTCAGGCCAAATGTCCAAGTTTTCTTTTGATTTATTTTGAGGAATTAATGCAAAGTCTTCACATCGACTATTTCTAGTCAAATTTTCTGTGAGTTAGTTTGTAGTTATTTACAGCTTAAAATGAATGATAAAAGTACAATTCAGTACCTCGTCACAATGTGTGGATCATATCGTATCCCTGGGCTGTAGTTCTGACTTCAGGTCATGACCGCTCCTCAGGAGTGTCGTCTCACTCGCCATGTCCTTATGCACAAGTGTTTTCAAGTCTGAAAATCAGAAGCGTTAGAGCAGCACGTCACGAGACCTGAGAGTAGAGTGTGGGCTTTCGTTCTGCTTTTCGGACACCTCCAGATATAAGAGGAGATGAAACTGTGGTTTTTCACACCTCCGTTCCATCTGCATGCGCTCTTCACACCATGTCTCGGTTTAACACGTCTCCTCGTCTCTTTTGCAGATCTGTCTACTGCGCAGAGAAAGTTTGCAGAGTCGCTGAACGAGTTCAAGTTCCAGTGCATCGGGGACGCCGAGACGGACGACGAGATCTGCATCGGTGAGGCGGAGCGCGCGCAGCTCTGGAACTCCTTTTATGGATTATTTTATAATTATTTACTATAATAAATATGGTGTGCCTTCTTAGACATTTGTCCACCCACAGCTTCATTCCAGCTGAAAGTAAACACTGATGGTGATTCACAGATTAGGGAACACGCAGTCAATGTTTAACTTGGTGCAAAATTCTGCATATTTGGTTCCTATCATTAAAAGTTTTTAAAAGGACATCGTCATCATTTTTCCCCCTCAGTAATGTTGCTGGAGCCTCAGGACAAACATTTCTGAAACACAACTCATACAATCACAACATCGCCTGCAGACAGATCGGCACATCCGTCAGAACTCACCATCGCAGTGTCTATGTAAATGAGCTCCTGCTGAGCCACGCCCCCCAGAGAACAAGTCAGCTGAGTAGCAAGCCAGGGGAGGGGCCTCTCTTATATGAGGTCACATTAGGAAGAAAATCTAATTCTCTTGTTTAAACCGCGGCCCAAACATATATGGAAAAACCGGAAACGCAGTGTTACCGCGGCATACGAGTCGAGTTCTTAAGGCGAAATTTCACATAAATTTTTTGAAACGCATTGTCCCATCGGTAATAATGTAAATGCAGATAATCCAATTTCCAACACTATAATCATATTTTTGTATATCAAAACAATCAAAACATTTAGAAAAGACATGTAAATGTAAAATATGAAATAAATAGGCATTAAACCTCACTTCACCTTAATTTATGATTCATCTCGGCAACAGCTGAAAGCTGCTCCCTTTTCTTCTTGCTACCGTCCTTGATAACATTCTCGGGACCCGCCGTGCTGCGTCTTCACGAAATCTAACACATAATGCAAGAAAAACCCACGAAAAATATGTAAACTCAAATATGTTTTGTCTGCCGAGACAGATTTCTTAAGGTGAAAGTTTGCGAGATGTTCGTATGCCGAGGTTAATGACTCAAAGGTGCCTTTTATATAACGGGTACATTATGAAAATGTTTTATACAATATAAAGAACATTAAGATGATGATTAAACATATTTACTTATTTCAAGCTTAAAATCAACTTATTTAAAATCAAATGTGAAATAATTGCATGAAATTATCCGTCTGTGGAATAAGACTGCCAAGAGTTTAAGCTTAAATTAAGTAGGAATTGAATAAAAATAGGTTTTAATGATCTTATATTTTTGGGTTATTGTAATCTCAGAATAGATTCTGGATAAAAGTATCTATTTTAAAGACCTCCTCACTTGCTAAGACACCATTTGTTTGTGCTGCGATGCCTGATATTAGCCTGTAAGTCCGTTCCACACTGAGCAGGACTGAGTTCTGATTTTAATATAATCCACATGGACCCTGGAATTTACTGAGCTGATGCTGGGAGTTTGGATCCTGAAAAAATGTATCCTGTAGCTTTGTGTCAGTGCCACGTGCTTCTGCATGAGCGCGGAACAGACGGCCAGAAACCAGCGTCAGTGTGCAGATACGGGTTCGACTGCGATACTCAGATCATAGAGTCCGTTAGTTGGGTCTTCATGCTGTGTGAGAAGAGATACAGAACAATACAGCTCCATGAAGACACAGTGTGTTCAGAGTGTGATGGAATGGAGGAACTCGAGTGTCCTGCACAGAGAACTGGATGAACTCAACCTCACTGAACCATCAGCTTTGGGATGAACTGGATGAACTGGAGCCTCCGACTTCAGTGTCTGAGCTCATTAACGCTCCTGTAGAGTGTGTGAATGAAGACAAATCCAGCCCCCCCTCCCCCCACACACACACATACACTCCAACATATAGTGCACAGCCTTCAAAGAAGACACACACTGGGGGAGGGGGGGCATCTGGGGTAACTCCATATTAATGCCCTGGAGTTGGAATAGGGCGCCTGTGACAAGCTCATGTAAGTTTGATGGTCAGGTGTCCACATACTTTTGACTGCAGTGTCTGTATAGTAGGAGTGACTTCAGGTATAAAGACAGTCTGAGAGAGAGAGAGAGAGAGAGAGAGAGAGAGAGAGAGCGCTGAAGCTCAGATGATGACTCCAGGCACTTTAGTGGGGTTTCAGCGCTGCACCACTCCGGAGCAGACGAGCCCCGACTTGTTATTTGGCGCCGAGCTGAGACGTGGATGTTTGCTTTGATGTCGCATAAAATATTTAGATCTTTTACGCTACGTGAGATTTTTATGTTCACTGGAACTTGAGATACAACAACTAAGTGCTGAACCTCACCTCACCTCCACAACCTGAAGTTCTGGAAAAGTACTGCTCCTGTGTGTCCTTGTGCTCGTGTACACACACACACACACACACATACACACACATACACACACACACACACACACACACTGATTTTTCTAACAAAGTCTCATAGTTACATAAACAGCTCAGTAATTCCTCCGGTCACACGTCACACAGCCAATACACAGGTGAGTAAGACTACAGGTACACACACGGTACACACACGGTACACACACGGTACACACACGGTACACACACGGTACACACACGGGTACACACACGGTACACACACGGGTACACACACGGTACACACACGGGTACACACACGGTACACACACGGTACACACACGGGTACACACACGGTACACACACGGTACACATGACTCACCACAGTGACAGATTCCATCATCACACCTCATTTATACACCTTTTAGTAAAATTTGTCAATGTTTTTGTAGATCAAGTCTGTCGTTTTTTTTCTCTGTGTGTGTGTGTGTGTGTTTGTTGAGGAAGGCATTTGTAAAAAAAAAAAAAAAAAAAAAAAATGGACAGCTGATTTGCATGTAGCCACACCCACAAAACTCCATAAAAGGTAAAGCGCATAAGGAGCCGGGAGAGTGAAGTGAGCGATCAGGGTAAAGACTGAACAACTAAGTGGAAGTTATTTTGGTTTACTTTAATGCGGACCACGCCCGACCACGCCCGACCACGCCCTCTCTTGGTATGAGGGTATCTGCTAAATGCTGCTAAATATAATAAACATAACCAGTTTAGACTTTGTAGTATCTAGAGAAAATCCTAGAGCTTATCATCACAGCAAAGACGAATAGATCTAGAATGTCATGTTCAACACACACACACACACACACACACACACACACACTTTTGTCCTTCTAGTTTATCTACTCAACAAATAACTGTTGACAGCGAGCATGTTCTGGTGTAGAAGAGGATGGACCTCCAGCTCTGAGGACAGGAGGAGAGCAGTAACACCAGTTATCTGAGATACAGCGCCACACGGTGGTCTGACATGTGACTGGAGGAGGAGAAACCGAGAGTGTTTAACATTCTGTGTTTCTGTATGTTGTTGTGTTTAATAGCCAGATCACTCCAGGAGTTTGCTGGAGTTCTTCAGAACCTGGAGGACGAGCGGACGCGGATGGTGGGTTTAACGCTGAGCTCTAATCGCTCTCAGTCTCTACATCATCACCGACAGGCTCACAGGAAACTAACTGCTCTGGTTTTTCCTCAGATCGATAATGCAAGCGACGTTCTGATCACACCGCTGGAGCGCTTCAGGAAGGAGCAGATCGGAGCTGCCAAGGTAAGGAACCTTCTGGTCTACTGCTGAAATAAAGTGCTTGTGTGTTCAACACTGATCAGTGCAACAACGCCTGCTGAGGAAGTCGGGGAGAAATCAGGAGCTGCTTGAGCATTAAAACACGGTTCAGTTGTCTTTACTGTCAAAGCTGAGGTCTGAGTCTGGTCCAGGAAGAAGGCCTGAAGATCCCTGACATCTCACATCCTGACCTGAGTGAGCCACAAGCTCAACCTCAACCTCTAAAAGATCCCTCAGCTGAGCTCTGAAGATTTCATCAGTCTCACTTGGAAATAAAAGTCACTTTGCTGAAGTTGATCTCGACCCATTAGAGTCTTGAACCTATCAGAAGGTCGAGTGTAGGAGGTCTGTAGACGTCCCTGGTGATTCGTGTCTCTCTGTCATTGATCTCAGAATCCAAAAATGTGCTGAATTCCTTGTTTAATGTTGATGTCCAGGGCGAGTACAAACCTCTCATACAGGGGGCGGAGCAAATCCACTAACGCGGCTAAATCTGACCCTGTGAGCTAAACTAATGATCCTGCACGGTGTCTGATGTGGTTGATCACGGCGGGGTCAGAGGGATCAGCTGGAGCTCCACCGGTGAGAGCAGGTCTTCACACGCCTCTGTAGTGAGCGTGATGAGTAGGAGGAGCTTATAGGTTCGGGCGTGGCGTTGTACTGTCAGTACTGTACATCACAGCGTTTGGTAACTGATTCGTAGCTGATTACGGCGTGTGACGTCACACAGGCGAGTGATGAAGACCTGCTTTAGGACAAAGTTCAGGAATGTGGATGAGGATTGTAATTAATGTGGAATATTAAAACCTTATTTAAACAGGTTGCTTTGTGTAACTAGTGTGAGAATTTCTGTTACGTTTACATTCTTAATAGTGGAAGTAATTTACAGAATGTAAAGTTAGTTTTACAAAAAAGTGTAGTTTTGTTATATATATATATTTTTGCCCATAAATCAGTAAGCAGAATTTTGTCCAATGCTCATATTTGGGAATGTGAACCAAATACCAGGTCATTGGTTATTGCGCCACACTGCCATCTGCTGGTGATGTGTATAAACTGTCATTATACTCAGGTGAGCTGGGTGTGACAGAGGCTGCATGACTTTGTGCTTATATGGTGTGGAATTCCTTGACCACATGCTTTGTCTGTCTCTCTCTCTCTCACACACACACACACACGCACACACGCACATGGCCGCTCTGTGTTTGTTGGACATTATACTGGGAGAAATAAAACAGTTTCCGCTCTTTCATCACTGCTCGACCCGTCCCGTGACCATCTGAACGTCCAGGAGGCCTCGAGTTCTCTGCAGTTCCTTTTAAATCCCTTCAGACTGAGTGTTGAAGGTGTATCTGGAGCGGATGTGGTGGACTCGCTGCAGCACCACGGAGCCTCATGCAGTGAATATCGTAGACGTGTGATGTCTGAGATGAGATCGTTAACGTAAAGAGTGGAATTCAGATTCGCCTGAACGCTCTGAAGATAGAAAAGCGGTGTTCAAAAATAAAATAAATGGAAAAGCAACACACCAATGGAACTGATGTTATTAAATAATCATTTACAGAAAATGTGCCACACTGGAAAAAACAAAACCTCACCAGCAAGGTGCTGCATTTTAAAGAAATAAACCAGGGGAGTCGAACTGGATCCAGGAAGGGGCGGTGTGTGTGTGTGTGTGTGTGTGTGTGTGTGTGTGTGTATGTGTGTGTGTGTGTGTGTGTGTGTGCGGGTTTTCATTCAAACCAAGCAGAAACCGCACCTGAAATAAACACTGGCTTCATGTCTGGTCTGATGGTGGTTCTCTGTTGTGTTACATCTTTTCCTTTATAAGTGTGTTGAGCACTCTGTACACTCTGTACACTCTGTACACTCTGTACACTCCGTACTGAAATGTAATCTCTGTCCAATCACAGTCCATTTTCATTCGATTCTTCCAAATTTTATTGTTGTTTTGTTTTGTTAAAGGAGGCAAAGAAGAAGTATGACAAGGAGACGGAGAAATACTGCGCTGTACTGGAGAAGCACCTCAGCTTATCTGCTAAGAAGAAGGAGGCACAGCTTCATGAAGTACGCGTCCTAATGTTGTGGTTCTGAAATCAGAACCTCAGTAGGAATGGGATCAGGGTTGATGTCTGGTTTCTTATTTTGCATCATTTTTTCATTCTATTAAACATGTAAGAATAATAACGCTATTGACAGTAACAACAACAACAAAAACAGCAAATTACCATCAAAGGAGGCTGTAAAAACTTTCACTTTTCACTCTGACACAATTGTCAAATTACTAATAAAACTATCATTATAATTTTTTTATATGAATTTAATTGACATTACAGAAGGTGTTTGTGCTGCAGTGCTCTCCCATGTTGTTGTTGTTTTTTCCTACACATTCATGCCACCTAGTGGTCATACTTATTGTGATGCGTGCTCAGGTTGTCCATCAGGTGCACAAAGCCCCGCCCCTAAATACTTTCACCCACTGCAGCTTGACTGGTGTTGAGTTATGATCTGCATAAATGCTTGTGTAGTGTGTGATGTGTGTGTAGTGTGTGTGTAGTGTGTGTGTAGTGTGATGTGTGTGTGTGATGTGTGATGTGCGTGATGTGTGTGTGTAGTGTGATGTGTGTGTGTGATGTCTGTGTGTGATGTCTGTGTGTGATGTGTGTGATGTGTGTGTGTAGTGTGTGTGTAGTGTTTGTGTAGTGTATGTGTAGTGCGTGATGTGTGTTGTGTGTGATGTGTGTGTGTGATGTGTGTGATGTGTGTGTGTAGTGTGTGTGTAGTGTTTGTGTAGTGTGTGTGTAGTGTTTGTGTAGTGTATGTGTAGTGCGTGATGTGTGTTGTGTGTGATGTGTGTGTGTGGTGTGTGTGGTGTGTGATGTGTGTGTGTAGTGTGATGTGTGTAGTGTGTGTAGTGTGTGATGTGTGTGTAGTGTGTATGAAGTGTGTGTGTAGTGTGATGTGTGTAGTGTGTGATGTATGTAGTGTGTGATGTGTGTAGTGTGTGATGTGTGTAGTGTGTGATGTGTGTAGTGTGTGATGTGTGTGATGTGTATGTAGTGTGTGTGTAGTGTGTGTGTGTGATGTGTGTAG
>JAQMYJ010000026.1:384292-394758 GCA_030014305.1 Clarias laeviceps | reverse complement strand
CGCAAGAGAGAGAAAAACCGTTGGCTCAGTTGTGATCACGTGACGCTCGGCGTCAAAACAAGAAGCACATGCGTGATGCATGATACTCGGTACTTATAAACCAAGACTTGTTCGTTTTCCAAGTCAAAATTTATTACAAATCTTCGCTTGTCTTGCGGACACTCGCAAACCGCGTTACTCACAATCCCAGGTTCCACTGTATGCAAAAAAATCAGGAAGGGAGCAAATACTTTTTCATGGCAATGTAGAAGGTTACTGGCATGGCAGACCTCAAAAGGCTGGATGTCTTTCACAGAAAGTGGTTGCAGAGCAGGACTCTTCAACTCCAGTCCTGGGGGACCAGTATTCAGCACAGTTTTTAGTCCAGCACATGTTTGGTGATTTTTTGTTTTGTTTTGTTTTGCTCAGCTGATTCAACCAATCTGTTGAATACCAGGTTCAATGGGTGGGTAAGTGTTGATGTGTGGGACTCCAATCCTCCAGGACAGAATTTAAAGAGCCCTTTTGTAGAAAATCCCAAAACTGCCATTTAGTGGCAACCAGACTTACTTCAAGTTCTTGAAGAAATTTCACCTCTCATCCACTAGGCTTCATCGGTTCTAATTGGAGCTTGGGGTGGCAGATATGAAGTCTGTGGAGTTGTTAACTTAGATAGAGAATCTGAGAAGCTCCACAGACCTCTAGAGGATCCTACTGGCCAAAGAAGATATCTAATGATTGTCTGTGTGAGGCCACGGAGGCAGTGTCCTTCTGTCAACCCTTTCAAGCCAGATGATGGATGTACATAGGGCATGTACTCAGGAGGGATAACAACAACTGCACAAAAATCACTTTTATCTGGGCAGTGTAGGAAAATGGGTTATCTAAGGTCCTGGACGACCTGAAGAAAGACTGTGAAGAATGAGAGACACAAATTCGGGTAGGATTATTCAAAAAGGGATTAAGGCAGGAACTAAAAGTGGAAAGGGAAGGAAAACCACACAGATTGTCAGATGTCTTTAAGGACATGAAGAGGAGCCTTCTTAGAATTTTGGACCCTGAGGTAGTTCTGCAGCTGAAATTACATGAGAAACATGGCGGTCCAGTGATTGTGCTAAGTTTACACTCAAGACTTAAAAATTTTAATAATATCCAAAATTACCCTGATGCTTCTTCAAGAGCCAGAGCACTGCTTGACTCCACAGACTCTACTATACAAGAGTAATGAGTCCTAATCATCCTGTCTGGTGTCACCCAGAAGAGAAGAACTTCCCTTTTGAGTCTGGTTCCTTTTAAGTTTTTTTTTTCCATCTTAGGGAGTCACCACTGTCACCTTTGGCTTTGTTACCGGAGCTATACCTACATCTGGATTTGTGTAAAGCTGTTTCATGACAACGATTTAAACTGAGATTCATACACAGAAAGCAAGAGTGAGACAGCAGGAGTGATCTATAGAGAAAGGATGAAAAAGTGAGAGAGCAGAAGAGTGAGAAAGCAAAGCTTTGTGTGTGTGGCCATACCTGTTCATCTCGGAGAGCCTGAGTGCGCTTGGCTTTGCTCTGTCTGTAATACTCCATGATCATCATGGCTGCGTAAATCTTCCCCACTGTCAGGTCTGTTGCTGCTGAGAGAAGGAAAAGTTACCCTGCACGATTAGACACGGGGAGGTGGACCCTGAGCGGGGGTGGGGGGGCACTCACTCTCTCTTTCTCTCTCACACACACACACACACACACACACACACACACACACACACAAACAAACATAGCATATAGTCTTTTCACAAACAGACGTTGGAATAGTAAAATAGTTGATCTGTAATATGCTCATGTTTGCAGATTGTATTGGAGTAATGTCTGACTATTTTATTGATTTCCTAATAAATAAAAACACGAACCTGAGTCTGAGAGCCTGTTTTCATGCTATTTCACCTTCTGATGCTGAATTTAAGGTGTTGTGCAGTCAGTGAGCAGACCAACAATTCCCCAAAGCAGCCAATCAGCTGTTAAACACACAAACTCCCCTTTTCTTTTTCACTTTATTATTACATTACTAAATTTATGTAAATAGTAGAAAATCCATATACTTTAGCAGAATGTGTATAGCAAATTCTTCACATCTGTTTAGATCCTACTGAAACATAGGGTTAGGGTTACGTTCACATGTACAGTTCAGAGGCGACGTGGTTAGAGCTCCCTCGTCCGCTTTTTTGGACTACTGTCCTTGTCTCAGGGTACAAACACAGCAGGGGAATTGATCTATTGACTGAAGCATGTCAGACTCCGGCACAATAACGATACGTAGTTATACATTGCAATGAAAAAGTGTTTGCCCCTTCCTGATTTCTTTTTTGTATTTGTCACAATTAAAAGATTCAGATCATCAAACTAATTTTAATATGACACTAAGATAACCCAAGTAAATAAAATGCAGTTTTTAAATGATGATTTCATTTATTAAGGGAAAAAGCTGTCCAAACCTGCCTAGCCCTATGTAAAAAAGTAATTGCCCCTAAGCTAATAACTGGTTCTGCCGGCTTGGCAGCAGCAACTTCATTCAAGAGTTTGCGATAACTGCTACATTGGAGGTTTTTCAAGCATGAACGGCCTGTTTAAGCATCTTAATCAGATTTAAGTCTGACCTGGCCACTCCAAAACCTAAAGTTTTTTTTTTTAGCCATTCAGAGGTGGCCGTGCTGGTGTCTTTTAGCTTCATAACCCAAGTGCAAGCTTGAGGTCACAAACTGATCTTCAGGATTTTCTGGTAGAGCTCATAATTCATTCAGGTTCCATCAATAATGGTAAGTCGTCCATGTCCTGAAGCTGCAAAGCCCCAGACCATCACACTTCCACCACCATGTGTGACTGTATGATGTTCTAAATGATGTGTTAGTTTAATGCCATATGTAATGGGACACACACCTTCCAAAAAGTTAAACTTTTGTTTTAACAGTCCACAGTATATTTTCCCAGGAGTCTCGGGGATAATCAAGATGTTTTTTGCCAAATGTAAGGCGTGTCTTTGTGTTCTTTTTGGTCAGCAGTGGCTTTTGCCACTGAACTCTCCCATGGATGCCATTTTTGCCCCCAGTCTCTCTTATTGTTGAATCATGAACACTGACCTTAACTGAGGCGAGTGAGGCCCGCAGGTCTTTTATGACCTCCTTTTGGTAGGCCGGCTACTCCTGGGAAGGATCACCACAATGCCAAACTTTCTACATTTGTGGATAATGTCTCTCACCGTAGTGCAAAAGAAAAACAACTAAATTTAGGAAAAGGGCAAATACTTATACATGACACTGTATGCCTCCTTTCAGTTTGTTATTATTGTATTCTTGAACGGTCTTTCACAGCACACACCAAAACAATCGACAATCAAGTTAGCTAGCAGCAAACTGGTAGCAAACATGGACGATTTTACAGTGCTGTACATTTCGTACGTGCTATATGCTTTACTTTTTCTACAAATGAGATGTACACTGTCACTCGTGGTTTATGGTGTTATCCGAAGGCGTCGCCATATGATTAGTGGCTTCTTCTGTTTAACTTCTGCGTCTCATGCGTGGAGCGCCTTGTCGATTCCTGTGTCTGATTGAGGGATACGTGTAGAAGAAGCTCCACCTTATCTGGTTGTCAGCCCTACTGCGAGGTTTTTACAATTAGTATAATTTATATTACACTAACATGTTCACATTTATGTTAAAATTTTGGTAATAGTTGAACTAACACAATGTCATGTAAACGTACTGAATGTTCTAGAGAAAATAAACTCCTGTTTTAATTCAAAATTAAAATGTAGCTTTTTAACATGGATTCTTCTTTTTTATAGGTCTTTTAAATTGACTTTTAATTATTTTTTTTCATGAAGATTCCACATAATCTCAATTAAAATATAAGTTATTGATCTGCCTTAGACATCCATACCTTGTTTCAATTATTCTATAAGTCTGTCTGTAGAAACTTTCCATTCTTAACTTTTCATTCATATTAAAATAAATTACAATAAATTTACAATTCAAGTGCAATATAGATTTTATTATCAACCTGACGTGAGGGTTGATGATAAAATGGTCTAGTAGCTTGTTGACTAAAGCTGACATTCCAGTGACATTAAGACTTAGTGTCTCAAGTGCAACTGAGCTTCAGAATGTGTAAAAGCTTAAAAACAGTCCATCAGGGGAAAGTGTTTGGAACATACTAGAGGATCTGCTGCATTTGAAACTTATCCATGCAGAGTTTAAGAAATGTTCATACATTTATAGGAGCAATAAATTATACACCTCATTAGAGGAGCACAAATGTTTGCACTCAATCCTACTGCATTTCATGCTTTAAAACTTTAATGAAGACTGATATCTTCATCGTGCCTTAGGTGCACTGGCACCATGCATTCAACTCTTTCGTTTTCTGGCATGCTTTTGTGCAAAACAAACTAACTGTAATAATCAAAATGACTTTGCAAAACGTGTGTTATTCCTTTGAATAAACTGCTGCAAAGTCTCATGCTTGTTAGGAATTTTATTTGCACAACCTTCATCATATGTTCTTTAATTCTTTGTGGCAAGACTATTGCGCATATGTATTGACAAAAAAAAGAAGCAAGAAAAAACTGGAGTGAAAAGACATCTATAGTGTTGAAGTCTATAGTCACACACCCTCTGATACGAGGCACAGAAATCTGAGAGCCAGCACGAGATCTTCTGAGGAGTGCTGAGGGTGTTATGTGGTGGAACTTTGTGTGTGTGTGTGTGTGTGTTTGTGCATATTAGCAGGGATGTAGTGGACTGCATCATTTCATTATTCAGTGTGTCAAAATTCAATTAAAATATTGCATTCTATTCATGGTGTTATAAAACATATCTTGGTATTAAATTGTTTGAAATTTCAGTATGTGATTCTCTGCATGTCCTTACTGTATCTCTTAAAATGTGTTTTAAGGTGGAGTTGTGTGTGACCTGAGTGCACCATGTACATAAGTGTAGAACATATGCAGGTTTTTGGGAGAAAGTCATGCTGAAGTTTGTGGCTCATCAGAGGGTGCAGAGCAGTGGACCGGGCAGGCGGAGGGGAAGCGATCCTCAGGGGCAAAAGGGTGAAAGAAGCCCAGACGCACAAACCTCTCTCTTTTTGACTTACCCTTGTGCGGTGTGACCAGCAGGTCCAGAGTCTTCTGTGAGAGATTGGGCCAAATTGCCATCATCTCTTTTCTCAGTTCAGCATCCATTTGGTGCTTATCAACACCCCCTAAACACAATGGCAAACCACCATTCATAAACACATACACCCTGTACAATCAAACTGATCTGAATATCCACACCAAAATGCAAAAATACACTTGAGACACCTTGGACATATGCATGAAAAAACAAATTCTATTCTGAGGTCAAAAGTGTTAGCCTTGTGAGCTCGTCCTTAATGCTACTGCCACATTCTGTCTATTACAGAAGCTACATCAGGATAAAATGTAGGAGAGATGGACAGAAGGTAAAAAGAGACGCCAAACCTTCCCCACCCTTGGCGATCTTGATGTCCAGAGCAGTGCGGATTAAGGCCATGAGAGTAGAGTTGAAGTGCACCGTGTTGTCATCTGCAACTGGCAAATCCATTCGCAGGAGTCTCTGCAGGGGGTCAATCAGAACAGGTTATTCTTTGGGAGCGTGAGATCATTCTTACCCACCCCGAGTAGTGTGTGTGTGTGTGTGTGTGTGTGTGTGCATATAAGTGAGAGACATCCAGACTGAAACTGGAAGGCAGTTGGTATGAGATAGTGACAGGATAAGCTCAATGGCTCTCTGTGCTTCCTTCAATTCCTTCCTACCTGCGTGCACTCTGACCTTCACTGAAAGCAGAACTTTCTGTCTCTTTTACGTGTCTTTGATATACAAGAAATAACTGATTTGATTCAGATTGCTATGTCTGTGAGAGTACCAATGTAGCCAATAGACGTTTTATATATTTATTCCACTCCAGTAACTGTAAGCTGCTCACCTTTACTAGCTCTTTATTTAATAATTAATAATGAGAATCTTTCAGCTTTCTGGTTGCACTAAGCTTTTAATGAGAAAGAGCCTAAACCAACTGGAATACTTTCACCCTCACAGGCTCAGTGATTGCACAGTCAGTCAAAGAGCTTTCCTTTAATTAGTTTCTCCAGATCGAGTCAGAGCTATGGATGAATGAACACATTAAAACAGGACAATCTCCTGCTGCTTTAATGTTCAATCCATTCAGCTCTGGTCTGGAACGTTCCTGCTTTTGGATACATATGCGTATCTGAACGTTTGTTCGACGAGTGTGACAATACCAGAGGATGTCCTTTGGCATGCAACACCTACAGTACCACCACCCATTAAACACACATACATGCATATAAACAAACATCAGCATGCAACATTTCATGCATCCACATGCATAACAGCAAGCAGCAGTGCAGCCCAATACAGAAAGCAGTGTTTGTTCACTTGATTCTAGCTCCTTGATTCATCTTAGTGGTAGTTGTCATTATTGAGGACTAAATGAGTAAAATAACTCGACCCAGACACTCTTCTCAGCAGTGTTCTCCAGGGAATAAAATAACAAGAAAACAAATGAAAAGAGTCATTCTGAGTCATTCTGTGAGGAAGGGGATATGCCAAGTCTGAGGATCCATCTATCTTTAGATTAACAGAACAGAATTGACTGCCTGAGGAATAGAGCTGGGAAATGTGCACAGAGAAGAAAAGCATTGAGGAGGAACATGGAGAAGTAATGCTAAAGACTTGAGAAAGAGAGGGATGAGAGACAGCAGTGACTTGAAACCTTAGATCTGTTGGGACAGGCTGACAATTATAACGACACAGCCTCAAAAGAATTTGGTCAAAAGGCTATACGTATTTGAGTAACGCTATGGGTTATTAATTGGCAGTTAAGATGAGTCTAGCTGCAAAATTTCAAGTGGTTTTAAATGTACTTTTAACTGTGTTCTAGGTACCTTTAACCAAGTGTAACACGTTTCAGCAAAATGTTCAGTCTGAAGCCACACTACCTAAAAAAAAAATCCAAGCGTGACTTCTAAGGATGATGTGTGTCTCCTGCAGACTGAATGTGCTACATCTAAAAATGAAATAGTGTAAGCACATCTCTGCTTCCTAATGAAGGTTTTGTCAAATTCCCATGAATAGGTTTTAGGAGTTCCATATAGAAGAAAGGTGTGAATACGCCAAAGCGTGACGAGTGACAAGGTTTCCCCGTGTGTTGTCTATGCTTTGCAGTTAGACAACACAACTAGTCCAAGCATTTAAAAATCAGAGAAAGGAGGTGTTTCTGGTTTTTCTCAGCCTTTGACGGGGAAACAGGGATTTCACATGTACTGATGTATGGATTTTTTTGTTTCATTTGTGAAGCAATTTCCCTCTGGGATTAATAACGTTCTTTGCAACTTGAATCTTGAATTGAATTAAAGACACACCACTTGCGCTGCATTACATTTAATTTAGATAATTTGCTACAAAATAAGTTACTGGTGGCTGTGGTGTAATTAAAGTCTTTGTCATTACTGTCCTGTGTACTGTTCTGTCCTTCAACTCCGCTAAAAATGTTGAAATTGAGAGAATGGGGAAGAAAGTCTTTTGCCCCATGAATGTCTAGTACCACTTGCTTTGGTTCCTATTTTTGATACTAGGTGTAATAATAACTCTATGGAGGTTAAGTTGGTCAAGCATGCGCTGCCCTGAAACTGCATAACATTGAGGAACATCAGCAAATCGATGGTAAAGAGGCATTTCAAAAATGTATTAATGTATAATGTATAGTTTAATTGAATTTAAAATGTGTGGTTTTGAATCAGAACTTTATGAAGATTAATAGTTGTTGAATGAGAGACATATGAATGACGCACCACTGATCATAAAAACAGAAATATACAGTAAAAGTATGAAACAAGAGGGAAGAAAATGAGTGAGACAATAATCTGTGTATCTATTACCAAAAACTGACCACATTCCTAAAGTTACATGAAGGTATTGCGAGTGCAGCAATCCTGAGTTTGTGCCAATAATCCATACTGCTATAAGTGTAAATGTTAACTATATGGTATATTTATGTACACAATGTCTGTTTCCAATGAAGCTCTCTTTATCTAAATGTTATTATTCTGTTTATTACACCCAACTGACTACAGCCTTACTCAGCCTAACGTTCTTTACTGGGTAATAGATTACCAGAGGTCACTTCCACTATTTTATCCGCCCAAGGAGCAATTATGTATTGCACATATTGTATGCATTTATGTATTATTTTGTAATGAAAAAAATAATAATAATGACCTCAGATTTGTAAAAAAGAAATGATCACAGATTACATTTTCTTCATAATTACCTCCCCGGTAATAAATTTTTCACATATGGTCAGGGAGGTTTGGAAAGCTTTTTCTCTTAATAAGTGAAATCATCATTTAAAAACTCCTTTTTTACATTTAGTAGAGTTATCATAGTTTAATATTACAATTAATATTTTAAAAAATCTGATCTTTTGCATGGCACTGTACAGCAGTACATCGTGTCAAGCCCCAAACACACAATCAGTAAAGGCAGACCTGCAGAACTCTGCTGTGCCGGATGATGATTTATTAATTTATTTATTTATTTATTTGATTGACATACCTAATAGAATAAAATGAGATACAATTGAGGGTTAAGAGGCTCACTGGAGGACGCAACAGAGGAGCTCAGATTTAAACATTCTGATCAGTGCACAAAGCTTTAAACACTACAAATTTTTTAGTCCATAAACTGATTTTAAAATAGTTTAAAATTAAGACTGAATTCATAACTACAACTGGATTCAATTAAATTATAGAATATGGGTTTGAATATTTTTTTAAACAACAGATTTAATGAAAAAAGAGTTGTGTCTTCTGAGAACTTGGACTCGGAGTGTTTGTATGTGAGAGAGAGAGAGAGAGAGAGAGAGAGAGAGAGAGAGAGAGAGAGATGGAGGGCAGAGGGGGATGGCAGTGTCCCAGGAGGCTGGCCATGCACGGGGCGAGACTGAATGCCAAGAGGAGGGGCCAGAAACACAGGAGAACTGCATTGACAGAGGAAATAAAGTGGAAATTGTTGACTTATTGTTGAATAATGTTGGACTTTTGCCATGAAACAATGTCTTTACTCCACAGTGACTCCAAGTACAAGATTGTCCTATATAAGCTTAATATTGCTGTCGCTATGACTTACCTCTGTCCTGTAAAGTGTGTGTGTGTGTGTGTGTGTGTGTGTGTCTGAGCGTGAAAGAAAGAGAGAGAGAAAGAGATATGAAGAGAGAGAGCTGGTCCACACAAAGATTTTGAGGAAGTGCCATCCACAGGACTGAGGGATTCGGGGGACTGAAGTCCGTTAGACCTTTCCAGCACTGCTACACACGCACATGCCTGTATCTGAATATGTGTGTTCTGTGTGCATGAAGTATAAATAGGTTTATATTTATTATCAAAGTTTGGTGGAAATAACTGTTTTTTATCTAAATTAACATTAAAGCACTGCAGCTGCTTTAATGAACTGGACTAGAACATCATTTCAGTAATTATATTATTTCATTCTTCCACCAGTCTGAAGTTTTTTCCTACAATTCCATGAGATGTTCTAGACCGTGTGAGGACATGCATGTTTCTGTGTGTGTGTGTGTGTGTGTGTGTGTGTGTGTGTTTGTGTGTGTGTGTGTGCGCGCGCGTGTGTGTATGCATGTGTGTGTGGGTATGTTTGTGTGTGTTCCCTATGCGGCGCAAAAGCACTGAGAAGGTCCTTCCGTTCCCGCTTCCCTGTGGATTGGTCTAGCTAACACTGAATGCCCCACCACCACGACCCCCCCAAGCCAAAGAATCACAACAGCATTTGCCTCACATCAGAGAACAAAGGAGGGCAAAAAAGAGAGGGAGACAAAGGAAAAGTAAACACCAACAGGTACGACACACAGCTTGTGGCCACTCGGAGTCAGTTCCCTCTACCTTGTATGCAACCCGTGCAGGGCACTTCTTCCCCAGGCCTAACGGCGGAGACATTTGCCTGAGCATGTCATACATATCCCTGTAACTGATCCTGCCACTGGGATGACCAAAAAAACCAAAAAAAAGCATGACCGCACCAGGGTGCATGGGGTACAGAGGGAGAAAATCCAAAAGGAAAGAGAAAAAGAAGGTGGGGGAGGAGAACAAAACAAAAAAAAAGAAGGTTACTAGTTTAGACTGGTGAAGGAGAAAGATTCCATAGTCTCCCTCACTGGTTTATCTGCTGCGACAAGAGGAAAGAAGACAAGAAAGAAGAGGTGGAGGAGAGCGGGTGGATTGAATATCTCACACTTCTGGAATGTTCTATGTAAAGCTTCATAGAACAGGCATAAAGTCCCGCTGCAGACATGCGAGTATAATGGTACTTTTATGTCAATGCAGTTTCTGGGGGGGGGGGGGGGGGGGGGGGGGGGGGGGGGGGGGGGGGGGGGGGGGGGGGGGGGGGGGGG
>JAQMYJ010000026.1:365149-380173 GCA_030014305.1 Clarias laeviceps | reverse complement strand
CTTTTACTTTTATACTTTAAGTAGTTTTGAAACCAGTACTTTTACACTTTTACTTGAGTAAAAAGCTTGAGTTGATATTTCAACTTCTAAAGAAGTCTTTTTAAACCCTAGTATCTACAGTATACTTCTACCCAAGTAATGAATGTGAATACTTTTGACACCACTGGGTGTAGGTGAGATTTATGTTTCAGTGTACGTGTATGTACTGGTGATGGCATAGGTGATGGTGTAGATGGTGTAGCTGGTGTAGGTGTTTCTGAGGGTGTAAATGATGGTGTAGGTAGTGATGATGCTGTAGGTGGTGTAGGTGATGGTGAAGGTTGTGGTGGTCAAGGTGATGGTGTAGGTGGTGTGTAGGTAGTGAAGGTGATGGTGTATATGTCAGTGAGAGTGATTGTGTCTGTCTCAGTGTAGGCGTAGATAATGTAGATGATGATGTAGGTGCTGGTGATGTTATAGGTGTAGGTGATGGTATTGGTGATGGTGTAGGTGATTGTGTGGGTGATGGTATAGTTGGTGGAGTAATTGATGGTGTAAGTGATAGTGATGGTATAGCTGGTGGCATAGGTGGTGCTGTGGGTGTAGGTGATGGTGTGCATTCTGGTGTGCACTTTTCTAGATTAATCACGTGTTAACGTGTTAATATTGACAGGCATTATTATTATTATTATTATTATTATTATTATTATGAGTGTGAGCTGCAGGCTGTTTAAGTGTGAATGCGTGTGCTGTAAGTTAATGAAGGTGAAGTTGTGTAAAGCTTCTCACCAGGCTGCAGGGTCATATTCTGCCCAGATCCTCACATACTCATCCAGGTGATGAGGCCCCAGAATGGAGGAGTCTCTTGTAAGGTACTCAAAATTATCCATTATAACAGCTACAAAGAGATTCAGCATCTACACACACACACACACACACACATGAAACAGGGTCATTGCTTCGTACACTTGACTCAAACCACACACAAATCAGTGTGTATTGTGTAATGAGCTTGATCTGCCTCCACCACCTGCTCTTCCTGATCACATGACTGTTACTGGGAATTAGAGGAAACTTCTTCAGACTATAGCAGCACTGCAATTAGCTCACGCTACACTTACTACCACTTAGCTCAGGGACTAACCTCTACATGTGAAGTGTTTATTAACCTGCAAACTTCACGTCTCTCCTTCCTGACTCCCCCAGATAAGAAACAGTTATCTGTATTTATAGTTAACGGTCTTCAGCTCAAGTACTTAGCATTCAGACTGTAACATCCTCCAGGACAGAGGTCTCCCTTTAACACTTTATTAACATTATTATTATTATTACACATTTTTCCTGATCTTTATAAGACAAGCAAAATTTCATATTTTGTGTATACTGTAGATATCCTTAATTTGAAACCAGGTGTGTTGTGCAACTCCACAACACAATATTTAAAGCATGCTCTCTGCACAATTGTAGTGAAAAAAAAGAAAACTTAGTAATGACTTATTATAAATCTTTTTTTAGCATTTAACAATCCTACAGATGCTTCGTGAGGATTTTTAGAATGACCACTGAAAAGAGTGGGGGAGAACAAGTTTACACGTGGAGCCAACGTGACAGATCATGGACATGGACACATGGACACAACTCCCACTATTCTCTCTTCTTCATGTCGATTTACAAAGTTCTAGAATCCAGGAAGAGAAAACCAGCGCCTGGTCACAATCTACTTGTTATAAATATATTTTCCATTTAAAGCCAGTGATTAGTTACACCAAATCCAACCCCAAGTGTTTCTACTGACATTCAGCTGATGGTCAAGCTTTATTATGAAAAAGAAGGCTTCTAACATAAACACTGTTCAAATTCTATCATCAAGCAACGAAATTAAACACAAAAAGTCTTTAGAGGAATGTGGACAGAGACGCATTCTCACCAGGAAGGAACAGAGGAAGATGAAGGAGACAAAGTAAAGGTATGCAAACTCGCTTCCACACTCCGGCTCGGTGTTCCCAGAAAGGGGGTCACACTCCTTCCCTCCCAAACACGATAGCATGATATCATGCCACGCCTCTCCCGTGGCACTTCTGCATACAGAGAGAGAAAGAGAAAGAACTGGGCTGGAGAAACTCTTCATACAGCATTAGTGGCATGGCATGCCTGTTTGAGAGACCTGACTCACCTGAAAAGCAGGATAAGAGCCTGGAAAAACGTCCTGAAGTTGTTGTGCTGGTTGATGGAGCTCTCTTTGTCTTCCTCGAGCGCAATGTTCCCAAACAGCTATAAAGCACACAACATCATCCTTAATTTTTCATCTCACTGCAGGTTGCTCAACATTCCCTACATTCATTTTTAAAACAAAAAAGCATGTGGGATTGACACGGAGGACGCGTTTGCTCCCATCTCACCTGCATGCCGATGATGGCGTAGATGAAGAACAGCATAGCAATGAGTAGGCACACATACGGCAAGGCCTACACACACACACACACACACACACACACACACACACACACAGAGGTAGGATTTAGCAAACAATGTCATGAAGGTCTTATTGGAAGGATGCTTGGAGATGTTAAATCACTAGGAGTTCTGGGTCCAATGACTCCTCAGACAGGTTAAACAGGTTCAACAGCAGAGCACTGTTTCTTTCCGTGTGTGTGTGTGTGTGTGTGTGTGTGTGTGTGTGTGTGTGTGTGTGTTTTACCTTAAAAGACTGAACAAAAGTCCAGAGAAGGATGCGAATAGTTTCGCCCTGCCTGAGGAGCTTGATAAGACGAGCAGCCCTGAAGAGTCTCAGAAAACTCAGATTGATGAAGTTATTCTAAAGAAAGAAAGACAGACAAATGGACAGACAGATTAGGTATGATGTCCTTTTTTGCTGCAAAATCTTAATTTGTGTATTAGGAGTCAAAATAAAAGGGGATGTGACAAACTGAGGAAGGTACAGAGACGTTAAAGAGACTGAACCTGACAGCACCGAGCAGACCCAGCATGTCCAAGAGAAGGAGAGAAGCAAAACGAGAAAGAAAAGGAGGAAGGAGGGAGTGCAATTCAGACAGAAAGGATAGAACCCAAATATCTTCATCCAGTTTGGGGGGGAATGGTGCAAAACCGCGAAATTCAAGCTTCCATCAACCAAATGCACTGACCAGGAAGGTCGGGGCTCAGCGCTGACGGCTAGACCATGGCATGCTCATCTCATACACAGCTAACAGCAACTCACTCACAAGCTCCACTCAAAAGTGTTGGGTTTAAGGATAATCAGGAGAAACAGTAAAAACCTAAACTTAGAGTCTAAAAACAGGATCCCAAAAGCTAGAGTCCACAAACATTCATCAAACACTCATATAAAGTGTGTGTACATGAGTTCTCTGCTCCGTCCTGAGCTGGTGTAACTCTGTGTATGTGAAAGAGGTTAATATAATAATTCCTTCATCTTTCCCAGTGTTCCCAGTGTTCCCAATCATCCACCACATGTAGCAGATGTTCTTTAAAACATAAACTGACACAACGTACTCCTGAGTTTAATACAGTCTATAAGACTAATGCACTTGAAGGCAAAAGAAAACAGTTTGAGCGATACAGTTTTAGCATAGCTGTGGCCAAAAAATTTGAGAATGACACAAATATCAATTTTCACAAGTCCTTAGTATTTTTAGATCTTTGTGTCAGATGTTACTCTGGTATACTGAAGTATAATTACAAGCATTTCATGAGTGTCAAAGGTTTTTATTGACAATTACATTAACCTTATGCAAAGAGTCAGCATTTGCAGTGTTGACCTTCTTTTTCAAGACCTCTGCAATGAACTTCTGGACCACACCCTGACCAAAGCCGTGGCCCATTCCTTGAGAATCGACCACAAGTTCTCAATGGGATTAAGGTCTGGGGAGATTCCTGGACATGGACCCAAAAGTTCCATGTTTTGTTCCCCGAGCCACTTAGTTAGCACTTTAGCCTCATGGCGAGGAGCTTCATCATGCTGGAAAAGTCATTGTTCATCACCAAATGGTTCTTGGATGGTCGGGAGAAGTTGCTCTTGAAGGATGTTTTTGTACCGTGCTTTTGTCATGGCTGTGTTCTTAGGAGTGAGTCCACTCCCCTGGCTGAGAAGCTTCACCACACATGAACAGACTCAGGACACTTTACTGTAGCTCTCACCTTTTCTTCCCCAGACAAGCTTTTTTTTCTTTGAAAAGTCGATTCATCAGAAAAAATAACTTTACCCCTGTCCTCAGCAGTCCAATCCCTGTACCTTCTGCAGAATATCAGTCTATACCTGATGTTTTTTTCTGCAGAGAAGCAGCTTCTTTGCTGCCTTTCTTGACATCCGGCCGTTCTCTAAAAGTCTTCAACTCACTGTGCGTTCCTTCTTACATTCCTGAGCAAGTTCTGCACTGGTGGTGAAATGATCTCGCAGATGTGTGAACTAGGAGCCAATTTGGCACTTGCTCAACTTTCTCGGGTGTCTTGAAACCTTCTTCACTACAATTGAATCTCTCTCCTTGAAATTTTTGATGATCCAATAAATGGTTAATTTAGATAGCAATATTCTTGAGCAGCAATATCCTTGACTGAATCCCATTTCTATAGATTCACAACTATGATGCCTGCCCGTGTTTTCGTGAAGGTAACCATGGTTAACAGAGGAGCAACAATGATTTCAAGCACCACTCACCTTTTAAAGCTTTCTAATTGCTAATAAAGCTGTCTGCTATTCTAACCCAATCAGCAGGACCGGCATCTCCAGCCTTGTCCTCATCACCTCTCACAGCTGTGTTAAGGATAGAATCAATGACATGATGTCAGCTGGTCCTCGTGTGGGAGGGCTAAAATGCAGTGCAAATGTTTTCTTGGGGATTAACTTCATTTTCATAGCAAAGAGGAACTGTGCAATTAATTGCAATTCATCCGATCACTCTTCATAACATACTGAAGTATATGCAAACTGCCTAGATAAAAACAGGCAGCAGATTTTGTGAAATTTAATATTTGTGTCATTTGCAAAAATATCAGCCACTAATGTAGTAACACAACCACACACACACACACACATAGAGAATATTCTGCTAGTTTTATCTGTGTTCATCTCTGAGCCTTGCTGTGGAGTCAGGCTTCTACTGATCCTGTTCATCTGGTCTGTAACAAATCATTAATGAACTAATCACAAGTATAGTTCAGTTGTTAAAATGTGTTTCCTTATACCCAGCACCTCATCTCTCTTTCACACACACACACACACACACACACAGAAAGAGAGAGAGAGAGAGAGATGTGCAATCATGGAGTATGCAGTGTTTACATGCAGGTTATCTTTTCATCAGTAACCCATCATGAGTTCAGCTCTGCCTCCACCATGCCACGGTACAAACAGTGCCCTCTACTGGCAGATGATGAGAATGTATTTGCAGTTGTTTACGCCTGGATTTGTTTTTATTGTTTTAAATGTAAAAAGAGAGAAGGAGCATGCAGATGTCCTGAAACCATATTTACAGATGCAAGTGTGTGTGTGTGTGTCTGTGTGTGTGTGTGTGTGTGTGTCTGTGTGTGTGTGTGTGTGTGTGTGTGGACAAGAGATGGATAAAAAAGAGTATAGGAATGGGGCAGCACCCCAATATCACACAGAGCAGAAGGTCAAAAGTCATTAAACTCAAGCACATGCATCATCACCATCATTAGCCACAGCAGGAAAAACAAGTGCAGTAAGATTTCCAAAAAATTACAAACCATCTACAATGGAGATGTTGCAGATGCATGGTTTATAGCAGCATTTTTGGAGGTTGATAATACAACCAGTGTGATTGGCCGGCCGGGCCAGAGACGGACACATGAGTTTCATAGTGCATTTTGATTGGATGAATTCATCAGAGGGCGGGGCCATTATAGCAGAGATTAAAGAAAGCATGTAAAAAAAAAAGATAAACCAGGAATGAATAATCATTAGACAAAACATCACATAACACACAAAACAGCTTAACATAAAGTTAAAAAATTAATAAAACATTAACAATAATTAATAAAACATAATTCATTAAAGCACTGAAAAAAAAACTATTTAAAAAGAACAACATTAACCTGAATTGTTATTAACTTTAAAAGAAAATCTGTTTTTCACTACTAAAGCAGAAAAGTGACAAGTGTCTCTCTCTCTCTCTCTCTCTCTCTCTCTCTCTCACACACACACACACACATACACACACACACACACACACAAACACACTTACCCCCAGCTCTGTCACTAAAATATCAGTGATGCTGCCGAGGACCGTCACACAGTCAAAGATGTTCCAGGCATCTTTAAAATAATTCTGTGGTTTGTTTAAAAAGAAATATATCAGTCAACACCTACAGATAAATTCACACACACACACACACACACACACATATACACATATACACATACACACACAATGTTCACTCACCAGCACACCAAAAGCGATGATCTTTAAGACACACTCTAAAGAGAATAATGATGTAAACACAATGTTCAGGATGGCCAACATGTCCTCATAGAACTTTGATGCTCCATCATACTGAAAAATAACAGCAGAGAGAGAGAGAAAGAGAGAGAGAGAGAGAGAAAGAGGGATCAAATATATATTTGATGTTTTACAGTCAACCCTGATCCTATGATCATATACCGACTGCAAAAAGTTGATTCTTACATAAAACAAGAGCAAAAAGAGACAAGCAGAAAGATTAAAGCCTGGCACCTTCATCATGAGGACGATGGTGTTGAGGGCGATCATTGCCATGATGGTGTACTCGAATGGCGGCGACACCACAAACTCCCACATGCGGTACTGGAAGGTCTGCTTGTTCTGGGGCATGTGACGGGTCAGAGGCTTGGCGTTTATTGCGAAGTCGATACAGGCTCTCTGCAAAACAAAACACGTTATAGAGCAGCAGCAGATTTCCATAAAGCCCCAGTCATGTGCAAAGTGCTGTGAAAAAGTATTTGTTTGCATATTTGTCACACATAAATGATTCAGATCATCAAACTAATTTTAATATTACACAAAGATACAAAATGCAGTTTTGAAATGATGATTTCATTTATTAAGGGAAAAAGCTGTAAAAACCTGCCCTACCCTAGTTGAAAAGTGAATTGCTTCTAAACCCAATTACAAAAGCGAATTTTGGCCCACTGTTCACATTGGAGGGTGTGCATGAACTGCCTTTAGGACCGGTTTAGGACCGGACTTTGACTAGACCACTCCAAAACCTTAATTTTATTTTTGAGCCATTCAGTGGTAGACTTTCTGGTGTGTTTCAGATAATTGTCCTGAACTTACTCACTCACTTATCGTTGTACAGCTTTATCCTATGTTCAGGGGGGCCTGAAGCCTATCCCAGGAGGCTAAGGACCCAAGGCAGGGTACACCCTGGACAGGGTGCCAATTCATCAAAGGGAACACACACACAGTTATACACACACTACGGGCAATTTGGGAACGCCAATTAGTCTAATCTGCATGTCTTTGGACTGTGGGAGAAAATCTAAGTACCTGAAGGGACACCAAGTGCGGAGGGAACATACAGACTCCATGTACATAGAGACAGGAATCGAAACCGGACCTTGGAGGTGCAAGGCAACAGTGCTTACCATTACATCAACGTGCCACTCCCGCTGTATAACCGAATTAAGAATTAATGGCAAGTTGTCCAGGTTCTGAAGCTGCAAAGCCACAGAACATCATACTACCCCTACCATGTTTGACTCTGGGTATAATGTACTTTTTATGAAACACTGTGTTAGTTTTTCGACGATGAATTGGTGCACAGAATATTTGCCTAAAAGTCTTGGGAATAATCAAGATGTTTTTTGGAAAATGTGAGACGAGCCTTTGTGTTCTTTTTGGTCAGTAGTGGCTTCCTCCTTGGAACTCTCCCATGAATGCCATTTTTGCCCCCCAGTTTCTTTGTTATTGTTGAATCATAAACACTGACCTTAACTGAGGCAAGTGAGGCCTGCAGTTCTTGTTGTTGTTCTGGGTTCTTTTATGAGCCATTATTGTGCTTTTGGAGTAATTATCATAAGCCAGGTACCCCGGAGAAGGTTTACCATGGTTCCAAGTTTTCTTCATTTGTGCATAATGGTTCTCACCATTATGGTTGTCAATGACTTTTTTTCTCATCTGTTCCTTTAGATTGTGGCATGGTGTGTTGCTTGAGATCTTTTGGCGTGTTTCACTTTGTCAGACAGGTTCTATTTCAGTGATTTCCTGATTCAACAATGACGAACACAGACAGACGAGCTGAACACCTTGTATGCTCATTTCAAAGATGTTAAAACCTTCTATGCTACATAGATACAATGTTACAATGCTAATAGTGCTAGCAATGCTAACAATGCTAGCGGTGCTAATGGCTGCAGACAGGAAGAGTGTGCCAATGCCGGAAACACATTCATCATCTCTGAGCATGACATAAGCAAAGCCTTCAGAGCCCTGACCTCAGTCATGATGAAGTGCTTTGAAAGACTGGTCAGAGACTTCATCATTTCTTCACTACCTGACACACAGAATTCATTTCAGTTTGCATATCATCCAAACCAATCAACTGATTATGCCATATCATACCTCTTTCACACATCACTCACTCACCTGGACACTAGGAAGGAGAATTATGTTAAAATGCTCTTTATTGACCACAGTTCATCTTTCAATACTATAATTCCCTCCACACTCACAACCAAGCTGGAGGACCTGGAACTTGGGAGCCCATCTCTGTGTCAGTGGATCTCTAATTTCCTGACTGGCTGACCACGGGCATTGGGGATGGACAGAGATGTGTCAGCCTCCCTCACCCTGTGTTCTGAGCCCCCTGCTGTACTAACTGTACACATATGCCTGTGTGGCCACTACCAACTCCACCATCATCATAAAGTTTGCTACCGACACCATTGTGGGGGGCCTGATCACTGACAACAATGAGACGGCCTACCTGGAGGAGATTGAAATCTATAGAACTGGTGCCAGAGGACCAACATCCTCCTGAACATCAGCAAGAAAAAGGAGCTGGTAGTCAACTTCAGTACAAAGCAGGAGAGGAAACTACCAGACCCCCATCATCAACAACAGTTCAGAGGAGAGAGTAGAAAGCTCCCAGTAACTCAGTGTTCATATCAGGAAGGGCCTGTCATGGTCCTGTCACATCAACACCATGGTGAAGAATGCCCAGCCGCATCAATACTATCTTTAGGAACTTTTACTCCTGCAACATAGAGAGCATCCTGATGGGAATCATCACCACCTGGTTTGGGAACAGCACCATGCAGGACAGATGGGCTCTACAGAGGGTGGTGCGATCAGCTGAGCTCATAATCCGCACCGAGCTCCCTGACATGCACTCAATCTACAGCAAGAGATGCTGGCCAGGAATACAGTGAATTACCTCAGCTACCCCAAAAATGAACTGTTTTCTCTCTTGCAGTGAGAAAAGTGTTTTTGCTCCCTGAAGGCCAACACAAGAAGACTAAGCTTCTTCCCGCAGGCTATTCAGGCCCTCAACCAGAACACCACGAAGAACTAAACAATCTGATCTGTCTTCCTTGTTCACTCACACAATAAACACTCTCCCTTCACTGCTGCTAACACATCACAGTCAGGATGTAGCACATTAATCAAGTTGCATATTTGCACATTGCTAAATGTTGCATACTTCTTGCACATTTTTCTGATTGCACATTTGCTCATTTTCCACACAAATAAGCACTAACTGCACTCAGCTGTAATTTAACTTATCTTGTATTATTTATACACTTAACACCTCATGTACTTCTATTTTAATTCTATTTTATAACAATCTTGTACATGAAGTAAATTTTTCAGCTGAAGGTCTTTATATTTCTATATTTTTCTTTTATATTCTTATTTCTCTATTTGATATTTAATATACTTTTTTTCATTTAATTGTGCAGGCAACATGGTGGCTCAGTGGTTAGCACTGTTGTGCTTTGCACCTCTAGTGTCCAGGATCGATTCCCTCCTCTGTGTGTAAACAGGAAGAAACAATATAGACAATAAGTGAGTAATTTATTTATACTATTATTTATACTTATCATTTATTTCTTGTAGAGAAACCCTTCTAGGGTCTAACCCTGGGTCACAGGCAGTCGTATACGCATATAACTATGTACATATCATACTGTGTATGTGATAAATAAAATTTTAATTTGATTTGAATTTTGAAAAATGTGAAAAATCAGGAGAAAGGCAAATACTTTATCACAGTTTTATATTTCATTATTGCAGGAGGTTTAAAAACAATCTAGAAGATTTACCTGAAAAACCAGTCATTGCATTAATAAGTGCTTGATGTCACTTACCTCATTCTTCTCCAGGCTGTAGTCCTCCATCATCTTATCTCCTTGTTCCTGGAAGGTAATGATGATCAGGGCAACAAAGATATTGACAAAAAAGAAGGGGAAGACCACAAAGTAGACCACGTAGAAGATGGACATCTCCATGCGGTAGCCAGGACTGGGACCCTGGTTCTCATACGTCGCATCCACAGAGTGTTTAAGAACCCTGATTGATAACAGCAGATATAGTCTCTCATGCAATAACTTACATTTACTTAGATAATAAATGTGTGTGTTGTGTTACTTACTGCGGCCAGCCTTCTCCTGTGGAAACTGTGAAGAGTGTAAGCAAAGCCCAGAGCACATTGTCGTAGTGGAATTCATATTTCTTCCATTCTCGTTTCTGCGCCTTCACTTCGTTATCTCGCTCATACACCAGGTATTCACCCCTGAAACAAAACCAGACCTTACAGCATGCTCGGTCCAGTTCTGCTCCAGTACAGCTTAGTTCTCCATCACTCCTCTTGCACACTGGGGCGCCCAGCACACTCACCCCTGACTGTGACCTACTTCTCCTTTATGCTACATAATACCGTTACATCAGATATTGTGCATGCATTTCTGAAGTGTTTCATGTAAAGGTCTTAATTTCTTTAACAAGTGAACACAGGTCACAGGGCTCCTCCCCTAGAGTGGGTGTGTTAATGCCCCAAGTAAAACAGCCCTTAGTGAGGCAATTTTTTTACCTTAACCTCCATCTGTTTCACTCCACCTCCAAACACACTGTTTCAGTGTTTCAGTTTGAATGTGTGATGTTTGTATTTAATATGGTTTAATTCTGGGTGTGTTGCAGTGTCCCGACATGCAGCGTGAGCTGGAGTTCAGATAAATGCAAAAATGCCAAAATTATCATTTTGTGGAGAAAATTGAGCATAATGGTAACAATGATCATCTAAATCATCTGTTTAATTTATTACTTTCCGTGTGTGTGTGTGTGTGTGTGTGTGTGTGTGTGTGTGTTTGTGAAATCTGACCTGCAGTCACGTTCAAATTCCTTGGATTCATCAGTGCAGTAGAAGAACTTGCCCTTGAAGAGCTGCACGGCCACAACAGCAAAGATGAACATGAAGAGCATGTAGACAATCAGGATGTTCAGCACGTTCTTCAGAGAGTTCACTACGCAGTCAAACACAGCCTGAGGAAACACATCACAACTCTCAATATGACAAGAAAGAAACAAAGAACAACAGCAGAAGAAGAGAGACATGCGGACTGCCTGAGAACACGGTCGTACGTTTCAAACCAATTCTCAGAAAATAAACACATCATCAAGGAGCAGAAACCTGTAGCACACTGAACTCCAAACCTCCACTGATCCAGCTTCAACTCAAATCTCAGTCATAACATGCCGTGTTTTTGAACAGTACGGCAAAACAAAATCTACTGTTTGATCTGTATGTCAAATCTATTGAGGTTTTTAGAACTTTGGGATGAACTTCCAGGTGATAAGTGTAAACCTCAGAACCTCAATAGTGTAAACAGCATGGCCACCACCTGTCAAATCACTTCGAACAAAGTGGAGATGGGTGTGAGTTTGGTCTACTGCATCGACATGCTAATGTGAAAATGGATCTTACTTTATTGAGGCCTAATGAATACAAAAATCAACATGGTAGCCTTCAGCCAATCAGCAGAAGTGTCAGACACTGAATGGTAAAAGTTCATTAACTTTATATTTACATTTAAGTTTATTGGATAGATCCTTACACTGGGTTATAAGATTACTAACTAAGTACCATCAGCTAAACAGAGTTGCGAAGGTTTATTTATTTATTTATTGGGGGGGGGGGGGGTTAATCCAAATGTTGAAGGAACACGGGGGTATCGGGGGGAGTGTGGTGCGGTGCAGGGTTACGGTTAGTGTTAGAGCTGTGGCGTGTGTAGCTTTGTAGAATTTGATGCGGGCAGCTACAGGAGGCCGGTGCAGGGAGCAGAGAAGTGGGGTGGTATTGTGATCATATGTAAAACTGGCCAACAGGGGGCGCTACATGTGTTCTGCACTCAAAATCATAAAAATTAAGGCAAACAGTAAACCTTCTTTTATACTGTAACTTGATTTGTTTGGCACACACAACTGCTCTGTAAAACATTTAGCTCCGCCCACTTAAATTGAAAATATGACATAACTGGACCATGGAGTGTTGCCAATTCTCAAGTTTGGTGTCAAATTAAGGATAAGAGTGGGAATCTCACTAAGCATCAAAAGAGTAAGATCTGAAATGGAGCTGGTTTAGTCAAACAGCTCTAATGAATGCAGATGAAACTCACATATTTCCAACTCCAACTGAGAAGCTTTCACTCCATCAGCCGGAGACTACAAGTTCACATTCCAACATGACACATCAGCAGCAGTTCACAAAGATCAACCCCACCCCCCACCCGTTCCGTCACAGCTCTAGGGAAACGTGGGTAAATAAAAGTTAATAAAATATTTATGTCTGATGTCAATTGTGATCAGAATTGATGCATCTCTAATGTAAACTGAATCGAAATGTCTTTTCAAAACCAGGTTCTGAGGAGGGGAGGAGTTAAGAAAGTTCACCTGAGCTGTGTGACTCTGCTGAGGTGTAAATGGATTAATTATTCTGACTAAATGACTCACATGTCCACTTTCATCAGAAAGGTCGTACAGTCAGCATTGAGCTTCTGTCACAAACCTGATGAGACAAAACATCTAATGTCTCTTACCTTCAGCTTGGGCAGCCTCTTGATGGTTTTCAGCGGTCTTAAGACTCGTAGCACACGCAGGGACTTAATGGTGCTGATGTCCTTCCCCTTACTGCTTCCCCTGCAAGTCACACACACACACACACACACACACACACACACACACACAACCACACATGCAAACACAGTTACAGTGTGACCAGCGCAGTATAAGTGATTTACATGGTGTTAGTAGCTCACATGCCAGCTGTGCAGTTGTCCACAGTCCAGTTACAAAATGATGCAATGCATCTTCACACAGCTCTCACTGAGAATGTAATCTAGCCTAGCAAGCTACCCCAACACACACACACACACACACACACACACAGGCTCATGCTGTTTTAGGTACATCCACCGCTCAGCTCCATTCCATGCTGTACCTGTGACCAACACTTTTTTTCCCATAATCCTTTGCAGTTTCATGGCAGAGCCACAGCAGCATGGTGAGAGCTGCGTCCACTGTCAGACATCCCCAAAGGATGGAATGTCCAGCCAAGCCTCTTTTTCTTTTCAGCTTTTTTTCCTGATGTTATTCTGTTTGTCATGAGCTCGTTTCTGAATCCATGAAACAGAACACAATAACCACGTGGACGTGTGATGGAAAATCTCTAAAAACATGTTCACTTTCTCAAGAGAAGAGTTTTTAGAAGCGTGTTATGGTGGAGAGTTTCATCTCATGCACAATGATCACACAGCCACGAGCAAAACCCAACACAACCAAAACCGACACACTGCTGGTTCGATCATCGCACTGCAAAGCTCCAGGAAGTCATAAACTCATCAACTGTTTCTCAGACAATCTTCTGGAGTAACAGGTCTGATGTCGATAAAAAAACACAAAGAAAAGATCATTTTCAGGATTGAGAGATATTGTGTCTGAGTTTAACCTGCTGCTTGTGTTAATCAGAGTAAATGCAGAGGTTAAGACTCGTTAGTGGACGGCAGTGTGATGTGGTAGAGGAAACCTCGCCGCCTCCACAGGACGGAGCTCAAGCCTCGACCTGCTCACTCCCTCGGAGAGGGTTTAACAGTGAAGGTGTGTGTGTGTGTGTGTGTGTGTGTGTGTGTGTGTGTGTGTGTGTGTGTGTGTGCGTGCGTGCGTGCGTGCATGTGCGTGTGTGTGTGTCACAATCCTGAATCTCGTTACAGCTCGTTCATCAGCAGATAGACAAGCACAGAGAGGAGACACATGAACCACAGACACACAAGCAGATGGATGAATTTAAAAAAGAAAGAGAGGAAAGCTATGTAACTGGCAGGACAAGCATTAATAGCAAAGCAGAAAGAGAGAGAGGGATAGAGGGAGAGAGAGAGGGAGAGAGAGAGAGAGAGAGAGAGAGAGGGAGAGATCATTACCCACTGCCGCCGCTGGAGGAGGAGCCGATCGGAGAGATGAGACAGGATCAGAGACAACCAGAGACAGAAAGACACACCCATACACAAATACACCAATATACCTAACCACCCACACACACACACACAGACACACAGACACACAGAGACACACACACACACACGTGCGTGCATACACGCACAGCCATAAGAGGAAAAAGGAGGAGTTTGACGAAGGAAAAAAAAAACATCAACATGTGACAGAGAAGGAAGAGAGAAAAAAGGAGTGCAAGACTGCATTTGATTAGAACTGACATGCACACACACACACACACACACACACACACACAGGCAGGGAGAAAGTAGAATATATACACTGTATATTTTTATCATAGGGGACATAGGGGATCAACCCAGGAATGCGGGACATGATCATGGCTACTGATATCTGGAATACACCCCCCAACACCAACCCCCCTCCCACACACACACCAAGACCCCCCCCAACACCAACCCCCCCCCTCACACCAACCCCCCCCCCTCACACCAATCCCCCCAACACCAACCCCCCCCTCACACCAACCCCCCCCCTCACACCAACCCCCCTCCCACACACACACCAAGACCCCCCAACACCAACCCCC
>JAQMYJ010000026.1:158796-170925 GCA_030014305.1 Clarias laeviceps | reverse complement strand
GAGAGTCTCGGCCAATCAGCTCTCTCTAGACCTCCGGCTGCGAGAGGTTACAGCATCACCCGGGAATCAAACCAGCGCCCTCCGGATGATAGGGCGAGAACTTTACCACTGCGCCACTCGGAGGATACTCCATATTTGATTTAATTGCTATTGTGATCATTACAAGAGAGAAAGAGTAACTTATGTTATGTTGTGATTGTTGTTTAAGTGTTTCCATGTTTTCACAAAGAATGTAATATGATGGTGTTTATTACATGTTTGCTAAACAGTTTATGATCTAGTATGTGTTAAGCTTAGTTAAATAAGTTTGTTGTATTTGTTTACATTTTATTTAACAAATATTTATTAGAAATAATGATTTACCTATTATTTATCAAAAGTAGTGATGTACCTTTTTTGTGGCTTTTCGTTTAAGGTTATCGACCGATTAGTTGAATCTACTTTGAACGATTGTTGCTTAACCTGTAAAGCTGTCAGACACAAGAATTAGAAAGTGATTCCAGAGTTGATCCTCACGTCCCCTGTAGTTGGCTATGGCTTTTTTCGAGCTTAAAGCAGAAGCTGATGTGCAAATTTAATAAACACACACACACACACACACACACACACACACACACACATTTTTTTTAAAGCACAAGGCAGTGATGCAAAACTGTTTGGATGTTTCTGCACCAGGGCCTGGGGGAAATGTCAGGAAGAAAAAAACATATAAAATGTGTATTTTGTGAGTGTGAGTGTGTATGTGAGTGTGAAAGTGTGTATGTGTGTGTGTGTGTGTGTGTGACTGAGATACATGCCTGTCAAGCCATGGCTGTAATCAATAAAGTTCAGCTTGTCACCTTCCTGTCCCTCCTGCACAATGTGAAGCTGATCATTAATCTGTCCCTCATACACACTGCTAATGGGGGACATTCCTGTGTCCACACACACACACACACACACACACACACACACACACACACACACACACACAGACACACACACAGACAAAAGAGATATATTAAAATATAAAGAGGCAGATGAGTAGATATAGCTGTGAGAGATGAATGAAGATGAAGAGAATTGTGTGTGTGTGTGTGTACATTACTGAAATCCATCAAGGCTCAGAGTGAATCAGACGCCGAGTTTGAGAAGTTCATGATGACTAATTAAAGAACAGCGTTAGGCAGAGTGTTGGCGACTGAGAGCCACTGCAGCCTCGACGTCTCTGATCAGATCAGATGTTCAGGTTTAAAGAGGAAACTCAAAGACAAAGGAGAGTGGACATGTCTCAGGTAACATAACATAACGTACTGTATTAGCTCAGAGTAGCCTGTCCGTCAGTGTAAAAGACCTCTCTCTCTCTCTATGTCGCTGTCTGAATCCATCTCCATTTCTGATGTCAAACACCTGCTACAGGATCGAGTGTTTCAAGGGAAGGACAGAAATTAACAAAAAGACGGATCACTGGTTTAGATGTTTACAATGAAAACATGGTGTGATATAAAAAGCTTTTCAAGAGTTATTGGAGTAAATATTTGAAACACTCTCGCTTTGCTTCTTCGTCTTGGGTTCTGTCAGTCTTTCTAAACACACACACATGCAAACACTCTGTCCGTCTCATTGGGATGCACCTCGCCGTGTTTCTGAGCCACGGCCCTAATTAAAGCTCCTTTTTTGGCCTCAGTATGTGGAACATCAAACCAGTTCACATCTCCTGGGCCCTGAAATACAAGAAAAGTGAGAAAGACAGAGAGAGAGAGGAAGGACCTCCAGTGGAGAGGAGACATAAAAACCCAGGGATCTAAGACACAGTCTCAAAATGTATCTAATTATTCATGGTATTTACTTTATTTATTTATTTACGTATTTTTTTGCCGCTGCAGCTGTTCTCCCAAGAGTCTGTACGTTCAGCACCAACACTTACGAGCAGTGAGTTTAGACTTTTCTTTTTCCTCTGTCCAGTTTCTGTATTGAGGAAAGCAGAATTCCAGGGACATTTTCATTCTCTTAACGAACAGATAATTCCAGTCGATTGTCTCTGCATGCAGACTGAGCGAAGGTCTGTGAGATGAAATCAGGGCCGGAAATGACCTTGTTCCATCTGGTGATTAATGACGTGTGTCATGTCTGAAAGTCCTCCTGAGCTCTGGATCATGGTGGGAAACAGGTGGCACAGAAAGATGAATGAGCCCCATTTAGCAAACACCTTGTCTGACTTACCTGCCAAACACTTCCGGATATAATTAGGGCAAATGAAAGTTAAAGATGAGATAACGTAGCCTTGGTTTAAGGGGAAAAATATAAGATTATAACCACAGACATGTTCGTAACAAGACGGAGTGATGGGTATGGAGCAGGTATCGGCAAAGTGACTAGCACTGTGTAGTAAAGTGCTACTTCATATTTATGAGATGCGTTATTCTGCTGCTCTACTCTGAGCACAAGGCAATTTTCTTTTTTATAAATAAATAAGCAGCTGTGATATTTTAAAAATTCAAGCTGTTGTCTGGACTTGAATGTGACTAATGCTGCCTTTCTACTTTGCACTATTTACACCTCTTTTCTTTTCTTTTCTTTTCTCTCCACAGGTTCTTTTGAGAAGCTCACTCCAAGCCAGAATCTGAATATCCCATGAGGAGACAATGTGGCTGCCTAATGAGAGTCAGTACTGCAAACTTACTGCAAATCAGATCATATGGCGGATGTGTTAATGCCCATGGCGTGCCCACGGCAGTGACTGTACAGAACCAGTGCCTATTTCTTCCCGTCTGCTTTAAGGACTAGTGACTACTTCGTTTTTCCACAATTTCTCCTCGTCATGAAGACCATGTCATATTCTCCCAGCATTGCACGCCTGCTCTTTTCTTCCCTTCTTCTACTGTTCTCAGCACCAGACCTTGTCCATGGTGACTGCTGGCTCATTGAGGGCGATAAGGGCTATGTATGGCTGGCCATCTGCAGTCAGAACCAGCCGCCGTATGAGACAATCCCGCAGCACATCAACAACACCGTGCATGATCTCCGGCTCAATGAGAACAAGCTCAAGGCTATATTCTTCTCCTCACTGAGTCGCTTCACAAATCTGACAGACCTCAACCTGACCAAGAACGAGATCTCCTACATCGAAGACGGGGCCTTTGCTGGCCAGGCTAACCTCCAGGTGCTGCAGCTGGGCTACAACAAACTGACCAACCTGACAGAGGGCATGCTGCGAGGCCTGGGACGCATCCAGTGCCTCTTCCTGCAGCACAATCTCATTGAGGTCATTGCCACAAATGCCTTCTGGGAATGCCCAAGCCTCAGCAGTCTGGACCTGTCCTCTAACAAGCTGGCTCGATTAGACTCATCCACATTCAGAGTGCTGGGAAGGCTGATGGTGTGTGAACTGGCAGGGAACCCTTTTCACTGTGGCTGTGATCTCTACAGCTTCCTTGTTTGGCTGGAGGCTTTTAACAATGTCACACACACCTATGATCGACTCCAGTGCGAGACCCCACGGGAGCTTTTTGGCTACCCATTGCTAAGTCCCGTCGGAGGCCCTAGCCGAAGCGCTCTCAACATCCTCGCCTCCATGTGCAGAGACGGAGTGTTCATTCCAGGGATGACTTCATTGCCACCAGATTTGGATTCTTCAGGCTTGGGGCCTGATATGTTTGATCGTATAGGACCGTACCATCAGCCCACAACCTCATCCAACTCTGAGAACACATTTAGCCCCAGCATCATGCTTCAGCATGTGTCTCTTTCTTCAGCATCCTTGCTCGTGCAGATACCACGGCCATACAGCAAGATGTATATCTTGGTACAGTACAATCAGAGCTTTGTTTCTGATGTGATGAATCTGAAAAACAAAAAGGAGTTGATAACGCTAAACAAGCTCATACCAAACACCAACTACACTTTTTGTGTTGCCTCTATACGCAACTCACAGCGTTTTAACCACACATGTCTTCACTTTTCTACTCGGACTTCCACCACAAATAACTTGCTGCCCACTCCATCCACTACCACACATTACATTATGACAATTGTGGGCTGCTTGTTTGGGATGCTGATTGTTCTTGGCCTGGTGTATTACTGTTTAAGGAGGCGTCGAAGGCAGGAAGAGAAGGAGAAATCAATTTGTGTGAAAAAGACCATCCTAGAGATGCGGTATGGACCTGAGGTTGCAGCTGCAGCTGCCAATGATCCAACAGCAGTGCAGAAACTCCATGAGCAGGCCCACCACCAGCATCACCATGGGAAGCTTCCCTTGTCCTCCTCCAGCTCAGGGATGCTGGGCCATGGCCCAGGTAATACCAGTTCCGCACGTCTCTCCACCATCCCTCAAGTAGAGAAGCTGGCCACAGCCTTCTCTGAAGCAATGGCAACCAAGGGCAACTACATGGACATTAGGACATCAGGAGTAGGAGATGAGAGAGGGAGAGATGGAATAAGGCAGACTATTAGACCAGAAGATCTAATGGAGGAAGATGGAAGTGACCTGGGAGATGACTCAGACGAGGATGATGGTCGAGGGTCAGCATCAGAGATCTCTACTATCGCAATGGAAGTTGACAAGGTTAACCAGATCATTAATAACTGCATTGATGCGCTTAAACTCGACTCTGTAGCAGCTGCAGTGTCCACTGCTGCCACATCGAGCGGAAATCCCACCTCACCACCCCCTAGTAGCACCTCCTCCATGTCCAGGGGGCTAATTCCACTCTCTCCTGGTATCAGTGAGGCCTGTAAGGTTAAGCCCTCCCCAAATATCCCTCCCCCGCCACCTCTGCCTCTAACAGCATCCCTTTCTGAGAGGCCAGGGATTACAGGAGGAGGTTTCATATCACCTCCGTATCGCCCTCCTCCACCAGCCACAGCAGTGAGACCTATTCAACGACAGATGAGTGCTGATGCAGCTGTCATCGTCAGCTCTTCTAAGAAGCATTGTGGCTCTGGGGGAAAAACTCGAGTGTACAGCCTGGATGTGCCAGAACCACGGAGTCCTGATCCCTGCCAGTATTCTGAGAAGGGTAGCCCAGTCAGGTGCGGGGAACCTTTAGATAGGCTACCCTTAGTTGGTGGTGGTGTAGGATGTAACATGGATGGAGTCACTGTGGATGGCGTGAGCCTTCAGCAGCACCTGGAGGTACATCCAGACTTCCACTGTGCAGAACATCGTCACTCGGTCCCTGCTCTTTACTATGAGGGCTCCCATGACTCCCCTGCACAAAGAGCCTCTTTCCTCAAACCCTTATCACGTGCCAAGAGAGACGCTGCTTCTTATTCTCAGCTCTCGCCTCACCAACACAACTACTCTGGGTACTCTTCCAGTCCCGAGTACTCCTCTGAGAGCACGCTGAGAATCTGGGAGCGCTTCCGTCCGTATAGAAAGGGTCCACGTGAGGAGTCTTGTTACATTACAGCTGGAAATGCACTACGCAAGAAGGTCCAGTTTGCCAAGGGGGAGGACCTACATGACATCCTGGACTACTGGAAGGGTGTGTCTGCGCAGCAAAAGCTGTGAGCTGTGAAGCAGTGGGGATCAAACGCACCAGGCCTTCTACAGTGCCTGAATCATTTCAAGATCCTCTGTGGAGATGTAGCCAGAAGGTTGGCTAGTGTGTACAAAGCAAGGTTCAGTTTATCAGGGTCTGAGGACAAGTTGTACAGGATGACTCATCTGAGAGCCAGAGGGAGGGAGAGAGTGAGAATCACAATGCAGCCCACGTCTGTGGTAGCGTTCGTTTAAACCTAATTTTAGACTCGTAAGGCCAACTTGTATTTGATGAAGTTGTTCCATAGGCCAATTCATTTGTAATAAAATAATTGTTGTTGCATTCATCTGTGGATCCATTCGAAAGCCTCTGAATTCTGAGTTCTCGTTCAGCTTCAGAAAGCCTATGCATGTGTTCAGTCTCCCACATTCACCAGCACTACATTCGTTTCTGAATTAGCCGTGGTTTTGTGTGTCTGTGAGTTCAGAGGCTGTGCTGATTTTCTATAAAGCTGCCAAAACCAGACTTTTCATCTCTTTTCCAGAGCTACCAGATTTCCATTTCAATAGGATCTCAGTAAAAAAAAAAAAGGAAAGATAAGAAAGGAGGAGTACAAAACATGAAAAATAAACCAGTAGGAACACCCGAGCGATCTTCAGCAGTGTCAGGATCTCTTGCCAGCCACATTAACAGGATGATATTTAAATAAAAGAAATGTCAGTCACATTCAAGCCATGAGCGCTGCAATACCTCTGTACAAGTGAGGTGTGCCAGCTGGCACAGGAAAACAATCCATGGTCTTATTAAGTATACAAAAAAAACCTTAATATTTGTTCCGTTATTATAAATGACAGCCTCAGTTCCCTAACTCCACCTCCAGCCCCTTAATTTTTGGCCCTTATTTAATTAATGTCCAGTTTGAAAAGGTTAATTAATTAGCAATTAACTAAATCTGTTTGTGTAGCGTGTGGGAGTGAACAATCAGGACGTCTAATTCGATTAAAAAGGATCGCTCTGTCCTCTCCATTCTCTCGCCTTGTTTAACCTCCAACCTCGTGCTTCAGTAAGCCAAAAAATTAGATTAGTGCCACAGAAGGATTAATGTAGTGTACTGTATGTGTATCACCAGCACTACAGGCGTCAACCAGAAGCATTTAATCCACTCAAGTGCTTCATCCTGAGACAGGAGCTTTAGGGTGTTTTCACATCAGGGCCCCGGGATCGTTGCTGAGGACACTCGTCCCCACAGTACAGCGTATTCGGGGACGGATATAATCAGGTTCTGATGCCAAACTTACCTGAGAATGAACGGAGAGTAATAATTATAATGTGAACGCTGGCCATCGGGGGGATGGAGAGGGGCGAGCAATCGCTCCTGGGCGCGGTACAAATCAATCGTGTCTAATGTGAAAATGTCCTTAAAGGTTTATCAGATATCATTGGTCCTCTAACATCCTGGACATCCTACAGGATTAAATAAACTACAGAATAGATATGAGACACGAGCACAGATTACTAGATAAGTCATGTAAGAGATCAGTGTGAGTTTATGTTCTCCATCATCAGTGACACGGCGTCTGAACTCACACACCTTTATCACATCGTCACTGTTCATCTAACCATTCATTCATGAACTGTAGTCTTTATTCTGGTTAGGTGTTGCATCGTGAGCGTGAGATCTTACCCCTGAGAGTACACCGGACCACAGGTGCGTCTCATTAAACCTCAGTTAAATCATGACAGGAGGAGTCATTAGTAACCACGAGCAGGACTATAGACGCTGTGTAAAACCTGGCCTTGTGTCTTACGCTGGAACAAAAAGGAAGCCTCGCAACGCCTCGGGTGTGAATTTGCCTTTAGTGTAAATACAGCACATTCATTTACATCCATTCACTCTCACCCATTCTCTTCCTCTCACTCTCTCTCACTCTTTCATCCTGGAGTTGAACATTCGATGGTTTGGGATTTTAGATTCAGTGCTGGAGGAAAGTTCGCTCCTACATGTCACGTGTTTGTTTAAAAGTTCACACACCTGAAGGACGAGCGAGCATTGTGGATATGAACAGGACTGTATCTGAGAGCAACAAGAGATTTACACACACACACACACACGCACATCAATCAAAATGGAGAGACAACCAAAATAAACCCATCCGTTGTCCATCAACCATGTGATGCCTGAGACGGAGCGAGTGGAGGAGGAACCGATACCGGAGCCTTACTGTGACAAACGTCCTGCTCGTCCTCGCTCCGCCTTTAGTTCTGTCCTCACTGAGAAACGAACTCCACCTCACACATGGACTCTGACAGATCCGTTTTTTTTTTTGCCTCTTCTCACGAGTCACTCCTGTACAAGTGTGTTCTCCGTCTCGGGTGTTAATGCCGGTTTAATTTCTGAAACGTCTGATTATTTTCAGGAGGTTTTATTACAATAGAGTTATTATTTATAAAGATCTATACTGATAGCTTGTTTCGGTTGTGAGATGTTCGTCAGTGCTCTCCTGCTCAAGGTTAACATTTTCTCATTAATACACACACACACACACACACACACACACACACACACACAAGCGCAGGCTAAATGAAGAGCCTGAGCGACAATGTTAGCGTGGATTTCTTCATTAGTGCAGTCGAGTAATCTCTCTCTCTCTCTCTCTCTCTCTCTCTGAGATTCCTTTAGCGCGTCGTTCTCACTCGTCTCCGCGGTTTAATCTGAGTTCTGACCTGAGACGAGTCCGAGTGTTCACCTGGGGACGTTCAGGGTGGATAATTACTCGATCTGGTCTAATGTCAGTGCTTTGTTTTCTGCTCTGTGACACTGAGATAATAACTACACACTCGAGATTCGGCTCATTTCCCCCTAAAACCGCACGACCTTGATCTCTGGCCAAGGTCAAAGCAAAGAGTCTCACAGCTGGTGTTGTGTAAAAGAATAAGTGCAGTTCTCACCTTTGGGATACTTACACGCATGTTTATGTCTCATGAGGTCACACGGTCACCCGGAGCGGAAACTAACTTCATGTCCATGTTCAGACACGTCTCCCACACGCATGTACACTTTGATTTATAACATCACTCCATGATGATCTCAGGGGGCTTCATGTGCTATTTATACTAAAGGTTGGAGAATTGATTCATATCGCTGTCAGGAAGTTTGGATATGTGTACTTTACATGTTACTGCGTCTCATGAGCTGCAACAGAAAATTCCCTCCTGTGTGACAATGTTAAACTTATTCAGCTTTAATCCACAACACTGAGCTAGCGTATTCGCTAACAGAAGGAGCTTATCTCTGATCACGGAGCTGAATTCGTCTCCTCGTTCAGCAAACACGCGCCACACGCAGCACACGCTCCACTCAAGGTGTAAATACTTTTAATCTATTTTATTTTAGCATCTGTAAACTGAACTGTGAGGATCAGCACTCTGAGTAAAGTTTGCTCAAAGGTGGGAGGAGCCATGTGCCGAGCCCTTAAAGGACAAAAGTACAAAAGAGAGACAGCAGGAGACGTGTGGGAGGGGACGTCCCGAGGTCGAGAAATCCCTCCTCCTGAACTGTGATTGGTTAGAAACCTAGAGCACAAAGACGCGACTTTAATCGTTGAGTTTGTAGCACAGTTTAGCACAATAATGGTTCATTATTAAACCTCGGTGTCACATAAATGACGTTTCTGTGTAATTAAGTGATTTATAAATAATGATGATTATTGGAATAATAATGAAAAAGCGATTGCAAAACTCTGACCCAGATTAAGAAATCCCACATCTATGTTATGATTGGTTACAAGAATTCGGTCTCTTCTATGATTGGTTTACAATTCTAGAGGAAGAAGGCGGGGCTTAAATCAGTATTTTTAATGCAGTTTAAAAGATCTGCATCTTGTGGTCACTCAGAATAAAAGGACATTTTCTTCTTTCTTCTACACAATGTTTTTTCTCCATCACGTCTCTTTATGGCCTCGGTGGTCTCGACCTCCTGGACAAAAATTAAAAACAAAACAAAAAAAGATATAATAAGTTGATTTAGAGGAACAAAATTCTAAAATACACTTTGTTTCTTCTTGACTTGTAATGTGCGTAATCATTCTTTTCATCTGAAATTTCGTATGCGAGGTGTGAATGTGATACAGAACTAAAAAGACGTTTTTAACATAAAAATTTTTAGTTGCACATCAGATAAACTGCTAATTATTAATGTGTTAAAGTAGATTACTTGGGGTTTTAATAAAAGAAGGGACAACAGCGCCACCATCAGGGTGTAAAAGGGAGGAATAAAGAGTGAGGAGTGATGGTGGAGCTGATGTCTTTCTCACCCAGACTGCTTCAGACCGGATACAGGACGTGTACAGACGTCTTCACGTTGCCCGCGGTGAGAGCTGAACATCACTCCAGCATATCGGATCGGCCGGTTCTGGAGAAATTGTTTGTCGGATCCAGAATCCAAAGCAGTGACAGTAATCAGGGTAATATTCCATACAGCAGAAAGTGGATTAATTTTCTACGGCTGTTAATAAGACTTTATAAGCTCCTTATCCGTCTCAGTGTGTAGGAGGAGACAGTGTGTGTGTGTGTGCGTTTTCAGCACAGAGGAACCGAGCTCTTCATTCAGATTAATCTTTAAGTAAGGAGAGTTAACAATAAGAACCTCATCTGCTCTGTGGATTGTGCCGGAGTTACTGACATTAATGTCCTCAGGTTTAGAGGTTTAGGTTTTATTGCGTGGGGCGGGGTGTTAGTGGGGCGGGGTGTTAGTGACCTCACAGGACTTTAACATCTTGAGTTGTTTAATTTCAAAAGCCGATCTTCTTCGCTGCAGAGCGCCATGAAGCCGAGATGACTGGCTTCTTCCACCGAGGTTGACTCTCCTCACACACACACACACACACACACACACACACACACTCCTCCTCAGCCCTGCACTGACCGAGGGCCGTATTTCCTCCGATGTTTACCGCGAGCTTCTTGGTTTCAGGCGTGTGGGGGTGGAGGAGGAGGATGTGGTGGGAAAGTAAAGTGGGACACAATACGGATAAATGGAGTCATTTTGAGCCACAGGCGAGAACCAACGGACCAATCAGTACACGGATCTCGTTCTCAGCACTCAGGAGCTTTGATAGTCTAATTGAGGCGTAAATCTTTTTTATCAGGCTCTAAAAGAGAGAGAGGGGGGGGGGGGGACTCCTGATATGAGCTGAAGGCAGGAGGACGCGGGAATAAAAATCATGCAGACTTGCTCAGGTGTGAACTGGAGAGAGAGAGAGAGATGAAGAGAGAGAGAGAGATGAAGAGAGAGAGAGATGAAGAGAGAGAGAGAGAGATGAAGAGAGAGAGAGAGAGAGATGAAGACTTTGACTTTTAACGTTCCTTTATTTTTTGTATCCACCTTTTTTTCTTTTTGTTCCTTTTTCAAAAGACAAAAATTGTCAATAAGATAAATAAATAAGGCAAGAGTTTAGTAAAAAAAAATAAGAAAAGAGAAAAATAAATAAATAAAATAGATAGATAAAAAAACAAAATTTTTTTTTTACAAAAACATTAATTTAGCAAATAGGGGGGAAAAACTTAGCAATGGGACTCTGAAGTAAATTTAAGTAAAACAGATCAGTGAAGAGATTATGGTCTAGAAATGGTCGAGTGTGTACAGTACAGAGTTGGTGTATTAAAGCAATGTTTAAAAAGTACGAATAGGTTCAGTGATACACACGGTATATAAAACTAGCACATAATGAGATAAAACACAGGTAAAACACAAGATAAAACGAATCTTACACTTATTTTAAAAGTTGAAAGTTAAAACCTTCCTGTCTACGGAGCATAAAACATCCCCTTGTGCCCCAATCTGGTCAAACTCTGCCAGTCTGTGGGTCATCTTTAGGAAGAACGCCGCCATTTCACTATGTGATCTTTAAGCCCCATCTCTTTTCCTGCTCAGTAGATCATAACCTGTATTACGCTGTAATTTTGCTATCGATGCTATAAATTTTCTGACATCCGTAAAATGGTCTTCAATGTTGATTGATTTTTTTGTACGTTTTCTTCAAGTATTCATTTATATCATCAGTGTATAGAGCTGTTGATCTCCTCCAAAACGTGACAAACTAATATCTGATATATCAGAAAAGTTGTCTTCTTCAAAATCTTCATCTATTGAATCTTCATCTTGCTCTAAGACTTGATTCTTCCACACTGTCTCTGCCCCACCCATGTTATTTAACCCCCCAGTGAGACTGATTCCCTTACAGTGTTTGAGCCCCTGTTGAAACTAGATCTTCCTGTGTGCTTTTTTTTTGCTCTGGGTTCTCCAGCCCTCTCCACCTCTTCACATTCATTGGCCCTTTTTTCCCTGTATGATGATCATTTAGCTTCCCACGTTTTTTATTTACTGTCATCTGTTCATTGTCTGCTCACCATCTGTCATTACACTGCTCTCTGCAGTGGACCAGCCTTCATCCTGCCCCTCTGCAGCACTGGAGCTCGCTTCATCCAACACCACTACATCATCTGTATGCTCCCTGCTGGAGCTCACTCCATCCTGCACCACTAAACCACCATCCTGCTCCATTACATCTCCATCCTGCACCACTACACCTCCATCCTGCTCCATTACATCTCCATCCTGCACCACTACACCTCCATCCTGCTCCATTACATCTCCATCCTGCACCAC
>JAQMYJ010000026.1:66947-80591 GCA_030014305.1 Clarias laeviceps | reverse complement strand
GTGAAATCCGGTCGTGCAACAGGACAATAATCTGTAGCGGAAAAGTAAATCTACATCAGACCGTCTGAAAAATAAAAGGCTATATGTATTTATATAATATGTATATTTTTTATTTATACACATGTATTTATGATCAGTACATTTTGAAACAAAAATAAGCTTTTGTTATTTGTACTCTGTACATCACTGCACTGAATTTGAAATGAAACACAAATGTGAGTTTTTTTTCAGCTTTTATTCAAGAGGTTGACAAAAGTGGAGCATTAATCAGTCAGGAATTATATCCTTTTTCATACACAGAGCAGGACACAGAGTCTGTGCTTTAACTCAGAACGTCACAGGACAGGAACTGAAACGTATAATTAACTTTACTAGTTTAATACTTTATCTGAATAACGGTGCACATGAAGAAGAAAATAGTAAACACAGTATTTGGTGTTTAGATTGGCTTATCCTAGAAATGGGTTTTGGGGAAAAGAGCAGAAATCTGTTTAAAAGCTGTAACGTTCCATAATTTGTGGGCTGGAGCACAGGGGAGGAGACATCCTCATTATTAGAGGTTTTTCCTGTTAGACTCAGAGCTGAGTCGGATGGTGAAGAGTTCGTTTAGTCTACAGATTAGCAATTGTGTTTAGAGCTAAAAGTGAATAAAATCTGCCATTTTATCTTTTAAAATCTTAAGATACACTACAAAGTGAAGTTTTTCCTATTCCAAAATTTAGACCTGCAGAGGAACTTACAGCGTTGACTGAAATGGGTTCCACTCTCAGGTTGGTGATTTCCTAATAAATTGGTTTATAGAAGAGAATAGAATTGTTCATTACATTATATTAGTTCTACATTGCAACTGATTCAGCAGCTCAGATAATCATTAAAGAGCAGTTTTGAAATGGCTAGATGTGACTTTTGTATGTATAAAAGAATTACACGCACAAAAATAAAAACAGTTCAAGTGGAGAAAAAGTAGATTGCAGTTTTGTGCGCACAGCCTCATTCCTGTAGCTTAGAATAGCATCAGGTTTGATTACAGCAGGTTTTTCCTGTTCATCCAGGAATTAGGATGCAGATAAATAACAGCCTGAGGAACTTACTTTCATTTCATATACATCTTTCATACTCTGTAGACATTTCCATACATCAGTCTGTGAAATTTGATGAGTCCTCATCACAGATGTACTTATATTACATACTCTTACTCCTTGTGAATGAATAAAGCCACGTAAAAAACATTAGAGGTAACTTTTTGTTAAATACCAAGACATTTTAATCTCTTAATTACTAGCCCTAGTACATGGAGTGTCTGCCCTATACGTCCCTCAGCTGTTACTATAGAAACGGTATTAATATAAACCCATGATTTGAGCTGTCAGAGCTGCTGTTATAGAAACTTAATCAACTCCTTTAGACTAATCTTAAGATCACTTCTAGGAATCGCACTGAAAGTTAATCGATGACTCCAAGAACTCCAAGGAAAGTAGTGACGCACATAATTTTCATGCTGCATGGGAATCTGTGCATGATTTATGGTGCCGTTAAGAGAAAAGTTTGATTTATTATTGCCAACTGTGCCAAACCCAAATTATCACTGTTTCAAAGCTGCATCTAAACTGTTCCTCAAAAATGTAAAGCAACAATCGCCTTAGAAGAAACTAAGATCACGTAATGTTCATTGAAGGACCAGTTGCATAAAGAGCTGTCACAAAAAGTATTACATTTTAATGTATCTTTTAATGAGTTATGTACCATTAAATTTGACAAAAACCAAACCAAAATGTTGATAAATAGCTATTACTCCTACTCCTACATGTAGAACCATAATTATTACACTTTGAGAATTTCCTACTTTGAGACACTTACAGGCCCTTCACCAGTAAGTTAAACCTTGGATTGCGAGCATAATTCGTCCCGGAAGCGTGCTTGTATCCTCTTAAATAAGAGAAGAAGAAAGGGGTTACTGTGTAGGATGACTTTCATACACACACACACACACACACACACACACACAGACACACTAATGGAAACACTGCTCTATCGGGAAACTTCTTTAACAAGGAAACTTTCTAATGACACTCACACACACACACACCACTAACGCAATCACTGTTCTCTGACAAAGAGTGACTCTGGATCTTTAACATGGAACCTCTCTAATGACACTTGCTTTTGCTTTATGCACGTTCAACAACCCCCCTCCCCCCCCCTGACACACACACGGTAACAGTGTTATAGTAAACAATACACACACACGAATGTTGACTATACAAGTGACCCACGCACACTGAGACTGAGGATAAAAGACGATTCCCCACAATCCCACAGTGTGAGAGAGAGAGAGATGAACCATTGGCTCAGTTGTGATCTCGTGATGCTCAGCAGACAAAGTGCATGCGTATTACTCGTATATCAAGACCTCACGCGTTTATTAAGTTCAATTTATTGAAAAATTTTGCTTGTCTCGCAGACCGAGTTATTTACAATCTGAGGTTCCACTGTGTTTACAAAGCGACTCAGAGTAGAGAAGTGGCGCCATTTTGGTCCTACTTTCCAGAGTTGGAGTAAGAGCTATTTAACACCAAAATGCAGGAAAGCTCCAGAGGTAACTGGTTAGGAGTAACGAGGAAATGGCATTCAGGCAGAGATGACCGCAGAGGAGAGACGTTTTAGTAACACTGAGTGACATAGAGCTCATAAAGACACATTTGAACAAAAACTGAATACTTTTTTTTAATTTCAAATCACATGCAATATGTAGTCGGCATGGTGGTGTAGTGGTTAGCACTGTTGCCTTGCACCTCCAGGGTCCGGGTTCAATTCCCAGCCAGGCTCGATTCCCGTCTCTGTGTGCATGGAGTTTGCATGTTCTCCCCGTGCTTGGTGAGTTTCCTCCGGGTTCTCTGGTTTTCTCCCAGAGTTCAAAGACCTGCAGATTAGGCTAATTAACGTTCTCAAATTGCCCGTAGTGTGTGATTGGGTGTGTGAGTGTGTGTATTTACAGTACGGCACGACGCAGGGTACACCCTGGACAGGGTGCCAATCCATCGCAGGGCACACACATACACACGTGTCTCCTGTGATCGGCTCCAGGTCCCCCGCGACTCTGAATACAGGATGAAGTGGTATAGAAGATGAGTGAGTGAGTGGAGAATGTAAGTAATGCATATGCTGTCTCCGCAGGTGACTGATACTGTACAGGTTTTTAGTAACTGAAGATGTAGATTTTAAACCGTGACACAGCGACAGTGTCGGAAATAATAAATTAAACTCAGATCATGTACAGAGTCATACATGCCTTTCACAAATCGCCTCCGTTCACTTTTTATCTTTAGTGGTAAGAGTAGAGCAAAATTTGACTTTAATTATTTCTGTACATTTTACTCCCTAAACAGCTAAACAAGCCAAACGCTCTCGTCCTCTCTCCAGTCTCACTTTCTCCTTTCAAAGTCATGTTGATCAGATTATGACGGTCCTACACAGCTCCATTATAGGGGCTTTAATCGGTTGTAATTGGAGCAGTCTGATTAGAATAACGTCATGCAGTGAGTCACACACGTAATTTTTGTTTGTGTGTATAAAGCTTTCACACAACTGCCGATTTGGTGCTGATTTCACCATTTCATTTTTCCACCGTATAAAAGTACAAAAACCTGTCAACACCCAGTATAACGTGCAGAGTAGTTGACGGCTCTCAGTGTCGTAAACAGTGATGTCACAGGCTTTTCTTTGTGCAGTCCCTCTCCTCACTGAGAGTAAGAGTAAAAAGCTTCACAAAGAACTTTTAATTTCTTACTCTTAGGTAGGAATATTTTAAGTTGCAAATTAACTTTGAGTGTGATTCCTAGGAGTGATTCTGAGACGCTTAGTAAATACGGCTCCTGAGTTCTACAATGTCATGGAAGGAATATAAGTATTATATATAAATGCTTTGTTAAGCTATGTAGATATGCAGATATATAGCAATTTAATCTTTAAATCAGAACAATAATGATTTTTTATCCCCTTGGAAAAGGAAGTATACAACATTTTTAAAAAAGACGTAAAAAATTTGGACAGAGGATGCCACCTAGTGGTAGGGCAGTGAACTGTCTCTGGCTGATGTGACGTGCATTTACAAACACTATCCAAGATTTCATGTAGCTGTCATTATCCAGTATTATTTCACAGCTCTGTCCCAGGAATAAAAAAGAAGTGCTCATATAAAATTGTATTCAAGGAAGTCAGGCATGAATTTAGCATAATAATTAAAAGATTAAAATACAAATTTTGCAAACAATCACAGAATCAGCAACAAATAAATGAAAAGAAAAATAATTGAATGATTTTGAAATTGTATTATTTAGTTACATTGTTTTATATAAATCACAGAGAGAATCTGCTGAAGCAACTGGGCGAGTACATCTTAAAAACTCTCGATTACATTGAAACTGTGAAGGAGTTTTGTGTCCAAGAACCAACCTGGACCAAGCAAAGAAAGATTGAGATCGATAAAATGACAGTCATCAAAGCCAAGGCTGAGAACAAGAAGCAGACATGGGGCGAATACATATGGAGCAGCCTGACACAAGCGTCCAGTACCTCAGAGCTGGAAGAGGAGCTGGGACAAGTTCTGAAGGATACTTTAGCAGGCCTGGAGAAACTCCAACACTTCCTGGATGCGGTGGAGAAACTCGCCGTCACCTCTCTCTCTGTCTTTGAAGATGAAAACAAAAGCTTCCTGCCAAACCTAGTGAGTTCCTTGTCTGTACGTTCAGTGATCTTTGCAGCCATAAGTGTGTCCCCACACCTCATCTACTTCAAGAGAGACGCAGGAGCTTTCTTTCTGCCAAGCCTCAGCAACGTGGAAGTCCTGATCTTTCAGCTGGACAGATACATCAGTGTCACTGAGCAGATCTGTGAGAAGATGGAGAAAGGGTATTAATCTTATCCTGCTGATTTCATGGTGTATTATATTTACTATAAAGTGCACCAAGCAAAATATGTTTTATCTTCACAGATCCAGGAGTGTATCTGGTTCTGGAGCTGTCCATCAGTAAGTATCACCACGCAGGAGCTCTTCTTGTGTATCTGATAAATACTGTATAACTGAATTAAAGTAAATAAGAGGATTACAATGTGCACTACTTCATAATACTAAAAACAGTCTCTTGGGAAGTTCAAGTCACTGAGGTATCCACGGAGAGATTATGAAAGTATATCAACTGGAGTGAGAAGAAGTGTGACAGTGCTCGGAAAAGAGAAAGATTTAAGCTGGACACAGAATGTGCAAAGTGAAAACGATATTCATGCTGTAGTAGAGAGTTCTAGAATTTGGGGGCTATGACACAGATGTCCGTCAGTCAGTATTTTGGGATGGGAGTCAGGTATTATTGATTATAATCCATAACGACACCAAGGCTTCTTTAATGATTAACTTATAATTCAGTTGGCTTCTAATGTATCACCACGTGCTTTATGTTATAGAGGGAGTAGTAAGGAATCTTTACTGAACTTTATAGTGAACATGAGTGAGGAGTCTGTGTATGAACTTCATGACCATTTAGTCCACCTAACCAAAATCAGGTAAAAGCTTTTCTTTTTAATATATTTTTTACATTCTTTTTTTTTTAAAGAATGCTGATTTTGTGTTTTATATTAAAATTATATAATTTGATAATTTAAATTTGAAACAACACATCTGATAATTATTTGAGAACTTTTTTCTCTACAGGACAGACGAGTTGTTTAGGCTTAATTTTCTATTTGATGTGAAGGCACAAGACTTCATTAAAGTATTCAGTGAGTGTCACAGCAGGATGTTTCAGTTCCTGTCTGATTTAGAAGAAGCTGCAGTTCAGCTGGACAGGATGAAGAAGGGCTCCGACATCTCCACTGTGGCTGGAAGTTCAGTTGGTATTGCAGGAGGTGTTTTGTCCATCGTAGGTTTGGCTCTCGCTCCCATCACTGCAGGTGTATCTCTGGGCCTCACGCTTACAGGTGTTGGTCTCGGAGTCAGCAGCGGAGTTTATGGCATAGTTATAGGTGTCACTGAGTTGGCAGTCAACAATCTTCAAGGAAAAAATGCCAACAACATCTTCATGAGTTTTATGGAAGACGTGCAGAAGATCCTGGATTGTGTGGAAGATGTGGGAAGCAGGGAGGTTTGCGAAGCTAGGTATCTGGCTGGTTCAGAAGCACAAGGTCTCCATGCTATTGTTGATGCAGCTTCAACTGTAAATGATGTTGGAGTTGAGGAAGTGGTAACAACCACAGTTGATTTTGGGTTTCAAAGTGCTAGAGCAGTTCGAAACATCCCCCAGATGGCTGCAGATCTTCCTGATGTTGGCCAGCTGGCTAAAGGAACTTCTCTGGGCATTTCAAAGTCAGCCAGGGCGGGGCTTATTGGCTTAAACGCCCTCTTTATTGGTTTAGATGCTTTTCTCATCTGTAAAGACGGTATGAGTCTGGCCAAAGGGAGCAAAAGTGAAGTGGCTCAGATCATTCGCTCCAGAGCAGCTCTGTGGCGCTCAGAGGTGGAGGCGTGGGAGAAGATCCATAACCATCTGTTTGAAGGGATCTCAGGGTTTGACAAGAAACGGGCAATCCTACTTAAGCCTTTGAATTTTTAAAGATTAAATTTGTTTAAAATGCTGATGTGGCAGTGAGTGTGATTATATTCTTTAAGAGATTATTTTGTGCTCAAGTCCTAAATATTCTGGTTAAAATGCTGAAGTTGTTAACAGTCATCAGTTAGTCTGTAGTTATTCTCTATTCTCATGTCGGCCGCTGCAGCAGATTTCTGTGTGTTTACTGATGTGTAAATCTCTCTGGGTGTCTGTGTAACATGGAGGACTCTTTCAGGGAAATCTTGTCTATAGATCTTCAGGACTGCTTTATTATCTCTGCTGTGATTTTTTCTTTAATCAAATGATGAATGTTTCTAAATTATTAATTTCATTATTCAAATGGACTCAAACAATATTTCTTGATCATGTTTAACCACAGATTCCTAAATTGCCATGCAGTTTAAAGTTAATTAAACATAAGATTCAGAATAACATCATAAAACAGGCGAATAATACCAAATGATAGAAAATAAGAAAATAATAACAGAATCCTACAAATAGAGTTTATAATATTGAAATGATCCTGATCAGTGTTACAGATAATTACAAAATTGTTCAAATTCAATAAATAAGATTTCACAGTTTCTATGATGCATTCTTTATGATGAAAATGTTTCTCTTTAGTTTATGTTTATATGAGGGATATTTATAGTGTCTTCATTTAAACACTTCAATAACACTCTGATTCCTGAACCTGTGGGTTTTAGTTCATTATGAATTCTTAATTCTTAATTTGTTTATAAATGTGTTTATGATAGTGTGTATGATTATGATTAAGTTTTAGACACAGGTGTTAAAAGTGTGTTATACATGTCACATTGTAGTTTATTACACACTTCTGCAGTGTGTCACCTTGTAAATGCTCATTTAGGAATATAACACATGATGAAGTAGAGTTACACTTACTTTACTAAAGTCTAGTATTTTCCCATAAGAGAATATCCCAAGTTTTTTAATCAAAACTGATCAAAACGGCATCAAATATAGTTGCATATTTATTATATATTCTAAATAATCTTCTTTATAATCTTTGAGCTGCTGTGCTAACAAGCCTGATTTTGCACCTCAGTCAACTGATCAAGTGTCTCTAATAGTCAATCATTAATGCATTATGGTTTCTATAGCAACAGCTCATTTACAGGGATGTGTTCAGTGGATAAACAGATTTTTAAAAGAAATTATTATGATCTTTCTGTAAGGAGAAATGTGTTTGTGTAAGGCGTCTGCAGTGTCTGTTAACAGTCAGAGGTAAAGCTATAACTGAAACTTTAATCTTCAGGAGAGAGGAGTAGCTGCTATAATACATGTGAGAACAAGAACTCAGCATTACATGGACCTGGTAGAGGATAAGAGTGTGATATGTTGCTCTTTAGTGAATAAAATTGTAGTAGTTGGTAGAATGTCAGTGAAGATTCTCAGTCATCCAGGTGAGGTTATCTGGTAGTTGAGTCATAGCAACTGAACTTCTTTCCTATTCAGTAGATATGTTTCACTACTCATCCAAGTAGACTGAAGAAGCAACTTGGAACACCTTCAGAACCTACATAACAGGAACGAAGTCCAGGTGCCATGACTCGACTTCCAGAGTCTTACTCACAGCTCAGAACGTTGGCCGAAAGGTTCAGGAACACAGCGGGTTCAGAACACTGATGTATTAAGTTCCACCAGTTGATGTTTCTGCACCACCTTCTGAAATTATCTACTAAGAACAAACACCTCTCTATAAAAAAAATTATGTACATCTGTACGTTGACTTGTGTCGGGTAAAAGCTGAGCAAAAGGGATATAAGAAAATGATCATGTGGAGAACGCTCATAATCATGTAATATGGCTTGTTTCCCCATGACGCGTGTACTCATCTCTTTTAGCGTTTCCTACAGTAAATACAGCACATCTGTAATACATTAAGATGCTCCACACAGCCATGTGGACAAAAGGTTAAGACTTTTAGAGGGTCTATGTTGTTATGAATCAGGGCACTGAGGTTGGTTATGGAAAGCAGTCATTAATCATAAGGATGTTACGCCCTGGGGTCAAACAATCATCTGTTCAAAATACTTCACTCCTTTAGTTTTTAGTTTTTTATTCTTATGGCAAAATAAAATGTAGATATGTGGTGAATCAGAATTTTTTTTTTAATTTCAGTAAAATGAAGTAACAGACGCAAATGCAGGATCAACACACAAGTCTTTTATTTAATTAGAAAAAGAAACAATGTAAACACAAACAAAACAAAGGAAGCAAAGTCACTGATAATTCCTCAGGCTGGGTTTTTGAAAGGTAAAAAGGACCCGATCCTTCAGACTCAACTCAGTCCTGAGGAACAAACAAGCAAAACTGGTTATTATCTCTTGAACACAAAACACATATAATCACAACTGTGGACGGACAGGGAGCTACGGGGTCGGCTGGTATAAATAGGGTAACACACGGGGGAGGCACAGGTGAACCTAATTTAATGCTAAAGTGAGACATATACGCACATAGACACACTAGGGGGATCAGTAATCTCAGAAATCCAGAGAACCAGATCTTATTCCCTGGGACTGAGGTGGCACAGGTGTGAAAACTGAAGATTATTCTTAATATTACTGATAAGAGTTTAGATTCATTTTATAATTATTTTATGTTGAGTTTTAATAAACTGAAGTTTTTTTTAATTATTATTATTAATTAGTCCTGTTGTGCAGCATCAGCATCACACAACACTCACTCTGTGCTAATAACTTTAAACTCTACACTCATGTACACTACTCTCTCAGAAACAGTATTAAACGTATGTACATGTAATATAAACTAACCATTTAGAGAGTTTATGTATCTCATATAAAACACATTTATAAGGAAATGTCTCTTGGTTAAAGCTCTCACACAGCAGTTCAATTCAATTCAATTTTATTTGTGTAGCGTTTTTAACAATTGTCATTGTCGCAAAGCAGCTTTACACAATCAAAAGAATTATTTAAGTTTGTATGGAATTTGAATGTGTATGAATCAAAATGGTCAGATAGTCCCTGGTGAACAAGCCGACGGCGACAGTGGCAAGAAAAAACTCCCTAATTCAAGCTCAGTATATTTGATATTTAAGTAAATTTGAAGGATTACTTAATAACTTTTGGACTAATAATCAAGTAGAACTGTAAATGGATGACATACTTTTGAACACATAATATTTTATCTAGGGTATCTCTACTGTACTCTACTAAAGTATTTGTGCCCAACACTGGTTGTTATTATTACCTCGATTTAAGTCTCTGTGTGAGGAAATAAAATGAAAATAAAGGCATTGGTTCTGCATGTACAGCACACACACACACACACACACACACACACACCGTCCCCACTACACACGCCCAGCCTGCATGGCTCAAGTTCTGTGTGTGTTTTAGCATCGCCGTGTTAAAGTGAAACAGAGATCCATGGGACTGAATTTATTTCACGTGGTACAACTGACATTTCAAATATTTTATATTTGAAATAATATTTATTATTTTTTATAATAAATAAATGAATTAACATAATAGGGCCTACCCTCCCATTCCACCAGCCAAACCACCTACATGCTCTCCAGCAGCTCCATGCAGGGCATCAGGGGTGTGGCACAGAACTCTGTGGGCCCTGTACATGTGGTCTCTCATATTTCATTACAGAATTACAAAGGCCACCATTCAGGTCCTGGGAAGTCAAAGAAAATGAAAAATAAAGATATAGAATATAAAGTGGGATTGTGCTGCATGTGTAACTCTCTCTCTCTCTCTCGTGCGCAGTTCTGTCTTAATCGTGTTTGTTAGTCTTTGAGTTTTCTTATGAATATGAAAATGCTACATGATTAAACTCCATGCAAAGGGGCGGAGCCAGGTGACAGTGTACTGAGGGCACGCGGGAACGATGTAGTCATGTGACTTCAGAATCTAGTCTAGCTGATTGATAAGAAAGAAACTGTAGCTCAGTGATTTTGCTCGCGTCTTCTACAGACAATTGCTTTTGAATATGAAAGTGTGAGAGATTTTAAGTGTGAGAGCGAGTGAAGATGAGTGACTGTGAGCGTCTCACGCTCAGTGCATTAGTGTTGTCAGCTCACGTCATAAGGACATTTATGTGGTGAGTCTCATACAGAAAACATTAAAGATGCCTCTTGGTTACAGCTCTCACACAGCAGACTCTGTGGTTACCATGGTGACCAGCTGACACGCTCGTGCTCATCCTGAGGTAAGTGTTAGCATTAGCTATCAGGAGTGACTAGCAATCTTATGTTCCTTTAACACATTTAATAGTTTTACAATAAAAACACTTCAGGAATTATAACTTGTAGAGAAACCGTCACTGTTAATGAAACTAAACCATCCTGTGGTGAGATAAAGATAAAGGATATTTACATAGTTTGTTCTGTTTGTAGTGGGAATGATACGCTCACTGTCCGCCTCACCACAGCCCTCTTCTGCCCTCTAGCGGCCAACGAGCGCCATTTAATTCATCTAACTCTGATTCTAATTTCTGATTTGCTTGGCGGGTGGCAACCAGCGTGACGGCACACTACCGCCACCTACCGGACTGGAGTATAGAGCGGAAGGAAAATAATAATGCTAAAGAAATGCTTAACATGCTTGATTAGATGTCTGTTTATTTCATTTGCTGTAATAAACAATGTAATGCTGTAATTCCTCTATAATGTTGTTCCCAGCTTTGCATTTTATTGCTGTTATCAGTTCTTTACTTTCTTTTCTCATAGTCTTTGAGTTCCAACAGTGCGTCTAATAGATTGTAATTATACTTTTCTGTTGTTTTTTTTCTCAGACCTTGAGTTATATAAATGTATGAATGAAACTACAGATTAAACTCCTGTGATATTGAGGTTATGTTGAGTTGTACACATTTACAAAAGTTGAACTGTGACATGTGGAGCAGTTGATAAGCCCGGGCTGTTAATGTGTGATAAGAGTTCTGCGGAGTTGAAAATGAAACTTACAGGTATGATGATTCACTTTACTGACTCGATTCTTAAAAACAAATCAGTTTAAATATATTGATCATTGAGCGTTTCATTAGATTCGATCATCTATCAAAAAATATTAGCTAAACTTTAATTTTACACCAACATAATAACCAACATTAATGTTTTTTTGAGAGGTTTTAATAGCTAGAAGGACCAATGTATGAATGGCTATGTACAATGACTGTCATTTCTGATTATTCATTATTCTATAAAAAAAGAAACAAAAAAGGTAATGAATCTATTTGTGCTTTGTGAATCGATTCACTTGACTCACTTTAGTCACTTCAAAAAATTAAGCGTGTTATCTATGTATAACAGCTATAAAGTCCAGCATTTCTGTTGTGTTGAGGTGAAGAGAGAATGTGTTTATCTCAACACCGCACGATGAAACGGTAAGTACAGGAAATCTCATCATTTTCAATAGATTTATTCTATTATTTCTTATTATAATCTAAAATAGTTATTAAAGTTCTCTTAGAATGTCAAAGTCAAAACACCACAGATTGTTCCACACGCTGCAAGTGCTCCTGTTTTGGAGACGCCTCAATCCAGTTGTCTGGACATCACCCTCTGCCCTTTGTCACAGTTACATAGATTTTATCACTCGCCAATTTTTCCTGCTTCCAACACATAACCTTAAACACCTGACTGTTCACTTACTGTACTGCCTAATATATCACACCCCTGACAGATGCCTCTGGAACCAGATAATCAGTGTTATTCATGCCACCTGGCAGTGGTCTAATGTTATGGCTGATCGGTGTGTATACTGTATGTTTTATAGATTTGTGGAGAAACATTTGTACCTTTAATTGCAACAAAGTAATAAAAATGAGAGGAGTACTGGGGAGTTGGTGTGTGTTAAAGAAATATGAGATGTTTAAAGTCTGTAAAACAGAGTCGGGGAAATCCTGATTAGTGTTACTGCCTCAAACCAAACGAACGAAATACAGAATAGTGAATAAATCTGTGTGGAGACTAATATCACTCTAAATAAGTACTTTCTGAATAGCAGATGTGTTTAGACCTTCATTAATCTAAATAGATAAAAATACATGTACTCAGAACTATTTAAAAAACAATAAAATGTAAGTATGTGGTGAATTACAAGCATAATGAATCTTTATTGTTCTAATTCTAACATGTTCTAAACATTTCTCTATTGAGAATGAATACCATGAACACATGAACCATTTAGTGATAAAATTATACAGGATGTTAAAAACATTTGGCAATGTATGTACTGTATGCATTTTTATCCTTATTAAAAAGGACAGTACAGTGGAACCTTGGATTACAAGCATAATTCGTTCCTGAAGCATGCTCGTATATCAAAACACTTGTAAAAATAATTAATACAAAATAATGAAAAAAAAAATAAAAATTAACCTGCACTTTACCTTTGAAAAAAGTAAAAATAAATCCCGACAGATAAGTGTTTAAGTGTTTCCGTTACTGTTTGTGCGCACATGCGCTGTGTGTGTGTCAACAGTGTTGGCTGAGACAGAGAGAGAAAATGGATCCTTAATCTCTCTAATGACACTTGCTTTTGCTTTACATGCACGCACACGTGGTCAGAGTGTTATAGTAAACAGTACACACATGCACGGATGTTGATTATACCAGACGAGCACTAAGACCCAGCAGGGAAGACGATTTCCCACAATTCTGCAGCACAAGAGAGAGAAAAACTGTTGGCTCAGTTGTGATCACGTGACCCTCGGCATCAAAACAAGAAGCGCATGCGTGATACGTGATACTCGGTGCTCGTAAACCAAGACTTGTTCGTTTTCCAAGTAAAAATTTATTTAAAATCTTTGCTCGTCTTGTGGACACTCGCAAACCGCGTTACTCACAATCCCAGGTTCCACTGTATTTGGTTGTGTACCATTGTGTTAATTTATTCCAGAAAACAAACAAGTTAGACTTTACATTTTCCAGCAGCAGTAAAATCAGGATCTTATTCACAGGACTCTTCTGTAGATCAGCTTTAGGAATCTGTACTGATTCAGTGATGTTTTTATCACAGAGAGAAACTGGAGGAGCAGCTGG
>JAQMYJ010000025.1:758010-780457 GCA_030014305.1 Clarias laeviceps | reverse complement strand
CGCCCTCGTGCCCACACGCCCTCGTGCCCACACGCCCTCGTGTCCTCGTCCCCTCATGCCCTTGTGCCCACACGCCCTCATGTCCTCGTCCCCACACGTCCTCGTCCCCACACGCCCTCGTCCCCACACGCCCTCGTGCCCACACGCCCTCGTGCCCACACGCCCTCGTGCCCAGCCCTGGGGTGAAGCAGGGTGAAATACGCATTTGCATGTTTAATGTTGCAGTAAGTCGTTCCTGTCACACAGATCATTCTGATCAAATGTTGTAATGACTTTCCACTCCGCTGCAGATGAGGTTTTGACGTGGTGAACCGTGTCCCCGCTGAAACGTGTTCCCCGGGTATCATTTCACCATCAGGATTAAAGTGTAGAAACACAGAAGCTGAATTATTAGATCAGTTTTGACCTTTAGGATTGAAGCGTGGATACGGATGGTCGTGAGCTTCAGCTCGGTGAAGAATAAATGAATTAAAATATTATTATTAATAACTATAAACCAGAGCATGAATGATTTACATTTACATTTAGGCATTTGGCAGCTCTTATCCAGAGCGACTTACATTTTTAAATATTTTTTTTTCTCTCATCTGAGCAGTTGAGGGTTAAGGGCCTCGCTCAAGGGCCCAACAGTGGCAACTTGGTGGTTGTGGGGTTTGAACCTGGGACCTTCCGAACCGTAGTCCAATGCCTTAACCACTGAGCCACCCCGATTTCACACAACTGGACTGAGAGGCGGCGTTGTGAGAGATTGCGTTAACACAACAGCTCTGTGTTCAGTCTTAGACTGGACAGATAGACAGAGACAGAAAACTAATATAGACAAAGGGTAAAAGAAAGTGAAGGAATAAATAAATAAAGAAAGAAAGAAGAAAGAAATGTAATAGACAAAAATATATATAAAGTACAAAGCAGAATATGAAATAAAAAAGGAAAAAGAAAGATAGATATCCGGAAAAAATACATATAAATTACAAAGAAGAATAGAGAGAAAAGTAAATCCAACAAACAAAAAACATAAGAAGAGACAGAGAGAGAGAGAGAGAGAGAGAAAACAAAGGAAAACTATGTATACATATAAATTAGAGAACAGTATAAGCTGGACATCAGAAACAACTAAGTTGTGGGGAAGCAAATAAACAAAAAGCACTAAAGAAAGAAAGACAAAGAAATAAGTAAATGAAGTCTCAGCACAATGTTATGATTTTCAATACAAATTATTCAAATGTAAAAATGATACTAATCAGAGACACAACAGCGAATCAAACGCTTAATAACGCGTCACTGCTGCTCTGACATTCCTGTGACTCCCTTCCTCGGGATGAACACACTCCTTTACTGAGCACACACACACACACACACACACACACACACACACACACACACACACACACACACACACTGTGTAGGAGCTCCAGAGATGAAGAGATTTCGGTTTGTTCCACTGACACACAGGCCCTCTGCAGCACGGCGTCACAGAGGCATCACAGAGGCATCACACACACACACACACACACACACACACACACACACACACACACACACACACACACAGGCTGCAGACGCTGACTCAGTGCTGTCCAGCGAGGATAAAAGCCAGGACCTGGCAATTTTGTCAAAAGTGAGTTTAGACACATTAGGGCTGAATTCTGTCATGTGGATCCGAGTGAGACTCGGCTGTAATACAGACAGAGGGAGGACCTGCTGCTGCACTTAAACACACTCTTAAGCCCCTGCAGGAGAACAGCACACCTACAATCTCCCTCTCTCTCTCTCTGCCGGACGTGATCCTGATGCTCTTCTCCTGCTGCGACTCGTCTCACCTCCACACCTGCCTGATTCATCCGGCTCCTCCAGCTCCTCCGGCTCCTCCATCCTGCACACGTGACTCATCTCCTGCAGCTGTGAGGAATCCTCAATCCTACATCCTACATCCACACCCGACAGATCGCACTTCCACAAAAAAAAACAAAAAAAAATAAAATCACACTTCCGTGCTCCTGTGCGTCAGTCAGAAAAATCTCAGCTCAGCATCTCGATTCAAGTCACACGATGTGTTTAACACCAGACTCCTCTCTCACCAAGCAGCTTTACAGGAATAAAAGTGCTGGAAATAGATATGTAAAACATATTTTAAAAAAATACAAAGCTTTAACAATTTGTCCCCGGTGGTGAGTGTAGCGAGGAAAACTCGGTCAGGAAGAAATCAGGAAGAACCTGAGTCAGAGAACACAGACTCAACAGGAGACCCATTAATCATCTGGGTGATAACAGATAACACGACCTTAAATAACCCCATTCTGGAACGCTGTTGTAAAAAAAAAAAAAAAAAAAAAAAAAACAACAACAACAATAATAAACTATTTGGTGTGGGTTTGGTCTCGAGATCAGATAACATTAGCCAATCATGGGTGTCTGCAAGCAGAAGAGGGTGGATAGCACTTTCCTCAGTCACTGTTAGCCGTCACTGATGGGGGAAACTCCCCAAACGAGGTGGGTGGGATTTGGACCCAATTCAATTAAGGAGAAAATGTATAAAAATCTATTTAAAGATTCCAAACATTATCAATGAATCGCTTCTGATCAGATTAAAAAAAATAATAATAAAGACACACTTAAATCCATGGTCCACATGAGGCTCAGAAACATGTACGGTCATACAATGCATCAATATTATAATGATATACGGTCATATATTTCATAATCCAATCACTGCTCATCATTACTAAAACTTTTACAGCAAGTCCTCGACTTACGGACGAGTTCTGTTCCGGGAGCATGTTCTTAAGTCGGATTTGTTCTCAAGTCTGAAAAATTTAATCTTATACGCTTTTGACACGAATATACAAAGTAAAGAATAAAAAATTTAAATAAAAAAAAAAAAAACACAGGTTTGGTGTTTTGGTTCCACATTATACTCTCGCAAGACTGCTCGTTTAAATCACTTCTCAGTTTAAATTCTTACTGCTTTAGAATCGCCTCAGCTAACTGACTGCTCTGGGGTTGAATTGCAAATAGTGTAAAATGGAAACCTAGTGAGTAGTTAAGTGTGTAGATTCCCTTGTTCCGCAGACACCAAGAAGTGATATTGTTCAGGGGTTAAAGAGGGATTTGGGATTCAATCTCCTGAATGGGATTTCACGCTTGTGAAATGTAACAGTGTTGTCTCTGCACCTTTAAATCGCGAGGGGAATCCTGGAAGCCATTTTGTCTAAAAGCTGTTTTCCACAGTATTGGACTGTGAACTCTGTCTCATTGAGGATTTTCTGAAACTAGGATTAAATTAGGTCTGTTCGTATGTGTGTAAAATTCGTAACTCAGATGTTTGTAAGTCAGGGACTACCTGTAGTGGAATGGAATGTTTTATTGCTCAGTACTCCTGTTTAACTGGTTCTTAATGAAACACTAGGTTCAGCTCGCTCAGTTCAGTCGTTCACACTCTCTGGGTTTTTACAAATGAGTTGCATATTATTTTCCATAAACTAGATGATGATAAACAAGGTGATAAAGTCATAGAATACCTTCAGTCTTTTTTATCCTTTTCACATTTAAATATCACATTCTTCTCGTCATGTAACGATCTGCCGTGTGTGATGTTATAAAAGTTGTCTTCCTGCCCTCAGGTGTGATTGTGAAGTTGCCTCTGTGCTCCTGTTATTTGTAAAACATTCAAGTTAATTACTGCAATGGCCCCTGGGACATGAACCTCACACGCTGTGTTTTTAGAGGTATGATGTCATATATAATGAGCGTCAAGTTCCCTTTTATTACTGATCCACATCTACATCCTGAACATCTGTGACAGCGAATACTGTATAATTCAAAATGTACAGAAACACTCAATGCTGTTATATGAATTTTTTTTAACATTTAAAACATTCATATCTAGTTTTAGATTTAAAACTGAGCAAAATGTTCTACACAAGAAGTTTGGGGTTTTTTTTTTTTTGGTTATTAACCCTACTGGTTTATCCTGGGACACCTGCCACGCCTCCTTCATTAGCGCCGACATTAAAGTAAAAACTTCTATTAAAGTAAAATAAAATATTCGTGCCGTCCTGATCCTTCTGCATTTTCCTGTAATATATTTCTCAATTTTTATATTCTCCTTTGTAAATTCTATTCTTATTTAAATGTATGTACATTTTATTACTGCTTTATGTAAATTTTACCTTTATATGTAATTTTAGTTTAATGTAAAACTTTTTTTGTGTGTGTGTGTGTAAATTTATTTTAGTGTGGATTTTATTTAAGGCTGTTTTTATTTTATTGTTCACAGTGAGTCACCATAAGGATTTCATCACACCGTCCTGTGTACGACTGTGTGTGTGCGAGACAAAGACAATCTGAATTTCAAATTGAATTTGGAAAACCTTAAGGGTTTTTTAGTTTCAAAAAATGCATGCTTTCTTTAACAGCAACAAAAAAAAAGAAAAAAAGAAATGAAAAAATTATATTGTAATAATAATAATAATAATAATAATAATAATAATAACACCTCACATATTGTTCAAATCTGCATATAATCATATTCTCATGAGACGAATTATTACTCAAACTGAATAATGTATTCAAATTAGGTGACACCCTCAGTATAATGGAGTAGCTCCACGTTAGAAATGCTCTTGTGAAATTCAAGTTCTTGTTGATGTCATCATTCCTGATGTTCCTGATGTGAAAGATGTTCTACAGGATGGAGATTTGGTGCCTGGACCTTGAACTCACGTTCATACTTATGAACTCAGGATGATGTGATTCTGCTTCATGACACGGTCCATCATCATCATCATCATCATGAGCAGAGCCTTTAGAAGATGGTGGTCATGAAGGGATGAAGATGATCAGCAAAGATTCTCATACTGTACATCCTTGTGGTGTGTGTAAACAAGCTGAAGGACACACCATTACACACCTCCACCTTAGCATGAACGGCTAACACGAGGCAGGTCACACTTATGGATTTAAATTCGGACCTGGTCATCCGTGAGCCTCAGTAGAAACCTACCACAGGTTCATGAGGCCGGGTTACAGTGTTCAGTCTTTTCTGACCTCGTGTCCAAAGCAACCTCAAGTTTCTGTTCTTGGCTGATAGATACGAGTCCTGATCTGGTCTGAACCGGTCCGCTCCACGGTTTGATGTCTGATTTGCTCACTATAACTGTACAGACGTTCTCAGTTGGTCTTTTCCCCTCCACCACACTGTGTGATTTGTCTTTGGTGCTCCGTACTGAGCGACTCTACAGTTTAAACCGCAGGAGATCAGTCCAGTCAGGTCAGGGGATTTGTATAGGCATCTAAAACCACACCAGGTGACTCAGCAGTTGTTCTGTTGCTTTCCAGTAGAACATTTTATGTATACAGCATAAACCAGGTCCTCAGCATACGAAGGCGAGTCCTTAAGGTGAGATTTCATATTGTGAATCACAGATTGTCCAACAGGAGAGAACTGCTTTAAGAACGAACCTGAAAGAGGCTCCTTTTTCTTCTTACACAGAATGTAAAAAAACCACAAAACTTAAATTCATAAACTAGTTTCACTTTCCACTGACACAAACACGTTTTCAGCAGCTCCCAGATGTGCACACAAGTTATGCGCAGGCGCAACATCTGCGTTCGGTTCAGTGGCTCGTAAGCTGAAGATGCTTTTGTACGCCGAGGGAAATTTCATGAGAAGTCTTAAGGCTGTACGGCAAGCTGTGCGAGAAACGCAATTAATTATGTTCATATTAAATTAAATAATTTAGATTAAACAAATTAAAAAATTATTTAAATGAAATGGGATCAAACGGTTGCAAAGTGTCTAAAAAGATACAACTTAAAACCTGGTTGTTTCTGTAACAGCCTCGACCTCATTTCCCCTCTCGTCTGTTCCAACCCCTCAGCATTCAGCATCAGCAGTAAACTAATCACCTCCTGATCATCTGTCATCATCTGCACCTGTTTCTCACTCGGTCAGGACTTAAGTTAGAGTCGTGTGTAAAAGTTAGTGCCCCCGCTCTTTTAATTCTATGTTTTTTTTCCGTATCAGGTCTCACTCACACTCACTCATCGTCTGTTCCTCTTTATCCTGTATTCAGGGTCACGGGGACCTGGAGCCCATCTCAGGAGACTTGGGGCACGAGGCGGGGTACAACCTGGACAGGGTGCCAATCCGTATCAGGTCTCAGTTTTAGGCAAATACAACCACAAACGAACATCAACATATAACTTTTTTTCACGGTACCATTATTTAATTAATTAAATGAAGCCCAAAGGGGTGGGGGGGGGGGCATGTGGGCAATACTAAGTACCCCATGATTCAGTAGATCATCAGTCGCTCACATGGTTGTGGTTCATTCTTCTTGACGACACTGCTTCAGTTCATTGAGGTTTTTGGACAGGAAGAACTAGAGAACTATTGCTCAAGACTACATTAAACAATCAAATGATCTAAAATAAAATCACTGAGATCAGATTTTTTTGTGTCCCCCATTCTGATGGTTGATGTAAACATTATCTGTACGATCTCACGCGCTGCACTTCTGCTCCACAGCCGGGTGATTAAAGAACTGTATGAACATGTGTGTGTGTGTGTGTGTTAAATGTTCCAGATAAAGTGTTTAGTGAGAATGTTAAAGGTGACGTGAAAATTCAGCACAAAACTAAATCTTCCATTAAAAACAGTTTAGTCTGGTATCCAGTACAGAAGCCGTATCGAGTCATGTGTTTGTTCTGGGCTCTGCCTCTCTCTCTCTCTCTCTCTCTCTCTCTCTCTCTCTCTCTCTCTCTACAGAGGGGCGAGACCACCCCGGAGCAGAGAACTTGTCTCGCATGAGCTCAACCAAAAACACAGCCCTTAATGCACCTTTATCTCGCTCCGAATCCTAGATATGCTTTGGCACAGAAGTGGATTTCAACACGCGGGTAGAAAAATGTTATAACAGCGACTTGACGGCCCGGACTTCACCCGAGAACTAGACAGTCATAATCTGGGATCACGATATCGGTTCAGACATCGTGACTGTACAAGTACGTAATGTCTCCTACTGGAAGGGGAAGAAAAACTGTCCAGAAGCAGGTAAACGTCATCCAGGTGAACAACTGATCCGATCGTTTCTCTCGTCTACAAATAAATATGTTCTACCATTTCATACACAGTAACAGGTGGGACTGAATTCTTGTAACCAATCATAAGGCAGAAGGCGGGATTCATCAGAAAAGAAGTCTAAAGTAACCTCGGAATTGATTAGAAACATTTTCTTTTCTTTCTTCATCAGTTATATAAATCACTTGAGAGCGTCGAACCAACACACACGTCAGAAGAAGGGTTACGTTCTGATTACATGATTGTACAGAGGATATAAACTCACATTAGAAACAGTTCATTAGGAATCAAAGATCGAGAAGATTTCAACCAGACTGAAGAAACACTGACCGTGTAAACTAGACGCAGGAAAACAAATCGATTCAGTTATGAGTCACAATTCTCTCGTCTGCTGGTTCAGTTCTCACACTGACTCCTAAATCAATTTTCAAAAAACTTTTTTTTTTATTTATAATAGAGATGAAGAACCTTTTATCTTTGATCTTCGACCAGTCAGTGATGAGAATCGTCTGGTTTTTCAGTGTGATCGGTCGTGACTGATATAAACGGTCCTGTACTGAACACAGAAGCTTCCGAGTGACGCAACACAAACATTTTTATAGCTTTACATTATCAACAGCCATGTGCACTGAAATCCCCCGCAAACTCTGTGAGCAAATTTATCTCAAACACACTCATTACACACACTCACACATAATGTGTATAAAGAAAACGCAATTGTATAAATCACAGAGCTGATTATTATCAGTCTCACAACACCGCCAGCGCTAGTCAGTCAGAAAACGCGTGTGTTAGAAGCCCCGCGCGCTCTCGGCTACTAGACCCGCGCGCTCACTGTCGAGTTGAGTTTCGAGACTATACGGCTTCTTTATAATCCAGCAGGTGGCGCTCTTTCTGAACTATTCACACTTGTTCATCCCGTGCGGTCGGAGTGAATCATTCGCTAAGTAACAGAGACACGCGGTGCGCAGTAACAGTGTAGCTTCGTGTTTCATTTAATTAGAGGTTAAATATTAAACTCTTGTATTTGAAGTTAGTTTGTAGTGTTTAAACGTTGCACTAATGTTATAACGAACGGGATACATTTAATCACTTATTAAACTTTTTAAGGTTTAAACTTATAACAAAATTGGGGGAAAATGTAATATTGAATGGGGATATTTATAGAATGTTAATATTAATGTAATCATTAATAAATGGTGATATTATCGTATCGGGAGGAACCTGGTGATTCGTCCTGTATATAAACGTCCTGTAGTTACTGATACAGTGTTGTGTTGTCACATGACGTTATTGTCACCAACCTGAAGTTTCATCATTTCCAGTTCCACACATTACAGAGTGTTTTCTTCTTTTTTTTTTTTTTTTTCACAACAGTTTACCAACACTATATATATATATGTTTATTAAGGACCGTGTATTTATCCACTGAGAGTTTTAGATTTAATGTTGTGAAACACCTCTGAAACAGGTTGTGTTAGCGAGTCCTCCTTTTCTCACACGTTTCACACAAATAAGAACGAGCGCATTAAAATAAAACCTGCGATTTGCGCTATAACAGCCCTCTTATAGAAAATCAAATCAACACCTTTTGACAAAACAAAAAAAAAAAAGCAGCATGATGGTATAAATCACAGAGCTGATTATTATCAACACGACCCCAGCAGCAGTAATCTGAACATAAGGGCTCTGAGCGAGGTCTGATCTCCAGCCGTGTGTGTGTGTGTGTGTGTGTGTGTGTGTGTGTGTGTGTGTGTGTGTGTGTGTGTGTCCTGAGCACAACAAAGTGACTAACACACTCCTGATGAGGCCAGGCATCTGAACTGCAGGTTAAATTCCACTAAATTATTCAAAGCGTCAAAGAGAGAGAAAGTCCTGGAGTTCAGATGAATCATTTGTGGAAAACAAAACGATAAGAAATGATTATAATTAACAGTAAATACATTACAGCGGATCTACTGAGCAGGAATTTACCTCCGTTACCTTCAGGTCCTTTGGTTACCACGACAACGGCTCGAAAACAACAACAGCTTCACAATGTTAAAGTCGCAATTTAAACTACACAAAAATATTCTATATTCAAAAGGAAGAAATTTCTTATTCATTTTTTTAAATCAACAGGTGCATAAAGAAGGACACAATTTTGCCTCCTTTGTCAACATTTGAAAGGGAAGAATTAATGTTTTAGAAAATACGAGCTTCAGTGGAAGTGTTTCTGTTAATTCGATGACTTTATGGACGCTCAGGTGCGAGTACGAGCGCATTTTCATCCACAGTGTGATTATCTCTCCTGTTTACGCTCATCAAACGAGATAAACTGTTGTGTTTCAGTCTCATTTCAGTCTCAGATCACAGCTCACGAGACGCTTAAAGACCAAACATGAGCGATACAGACGTGTAGCGAGACGCACTGCCAGCTAGCACCACAACATAACCTCACTTCTACTTGTTAAACTTCACAGTTCACTCTCGTGGTGTTTTTGTCGTTGTTTGTTTCTATTTTTTATCCTCCATTTCAGTTTCTCACTGAAGGCGTGACTCTGACACTAGGGGGAGTCGGATCAACTGATTCACGTATCGCCAAACTGGTCGATCGGTCAGTGACCCACCAGAATCGCCTGGTTTTCAGTGTGATCAGGTGGTTTTCAGTGTGATCAGACTCAGATATAAACCATTCTGTACTGAGCGCAGAAGCTTCCGAGTGACGGGACAGAAACACATTTATTACAGCGTTACATTATCAAACATCACGTCTAAAATCCTCCAATCTGCCTTTTTCTCCAAACTCTGTGAGCGAATTAATCTCAGTGTTGAGTTTTGAGACTTTGGAGACGTTTGAAGCGATATAACGTCAGTTTCTTTATAATCCTACAGGTGGCGCTCTCTGAACTATTCCCACATGTTCATCAAGTGTGGAATCAGTAAATATACCAGTAAAAAATATAATATACTGTGCAAATACCAGCGATATTTATTTAACTTATTAAAAAGAATCCCACACACTACTTCATTTGTTGTTAACCTTTTTCTTTAAAAAATAAAATAAAATAAATCCTACTCAATTTATTAAACAATTCCTAAACAATTTATTTTGTTTTGTCTGAAAGCTCCGTCACTAAAACAAATTCCTTGTATGTACTTGGCAATAAAACTCTCTCTGATCCTGATTCAGTGAATTATTCACAAAGTTTGTTTAGAAATAATGATTCTGGCGGATAACGATGTTAAAATGTAGCTTTGTGAAAATGTAATTATTTTAATTTGAAGGTAAACATTAAACTCTTGATTGTAATATTGAATCAAGATATTTAGAAATCGTGATATTTATAGAATCGTGAATTTGAATCGAATTAGCACCGAGGTTCAGTTTGGTGATAATATAGTATTAAAGGTGACGACTGATTCCCGTCTCTGTGCGTTTCCAAGGTTGAGCGATTAAAATGGTGAGATTCTGTCTGATTCAGTAAATAAAAGCTTTTAAACTTTGGATTACGCCTCGATCCGCACATTACTCACCACTTTTTCTTTTTTAAAAAAGCCTCAAGATGGCCTGTGTTTTTTTTTTTGTGCGCACTTTATTTTGTCTACTTTTACAGACAAAACATTACAGTGTGAGATACTGAAGACCTCGACACCTTTTTTTTTTTTTTTTTTTTTTGCATTCAGTGATATGATGTTTAAGATAAGATGTTTGTTTCCTTTATTTCTGAGCTACATTAGTATTGGCGCCCGGGTATGAACTAAAGCAGCAAGATTCAGTTGAGACAACAAACACGAGGGGTGTTCAAGTCAAACCGGGACTTGCGAATCAAGGCGTAAAGAAAAACTTTAAGCACAGCGCGGTGATGGGTTCCCACCCTTCCCCCCCCCTGGGTTTCTGGGTCCCGGTTTGACCTGAACACCTTTGTAGGTTTAAACCGAGTTGATATTGGAGTTGGTGGAAGGTTTGTATAAATCTAGTCTATTCACTAATCTACTGCAACAGCAGAAACCCAGACAATTAAGTAAATAAGTCAAACCGGATCCAGAAGTGTTTCTCCTTTACCAGGTACGGATGGACGCACGGCAGCAGCACGGCGTCAGTGAGCGTGAAGTAAAGCCCCTCTGCGAACACGTGCTCCAACTCCGGCAGCTCAGTCGTCTTGACTTTCCTGATCTCCGAGCGCTCCCTGGTGGCGGGACCGGGTGACGCGCCGTCCACAGACAGTTTGGCCAAAGCCGCGCTCATCTCCGTCTGTAGATCCTCCTGCTGACCCTCACGTGGCTCAGAGCTTTTCTCCAAGCTCTTCCCGGAGTTCTTCTGCTGTTGAAGCTTGTGACGGCGGAGTTTGTCGTCGTTGTGGACCTTGACCGGTTCGGCCAGACGGCGCTCCAGCTGAAGGAGAGCGGCGGGAAGGCGGAGTCGCTCCTCTATCGGGTGACGCAGGTGATCCTCGACCGCTGAGGGAATCTCCAGCTCACACAACCTGGTCCAGCGGCTCACCTAAAACAGGCACGGGGTGTAGACGAGTCACTCGTGTTAATGAATAAACTACTGTTGATTTGTGGAAATTAAACGCTCAGATTTGTTAAATAAAACCACATTTCCATTCTGTTTATGATTAACGTCCTCGTGTCCTCTCTGCTCCCGAGTCTCACCTCAGCGCAGGCTTTCAGGCAGGTGTTTTTGAAGCCCAGCAGTGAAGCCACATCCTTGCGTCGAGGCTCCGACAGACAGGTCGTCTGGATGATGTGTCTCAGCACCACTGCCAGTCCGGCTCTGCAGAACCGCCCGTCCGGCTCCAGTACGGCCGGCAGACGACACGCCGCCACCAGGGCCGGAGCCTCCGCCCTCTGCACTTCAGACACGGACAGGCTCTCGGGAAGCGAACCTGCCAAAGCCTCTACGCTGCCAGGCTGATCCGAGACCAGGTAGACACGGAAAGACCTGCATTCGGCGTAGGACAGAAGGAACAGAGCGATGGAGGAGTGTAGAGGAAGGACCGCAGCGCCACCATCGTTATATACCTCCAGGAAGAGGCTCGGCTCCTCGGGGTTTAAGTCAAAGTGTTTCATACTGATCTGATCTGTCTGAGTGCCGAGGAGTTATGAAGATCTTCCTAAAAAAAAAAAAAAAGCAAAAAAAAAAAAAAAAGGAAATTTAATTTTAACTGGTAATATGTAGAAAATATGCAGAATCAGAAATTGACATAATAATATGGATATTATCAGTTTCTTATAGTTTTTCTGTAACTTTAATTCAGTTACAGACACAGAAAGGAAAGACGCGGTATGGACTAGTTGGACTACAGATCAGAAGGTCTCAGGTTCAAACCCTGGCACCACCAAGTTGTCCCTGTTGGGCCCTTGAGCGAGGCCCTTAATCCTCAACTGCTCAGACGTATAATGAGATAAATGTGAGTCGCTCTGGATAACCGCGCCTGCCAAATGCCGTAATGAGAGGATGGTGATGCTGCCTCACAGCTCCAGTGTCTCTGGTACAATCCTGAGCGTGTATGTCAACTTCACTTGTTCTCCACGTGTTCACGCGAGTTTCCTCAAACTGTCCAAACCCCATGGGTTACACAATTTAAAAAAGCTCCACTAAACTGTCCTGAATATTAACATTGTGAACGTGTCTCCTACGTCAAAGTCGTGACTCCAGATCCGGATCCGCGCGGCGAGTCAGTCCGGACTCCGCCCACACTGTAGTTAAATTAGGAACGCATTAATACAGTGTGATAACGTGCGTGTTTACTGCTTTAAAATCATCAATAAACTGATAGTTGTGTAGTCTGTGTGGATATGGTTACAGCTACAGTACATGAGATTAAGACTAAACATCGTAGTTGCCCTGTCTGACAGGGTTGTCATGGTAACGTTGACGTCATAGAATTCACGTCATATCATTTGAATGATAAATTGTCATTTTAAATGGAGACCCAATACAGTAAAGAGCGACACCGGTGTAACACGTGTGAGTCCTTCATGCACGTTCACCTCGGAGCAAGATGGGAAATCTACAGTTTTAAAAAGCGCACATGAGCCGGATCTTTAAATATTAAGTTTGAGAATCTCTGGGCTACACGGTGAACTATATCCTACATCATGTCTGGTATCGCGGAGACCCTGAACGGGGTAAAAGCACAATGAAGGAAAATGGAGAGAAATGGATGAATTTTATTCTAATATTGCTAATATTTTCCCCCCACAAACATCATATATATAGTTTGTTTCGTCACAGGTAGCCTAAATGCAGGATTTACAAATTGCATCACATAAATCCATTAAATCACAGTTTATTCGTATTAAATCACCATCAGAGTCCAGAATGAACATTTTAAATGATGTTGAAGCTGAAAACTCTGATTAACCTGAGGGACCATTTATAATGTAACACCATGATTAATCATTTAATAACTACCATAAACCACCTAAATTGTCCAATATTTACTATTTATTTCCTTATCAGGACATTATAATATGAATGACATCAACAAACAAACTGATGTTTAATGCTGTTTGGTCTCATCAATGTGTTAGCGCGCTGATACTGTTAGCAGTGTTAGCATTAGCCACATAAACTCCTCATGGCAAATAAAAATGTCCCAATAATTACAAAATATATATTTAAATATTCATTGTGTTGTTGATGTTTATACTCACAGTGTTTAAAATCCGCTCTCCGTAAACTTTAATTCACGTGGAGTTCTAATAGGAATCAGGTGTTACACAAAAAACACTCCGACCTGCAACCGAACGCGCTGGAACGTTCCTACCTGCTCCATCAAAACTGTGGCTCCTGCAGTTTTCATCATAGAAATAAAATAAATAAACAAATAAATAAAACATCAACTAAATAATTCAACTGCTTCAAATCTCTAGATAAGATATTTACATTAAAAAAATGTATAATTAAGTTAATTATAAAGTGCAGTATTGTATGTTTAAATGTTTATTTGGGAAGATTTGTCTCCATCTAGCGGCGATGCGTTGTCTCTGCAGGAACATCCATAAAGTGGATTAAAGCAAATTATAGGCTTCAGCCTCAACATCAACTGTTAAACATTTCAACGTTTAAAAACAATCTTTTGAATATGTTCCAGTGTCTTGCAGCTGTTTTTAAAAAATTGGCAGATAACATTTTGTTCTGTTATTTAATTTTAACCTTAAAACTTTTAAAAAAGTAGGAATCTCCAACATTCCATATAAATAATACTAACTTTTATTGTCTACTGACGGATAAGTAAAACGCTGTTTATTTCTAAACACAAATAACAGTGATCTAAAATTTCTAAAATAAGAGTGATCTTATATATCCTTGTGTTCGCGTGGGTTTCCTTTGCGTTCCCCAGTTTCCTCACACTGTCCAAACCCATGGTTACACTATTTTAAAGAACTAAACTCTCCTGAATGTGAATATTGTGAACGTATACACATTATAATATGAATGAACGTGTCTCCGACATCAGGGTTTCTCAAAGTCCTGACTCCGGATCCAGATCCGCACGAATTAGTTATAATACAGTGTAATAATGTGTGTGTTAACTGCTTTAAAATAAAAACATGTTCCACTCATCAGTACTTGTATATTCTATGTGGAGATGGTTACAGGTACAGTACCTGATCTCTACTTTTGATTATATCTATCACGTAGTAAAATAAGGAATCCAACATCACGCTGTATGCTGCAATAACAACAGAGTGCTACAGTATAATACAAGCTAAGTTATAACATCATTTCTCTATGTTATATCACAGCAGTTTGACAAGGATTATACTCTCTCACTCACTCACTCGCTCTCTACAGTGTTTATCCTATACAGGGTCACGGGAGACCTGTAGCCTGTCCCAGGGGACTAGAGGCACAAGGCAGCATTTATCATTGTGGAGCATCCAGGAAATAACTCCTGCCATCATTTACATTGTTGCTTGAAAATCCTCTCATCTTTAGGGCCCAAGAACTATGACATCATACTGTAGCTCTGATAGTCCTGATGTCATGTGAAAGGCCCTGTTGCTCTTTTTTTCCAGCATTTGGACCCTTTTGGGCATCTTAACATGCTCAAATAGTCATGAAAATCAGCACACAGGTTGGAATCTGCTGCCATTAGGATGCCTGAGAGTCTGGGTCCTGGGCGAGGCTCGGGATTTTTCTGCACAGCTCATACACACTGCATAACTCTACCCGGTACACATTTTGATCTCATGGAGCTGAACAACTTTCTCTTTGCATGTCATGGCCTTTACTCAACAGGAAGTCGGTTATTTTGGTTTGTTTGCAAAACGCCCCAATGGAATTTGATATACTCCTCCTAGGGGATTTATACGATCGCCACCAAACCGGGCCAGTAGGATCTCAAGACACTGAGGATGCAGAATTGCGAAGTAATTTTTGATATTTTAAACAGTCCATCCATGGCGATGTCGTAAACTTATGCCATAAAAACGGCTAATACCTTACTGAGTGACATCACATTGAGTGACATCACATTGAGTGACATCATGATGTGGTGCTTTTCTTCCAGCAAGTCCTTTCTGGAGGTCTGAACATGCCTAAGAAGGCACACAGGTTGTGTGTCACGCCCAGGCGGCGATGGTACTGTACAGGTGCTTGGGCCCGCTCATCACTGCTTTGCAACTGTGTCTTTCTTGCAGTTAATATGACAAAAATAACAACAAAAAAAGGAAAAACACAGCTTGTCATGTTACTGAGGAAGTCTATAGTCTAAAAAAATAAACTGAAACTGAACAACAAAGTGTCGTCACTGGAGACTCATTCCATGTATCTTAAACATCTCCTTGCAAAAGGATTATAAAATCAGCAATTACTTTAGAAACAGTGATATTTTAAAAGAGCACATTAACATCCCCGTGTGGTTCGAGCTGATCCTGCCGTCAGAGCTGCTGTTACGGAATCTGAATCAACACCATCAGAAATCCTTCACACTCGTTCCTTCAGTAATCCTCCTGGCAGCGACGCCAGATTTTTCCTCCTCCAATGAAAATCTTCGAGCGTCTCTGCAGCTTTACTGTAAGACTCGTTTCTCCTGCAGCAGCTTTGGCAGGAAATGTGAGAGCACAAGCCTGGAGGCGAGACGCACCATCTCCTCGTCTGCTCCGAGCTGGACAAGGTAAGAGATGATAAAAACTACAACAGTTTGATCTGTTATACAGTATAGAGGACTGTAGGCAATAAATTAATGAATGAATTAATAAAAGCTTTAGATGATGTCATGCATGTTATAAGTGTGTGTTCTGATATTTATAAGATACACAGTTAATAATACAAGATGATAAATAATATAATTGAAAAGAAGTAAACCACAGGATCAGACGGATCAGAGACGGACTCAGCAGCACCTGTTGCTAAAGTCTATAGGAAAATAATATACCTATTAATATATATATATATATAAAGTGATCTGATCAATCAGGTCTTCTTACAAATTAATTAAATAACCTAGATACTCATAATACAAAAAAAGATATACAGTATATACAAGGATTTGATGCTATTACTCAATAATACTGTACAGTACATAAGGTATACTGTACTGTATATAAACTATATAATCATGTACACTGGGGGTCTAAAGTATTAATACAACATACTGTTTGTCAAGTTCTCACTGTGCACTAAAATAGGTGATGTCATTAATTAGTTCTCACTGAAGAGTTGTGATAAATAGAACCAGCTGGTTTAATTAATCGACTTTGACTTTCTGAAGCCGGGACGTCCACGTCTGTACAAAAATGCTCCAACTTGGGGATTCTCAACTGACTTGCAAACTTCCATAAGGGAATTTCTGTACATGATCTCCAGGAAGCCATCGAGCAGGCATAGCCTAAGTGATATCAGTGACACCAGAGGCCTGTAGACGTCTGTCTGACTCTGTGTCCAGCCGCTTTTGAAGAATAAAGGACTTTATACTAAATATTGATTGTTTGATAGCAATTTTACTGCATGACATAACAAATGACTCCTATTATATTGATGGTCATCATTTTAAATAATTAAGAATGACATTAAAACATTTAATTTCACTCTGGTCACAATACTTTTAAACACCCCCCCCCCCTCACTGTATGTCCGTTGTTGTAAAATAAAACTTGGTATCAACTAAATACGATCCACACTGTAGTCTGTATTACAAAACAAAATGTTTTTTCCAAGTTCGTAAACTTCAGTGTGAGTCTTTCCTTAAGTTCAAACATACTGTATATTAGACATGTACAAATATATAGTGTATTTCACATTAAATATAAAACATTTTATTAAGTAATCTACATAACGCCATGAAATTCATCTTTCTATCCAATATGTACTGTACATACTGAACTGTCATAAAAGAATGATTTTAACGCCCAGCCTGCGTTTCTACACTAGATTTGATGTTACACTTGGGTTTGAAATAGTCTTCTTGGTTCTTTGTGGTAAATCTGGAACCTGCTCTTTACTCCAGAAACTGCAGCTCTACCCTGTAATAACTCACAGAGCGAGAAATTACAGCCGCCACCCTTTTCCCAACCCTCAACCAGAGACTGTAAGGTGGCACTGAGTCACATGTGCATGAAGGTTTTTATATTAAGGCGACATAACAGAAGCGTCAAACAGTCTGGACTTTATTTCACTTTATGGAACCAGGAAGTCACTCGGAAACTCTCGAGCTGTTGTTGAAAAACTCTGGTTTTCATTTCTTTAAGCTGCTTTGAAGATGAAATGGGACAAAACACATCAGGACACACAGTAATATAACAGGAAAATAATCCCTGTCTATTTATATGGACTTGTAAGATTGAGAGAGTTTAAGATAAACTGCCTTTGATCTGATATTTTCTGTAAAATCTGTAGTGATTTTTGGAAGGAGTCTCCAGTGTCAGCACTTTGGTTAGAAATAAGTGTAATCAGTCATTTGTGATTTCTTATGGGGGCGCTGGTGGCTCAGTGGTGTTTCGCCTGCCATGCGGAACAGCCAGAGTCCCAGCCAGGGTTCCAAACCCCCCCAGCCACTGGATCCAGTGCCGGTCCCAAGCCCGGATAAAATGGGAGGGTCGCGTCAGGAAGGGCATCCGGTGTAAAACATGTGCCAACGCCTGTCATTTGTGATTTTAGGTAACAAAACAAGATTTTTTTTTTTTTACCCTGTGGGAGGGTGATGTCTTAGACGGGTCGGGCCCTGGGCTGCATATCGGAGAGTCTCAGAGTTTGGCCCTTAGGTGAGGCCCTTAAACTCTTTGCCCAAATATACATTAATACACGGCCACTGTGGTGCCAGTCCCAAGCCTGGAGAAACGAGTGAGTTACTGCAGGAGGAGCATTCAAACATACAACCTGTGCCAATAACTTGTGGATCAAATCATGCAATATCTAAAAAGCATTAGAAAAAAACTTTTTTTCTTGTCTTATTAATATGAAAAGAGAAAAACATAAGAAGCTGGTTAAAGGAAAACTGTTTATAGCTGCTATAATGTAAGTGACAACAGGAACTAACCTGTTTCTTATATATTTCAGGTTGCATTAGGTTTAGGTCTTCTTCAGGTTTATATGTTGCTTTCTTTACATGAATGCAAAAATTATTTTGTAATGTTATTATTATTATTATTTTTTTTTTTTTAAGGTTATGCTTCCCTGATTATTTCCCATTAACAGCTTGCTCCTGAGTGCTTTATATCTCACACACACACCTGTGGAATCAAAGTGAATTTCCATCTACATTTGCGTTCTATAAATCTATAAATCTACTGTAAAACGGTAGAAATAAATTCGCACCACATCCTTAATCGAGAATTCTCAGATCTCTAGCCGGGTCTCTAATTTACTGCATTTCTATGTGGACAAAATACAGGACCCCTTAATGCCTTAAACACATCCTATAGCTGCCTAACTGCTGCTCTTCCTACTCCTGCTCTTGTACTCGACGCTCGGCCCTCTTTCGTGTGGCCAGATTTTTTTTTGATCCTATATTTAAAACCAAAAGAAGTGAGCAGTAGCGTGTCATTAGGATCGCGCGCTAACGTGTAGGTCAGGACAGTAAAACACAGCCCTGGGTGGACGTTTCTGTAAATAGCAGGCAGGGCAGAGCCATTCATTACTCTCTTTCTGTGTGTGTGTGTGTGTGTGTGTGTGTGTGTGTGTGTGTGTGTGTGTGCGCATGTGGAAGACATTTTCCCCGGCCAGGTTTCTACCACACATGTCCCCATCAGGGCAGAAGGGTGGAGGCTGGGGGAAGCACGAGAGAGAGAGAGAAGGATAAGACTGGAGGAGGAGGACAAACACACACACACACACACACACACACACACACACAGGGACATGAGCTGCATCAAGGATTGTGTGTGACTCCAGGACAGATCTGTTTTATTCAGTATTCAGATGTCTTCGTCTGGATGGTATAGTAATATTTCTATTTATTTTTGGATAAATGTTTAAATGTGTGTGTGTGTGTGTGTGTGTGTGTGTTGTGTATGGCATTTCAATCCATAAATATAAGGAATATATTGATCCAGGCAACAAGTATTTCTCCAAAGGACTAACATTTAGGGGAAGTGATGATGCCCTCGTGCTTCATGTTCCTCTAACACTCTGTATATATTTTTCCCAGTGTTTGTTTGCTGTTGGCTATTTAGATGCATTTTGTTGAAAGTGCTGAGCTCTGATCTCATAATGGAGCTTTTAAGTGGCACTCTATGGGGAAAAAACAAACAAAACATTTCTGATACACTCTGGTGTTTTCAGCCGAGGACGAGTCCCATTAATTACATCTGATATTGATATCTGGACAGGAAGGGATCGTTAGATAAGGTTGTGATGATTGTAGCTGGTGTTTGTATGATAACGCGGCACAAATGCTAGTCAGCTGCTCTAGTTTATGTGCTAAACTTGTTGTCGAGGTTTTATTGGCTTGCCAAGGTCAGTGCAGTGATGCTGTTTAATAGAAGAAGTCTGTAGTTTACTGTCTTATCATATCTTAGACTTCGCCAAATGGCTTATGATAATTATTAATAATATTTACAGTGTATCAATTATATGAATATTTAATTATATAAATATTACTATATGTAAGCCAATGGCATGCATGTGTTAGCCAAATAAAACAATTAAATGATCCACAATACCTTAGCTATAGTTTTTAGTACATAAACACATGACACATGAAGTTCTTTATCGATGTCACTATGATACGCCCAAACAAATTTTTCTGCTTCTGATGACCTTTGACCCTTTTGACATGTGCAGTAATGTGAGTGAATCGGTCTATTGTTATTCTTCACCGCACTAACAGATACCTGATGTAATGGCATAAAACACCTTTAATCCAATAGTGTCTGATGATCTACTGAATCAGGTTGGTGCTGTATGAGGAGAGTCTCTCCTGGATACTGTAGATTTATACATCAATCCTCACGCCATTATTCTGTCCTTCAACACATTTCATACTGTTTGTCTTGTTTCGTTTTTTTTGCACCTGTATAGTGTCTGAGAGCCTGACGGGTCCCGTTCCGAGTCTGGTTCCTCTCATGACATCTCAGGGACTTTTTCCTTTCCACTAGTGGACTTGTAAGGGATATACAGAACATCTAGATTTCTATAAAGTTGATTTGTGACAATGCAAGGTGTTTGTTGTATCAAATCACATATTAAACCCTGAGTGCACGGAGTGTAGAATTACAAATGGACCGATCCTGTTGTTCCTTTCTCTGATATAATATTAACACCAGAGCCAATATCAGAAATTACATCCTTTTTTGTTTTGGAACATAGTATGTCTATTATTGACACTTATAAAAAGTATGGTATAATAAGGTACGGTTCCTCTAAAAGACTCACTGGTGGTAAACAAAAGTGGAATAAGTGGAGACATAAACTGAAACTTAGGAGACCTCCATGGTTTATTCTTCTCATCTTTTGACTACAAAGTACCCGGAAAGATTTTTAAACTACTGTCACTCGTGGTGTTACATTAACAAACATCAATCATGTTAATGGGATCAACACAGATCAACGGATTCACTTGGAAAATCAGAATATCAGAATCATAATATTTGGACAGATTCATGGACACTTACAGTAGTTTTTAAAGGCTGATTTCATAATATCTTGACTTGAATGCAGTATTAGTTTATAATGAAACCTGAGTGTTACTACAGACTAGCTTCTTGTTGTGGCTTAAACCAGAAGCATTATGAGGTTCATCCATTAGTGTTGGTTCACTCAGTGTAAAAATGCTCCGTTGTGGATAAAACCTATAAGACTTGTCCCACATGAACAAGCTGAAAAGTGCGTGGTTCAGGAAACCACTGATACTAGACCAGAGACTTCTTATTTTTTCCTCTTAACTGAGTCATAGGAACTAAGTTGGAATTACCTCCACTGTTGAGACACTTCACTGATACCTACTGTATATATCATTCAGTCCTGTGTACTTGAATTTTTACCTTTCAAGGAGATTCTAGAGAGCATAATCGAGTTCGGTATGAGTTTCAGTGAACCTGCCCCTGTGGTTACACTCTTGCATTCCTTAACGTCAGAGGACAACTGAGCTGATCCAAGTTCTCTATCGGTTCTCTTAGACTTTCGGGACTTTGTGGTATTTTTCTCTGATATTATATACAGTAAGCGATTCTGGTGGCACTTTTTATCCTTTACATTTTAATTCCAAACACAAGAAATCCTAGTGAATAACTTTGATTCATAGATTCACATTAAACCTAATAATAGGACACAGAGAAAGTCGGTCAGAGTCTGAGCTCAGGGTTGATGTGTCCAGCGTTTCTGCAGCCACAAAGCATTTTAAGAGAAAAACCACTCTAAGGTCAGATTTCCTTCAGATCTTCGAAAGTGTTGGGAAAATCAAAGCAATTCCGGAAACTGTTGGGTTTGTCTGGTTTGGTGCCTAGAAAACAATCATATATCAGTCATGCTTGAGAACTGGGACCAAACATGCTTTTAATATAAAAAAAGGAAAAATAAAATATGTTTTACACACACACACACGTGGTCACAGTGTTATAGTAAACAGTACACGTGTGCACGGATGTTGATTATACCAGTAAGGGACGAGCACTAAAATCCAGCAGGGGAGACGATTACCCACAATTCCGCAGCACAAGAGAGAGAAAAACTGTTGGCTCAGTTGGATCAAACTGTTGGATCATGTGACGCTCGGCGTCAAAACAAGAAGCGCATGCGTGATACATGATACTCGGTACTCGTAAACCAAGAATTGTTCGTTTTCCAGTCTCAGAGTTTAAGTCTAGGCTAAAAACCTATTTATTTAGCATTTTTGTAAATAGGTTAGCCTTACTGTAGGTAAAGGAGCAGATCTGGGGGACTCATGGACGTAGAGTATTATGGTGAACTGGTATGTTTAGATGCTGTCTTCC
>JAQMYJ010000025.1:725332-742490 GCA_030014305.1 Clarias laeviceps | reverse complement strand
TGTGTAAAGCTGCTTTGCGACAATGACAATTGTTAAAAGCGCTATACAAATAAAATTGAATTGAATTGAAATTGAATCTTTGTGTGCATACGGTTTCATAGTGAATTAATTATACATGTTCTTTTGTAATGTAAGGATCTTAGTGATGTGTAATATATCAGAATATAATTATATGAGAAATGTGACTCTTTTTAAAATCACTTTAGCCGTCATCTGAATCAGATGGCTGGTGTGGTTGAGACGTGAACGAGAAATGGCTATGACGATCATGGTGGATGTGTGTATAGTCGTGAATGTGTAGTTCACATGATTGTGGTCACCCTTTCACTCACATTGTCTTTACTTCCCCCATAACACACCTTGTATTGTACAAATATGGAAAAAATATGTTGTGGATGTAAAAAAAAAAATCTCTTCCCAGTTGTGGTTGACTAATGGTACTTAGTTATTAACCTAGTTAACCCAGTGTAAGTATCTATCCAATGATGTAAACTTTAAAGTAAACTTTTTGTAATTCGCTCTGGATAAGAGCGTCTGCCAAATGCCTAAATGTAAATGTAAAAACTTTACAGTCTGGGGGCTCGTCTAATCTTTTCTCTTCAGGAAGGTAAGTTAAGCATTATTTTTGCCATTGTACTTCCTTCCTTGGTCAGAAAAGTTTTTGAACCTATAGTTTAGTTACGTAGTAAATTAGCGTATATTTGGGGTATATTTTGGAAAAAAGTAACTTTCTGCGTGTTAATTAGTTTTTGTCTCGGGTAGTATTGGACATTGTAATCACATTGATTTATTGATTACAATTACAGCGACTGTAGCGATTGTGGCTCATTTAAAGATATAGATAAAACTAGTTTTTTTAACTAAAACTGAACCAGTGTTGTTAACAATAAGCTAAAAACATACACAGCGCTGTCGTTGCAGAGTACATACGTCATCAAAACCGCGTTCCATTAGAGGAGACGCGCTCCTTTGGGTGTGTTTTAAAAAGTTATGCGTTTGCTAACTTCTGTTGTTTTTACGTAATTTATGCATTACAATATTTGTAATTTAGTGAGGCATTTGTAGCGTGCACTTTGTGCATAAGCTGGCCCTGGCATAGAGATGCGTGGTTAGAAAATAAATAAATTAATTGATATAATAGCCATGTTCCTTAGAGTGTTCTTTGGAACATGGAGCATTTTGTATCTATAGTTATACACGTGTGATGTGCATGATTTTGTGTTGATTCTCTCCTTGTTGTAGAGACACGTGAGCTCGGCCCGGCGCAGCTGAGGTTCATTTTTCTGATGGTGTCCTCTAACAAAATGGAAATGGTTGTTCCAAAGTCTGTTTAAGGATTTGGAATTTTTATTCAAACTTTTGTGTCATCTATTACACAGGAATATGTGTTAGGAATTAGATTTTTTTGTCCAATATGTTTAAAACTACATGGTTCCTACACCGGGACATTCTTTGACTGTTATATTTTTCCACATTTCACACAACTATTTCAAACAACCTTTGTTAATAATATAAACCTTAATTCTGTTAAAACTCTTAAAATTTCTCTAGCAGGAACTGGACACAAACCTGCCATACAACTCATGGGAAGGATGGTATGTGATCTGGATGCTAAAAGCAATTTTATCGCCTCCCTCAGAAGAAAATCTAATCGCACTTCACCTACAAGAAGTGCTAAAGAAATATCTCGTGGAAAAGATGTAACTGTTTTAGTATGGTCAAATTAGTGCCTGCACCAAGCAAAGAAAACAACTAAGGAGGTTGCAGAAATGACTGGGATTGGATTAAAAACACAACACATTATTAAAGCCTGGGAAGTATAGTCCTGAAGCACTTTGAAAATTGGTGAAAAGGCTTCAGTTTGTTAGGGATCATAAAGATTGGACTTTGGAGTGATGGTAAAAGGTCATGTGACCTGATGAGTCCAGACTGATCCTATTCCAGAGTGATGGGCGTGTCAGGGTAAGAAGGGAAGCGCTTGAAGCGATGCTCCCATCATGCATAGTGTCCACTGTACAAGACTCTGGAGACAGTGTTATGATCTGGGGTTGATCAGTTACTCAGGTCGAGACTCAGTAACGTTATGGGGCAATAAAATGAAGTCAGCTGACCACCTGAATGTACTGAATCACCAGGTTATCATATTCTTCCCTGGTGGCACGGCTATGTAGCACTACTAAAATGGTGAAAAAGTTCTGGGAGCATGAGGAATTATTTTCACACATGAACTTAAAAGATGTGCTTGAGGAGGCTTTACAAAGTGGTTTAACTTCTGTCACTAATTCCACATAAGCCGAAAATGAATGCAACTCTAGACAATATATTTTGACATTCCGAATCTTTTTTTTTTTGGTCACACAGCTGCACAACCATTCACTTACATCTGAGTTAAAATAATCTCCTCCTACTAGTATAGTTTTTAAGTTGTGCATTGCAGGATCTCTGTCCTGATGCACACCTGAGAATTCCTCTGATCCACAGGCATTGTGTTTGTACCTTATGGTCCAATCTGGAGAAAGCAGTGCAAGTTCTGCCACATGACTCTTCGAAACTTCGGCCTGGGCAAGCTGAGCCTGGAGCCCTGCATTCACGACGGATTCGCTATGGTCCAGGCTGAGCTGTTGAAGCTAAACCAGGAGGCGGGAGGACGAGGAATGGACCTGATGCCTTTGATCAGTAACGCCATGTCCAACGTGATCTCCTCGATCAGCCTGGACCAGCGCTTCCACCACCAGGACGCGGAGTTCCGAACGCAGCTGAACCACATGGCTCACGGGCTGGAGATCAGCATGAACAGTGCCACCATGCTCATCAACATCTTCTCCTGGCTCTACTACGTCCCTTTCGGTGTCTTCAAGGATACGACCACTAACAGCATCCTGTGGATGGTGCTGTACATGTGTTTACATCCTGATGTCCAAGGTAAACACACATTGCATGATGTTTGTACTGTGTTTGACTTGGAGGCGGCAAGATGACAGAGGAGGAGAGTGCAACAGAGACAGGACGAAATCAGAAAAATAGCTTATATATCTCACATTGCATTGTAATATAATTTTCTTACTATATTACAAACGCATGCACAGTTTGTAAAATCGATGTATCTTCTGCTCGATACATAAAGCCTGCGACTCTGTGATGTATTTTTTACAGTAGAGTCACGGTTATCAATTTGCATTGAACAAAACCAAACCTCAAGTGTAAAAATCGCACTTTGTATTATTATTATTATTATTATTATTATTTCAGTTATTTTTTAGTTTTTTGGAATTGTGTTCTCACATAAGAACACGCACTACATATGTTATGTATGATTTGACTTATACAAGAGTTTACAAAACTACATTTTTTCACAACCTTAGGCCAATTTTTACGGATGTTTATTAGTACACACATACCTTTCTTGACAGCTACTTTACCCCATTGCAACTCTTTATAGTCTGATTTGATCACTGGAACACTGTGAGTTTTCTCTGCTATTTATTTATTAATTTTTTTTTTTCGTTTTAGTTATTTATTTGTCTGTTTACTTTGTCTATTATTATTTATTTACATATTTTTGTTAAGTTTGCTTATACAGTAATGTTTATCTTCTATTTAAATGTGGATATTAATTGTATAATTACATTTCTACATCTGAATCTTGTACTATTATACTTTAATATTGTAATTGTAACTTTTGGAGATTACTAATACTAATAATAATAAAAAAAAAACTTAAAGCCCTGTTCCGTATTAAACTGAAATCTACAGGAGAGAAATATTACATGTTAGAATACAAAGACAGGGTGATTTAGAGAGGAGCGAATCCGGATTCATCCGGATTAAGTAACCTGATCCTTTAAGTAATAATCCTTAAATAACCCGATCTGAGGCGGATCAGGTTTATCATCTATACACAGTCAGAATGTGTAGAATACAGAATGAAAACCTGCCTCTCTCTCTCTCTCTCTCTCTCTCTCTAAAAATGTGTTATACTCGTTATTGCCCTGACTCTAGTGTGTGAGCGAGGCAGGGTATTGACTGGGAAGCCCCCTCACTCAGGAGTTACTCCAAGCTGTAAGCGGTATCGTTGTGTGTGTGTGTGTGTGTGTGTGCACGTTTGTTCCAGACAAGTTGCAGGAGTGTCTCCTGGTGTGTGTGTGTGTGTGTGTGTGTGTGTGTGTGTGCACATGTTGTGTTGGGGCTCGTAGTCTGTTCCGAAAGTGTCACAGCTGTAGATTCTGTTATAGATTATTGTACCTATTATACACTATTATACTCTACTATATTATATAACTTCTATATTGTACTATTGTACCTGTTATACACTGGTGTACCTTTTGTTGAATAACATAATAAATAATATAAAATAATAAAAAGATTAATAAAAGATTTAAAACGTTAAAGCTAAAAATTATCTGATGACCTTTAATGTAATTAGTGATATTATTATTAGCCCACGTACATGTCTGTCTGTCTTTTTATTAATAATAGAAAACAAAATTACAACATGGAAAGAATAAAAGGATAACAAGAGTACACAAGATTCAGGTGTAAAAAATGTAATTATACAATTGACTATCCACCAGAAAAAATAAATAGAAGATATACAGTATAAACAGACTTAATAAAGAATATGTAAATAAATAATAAAATATGGAGTTAGCCATCAAACAAACAAACAAATAAATAAATAATGGGGAAAAAGAGAAAAAAAAACTAAATTCCAGGAGAAAAAAAGCAGTGTTTCATTGATTAAATCTGATTGTCGAGACAATAGCAGAAGATTTGTGGTTTGCTCTTAGATTTACCAGTTTAAGAGGTTTAAAATGCACCGTATAAAAAACAAGCGCTGGTTGCTGTGATGTAATCTGGCACATAACTGTTCATATGGTGCACATTTAACTTAATTTAGGCGAATACTGAAAGACTGGCAAAGTTTCATTATATTCTGTGCAGACAGTTTTGCGTGACTCTGTGATATCATCTGGTTGGACAGACAGATTTTTTTTTTCTAAGACTGGTTTCAGGTTTCATGACTGGTTTCATGTATAAAATGTAAAGATATCATTGAAGGAGCGAGTTCTGACCAATGTACAGACAAAACGTATTTCTGTACAACAGAAACAGACAGCAGCTGCAACTTAAAGCTGTGTGTGTGTGTGTGTGTGTGTGTGTGTGTGTCGGGGGTTAGACACATTCGTGGAAATTTCCTTTCCTTCCTGTCATTCCTGAATATGTATGCATACAGTAGACGTCCCAGTGGTTTTAACCTTTATCTAATAACTATATACTGTAATAAACGTCAGTCTCCCCAACTTTAAACAAGAATGAACAAAGTCTGAAAAACACTTCAACTGTACTGTAATGTTCTGTTAATGTAAGTTTAATGATGAACTTGTGATTATGTGTTTGTTACAGGACCCACAGCAGCCATGATGCGTCTCTGTACAGCACTGATCTTAATGCTGGGTAAGGACACCGGTGTGTGTGTGTGTGTGTGTGTGTGCGTGCGCACTGCAGCGGTGTGTGTCGTAATGGGAGTGTGTTAACATCACCACTCCTCACACTCTTTCTCTCAGCTCTGTGTCAGGTGGGATCCTCAGACAGACTGAAGGTGTTTGGGAATCTGCACGAGACATCGTCCCTCCCCTGTCCCGAGACGTGCTCTGGTCCACTCACCTGGACCAGGTTTCAGAAGCAAGACGACGTCCTGGTCAGGTGTACCAGAGACTCGTGCTGGAGTAAAGACGGGTTTATTCTTCCTCTCGAGCAGTTCCTCAGTGGAGACTCCACCCTGACGGTGCTGAGAGCCGATTACAGCCTGCGAGGTCTCTACATGGCCGAGTGTGACTCTGAGACGGTGTGTGAGGTCGTCTTTACTCTGTCCCGTGAGTGTTCACACTGAACATTCACTATTACTTATTATATTAAATAATCAGTTACATTCTGCAGATAGTTCTGTAGGTTTATTTTAGTCATAATCATGGCCCCGCCTCCAAACTCTCAGAAGTTTTTTTTTCTTTTATTATGTGTTCATGCTCTCGAAGTTTTGACGAGGCAAATGCTTTTAAAAGTGATGTAAACCATAGTGCATAAAATGCACACTTTCAGGAAAACTGTGTGTCTGTGTAACTGGGTGTGTGTGTAACAAAGTGTGGTCAAGTAATATTATTTTTCTAAACTTTGAAATATTATATTAATTACTTATTCTAATATTAATTGTAACAATTCTAACTTTTTTATCATGAGATATAATGAGATATGAGCAGATGAGATGAGATAAGTTAACTGATAACTTTATTGATCCCTGAAACTAAATGTAAATTACGGAGATGCTAAATACATAAAACTAAAAATATATAGGTATACTCCCATAAAATAAACCCTGTAAAATACTGAAAACAACACAGAAATAGACAAACAATATATAGCATTATTAATAATAAAACTGTAAAATAAAGAGCATAAATATGTACAGGTGAATCTCAATGAATTAGAATATCATCAAAAAATTTATTTATTCCAGTAATTCAATTTAAAAAGTGAAATTCTTATAACTAACTATTATATAGGTTCATTACACACAGGGTAAAATATTTTAAGTGCTTATTTCTTTTCATTTTAATGATTACGACTTACAGTTAATGAAAACCCAAAATTCAGTATTTGAGAAAATTTGAATATTACTTAAGACCAATCAAATAAATAAAAAAATAAAGGTTTTAATACAGAAATGTTGAACTACTGAAAAGTATGAACATGTACAGAACTCAGTACTTGGGCGGGGCTCCTTTTGCATGAGTTGCTGGTGTTTAAATCACTGAATGGGTTAGCACTTTTGTATTTATCAGAATCAATATCTGTTCATAACTCCGGACGGTCTCTTACTGTAGGTCTTCCAACCAGAGACTATTAAATGTTCCTCGGTCTAAATTAAAATCAAGAGGTGACCGAGCTTTCGCAGTTGCTGCTCCGAAACTCTGGAACAGTTACCGATTTCTATTAGATCTGTTTCGACACTGCACTTATAACTGTAGCTAACTGGAATTTGTCAGTACTGGTCTGTGCTGTATTTCATGATGTTTTAATATTTATATGTTGTTGATATTTGACTGCCTGTACAGCACCTTAGTCAACAATTGTTGTTTTTAATGGTGCTATATAAATAAAGCTGAGTTGAGTTGAGTTGAGAATTACTGCAGCAATGCAACGTGGCATGGAGGTGATCAGTCTGTGGCTCTGCTGTTATGGAAGCCCAGGTTGCTCTGATAGCAGCCTTCAGCTCTTCTGCATTGTTGGATCTGGTGTCTCACATCTTCCTCTTGATTATATACTAGGTTTAGATAGGTGACGTTTGCTGGATAATCAAGCACAGGGATACCATGGTCCTTAAACCAGGTGTCAGTACTTTTGTCAGTGTGGGCAGGTGCCAAGTCCTGCTGGAAAATAAAATCAGCATCTCCATAAAGCTGGTCAGCAGAAGGAAGCATGAATTGCTCTAAAACTTCCTGGTAGACATGTGCTGACCTATGGCACTTCCTGTGCTGACCTTTGACCTGATAAAATACAGTGGACCAACACGAGCAGATGACATGGTCTTTGCAAACCACAACTGCAAACACACTGGACTGCAAGCATCTTGGACTCTGTGCCTCTCCTCTCCTCCTTCAGACACAGGGACATTACTGCAAAATTAACTTTCATCGGAAAAGAGGACTTTGGCCCACTGAGCCACAGTCCAGTTCTTTTTGTCTTTAGCCTGGGTAAGACATCTCAGACGTTGTCTCTGGTTCAATAGTGTCTTGACACAAGGAATGAGGCAGTTCTGGCTTGAAGCACTGACTCCAGCTGTAGTCCACTCCTGTTGAATCTCCCTAAATTCTTGAATGGGCTTTGTTTCACACTTTAATATAAATATACTATCTATATAATATATGAGTTTCACTTTTTAAATTGAATTACTGAAATAAATTAAATTTTATGATATTCTAATTTATTGAAATTCACCTGTACAAGAGTCAAAGCTTCAACTAACGCCACACATGCAGTATCTGTAAAACAGTTCTATGTTTATAGACCCTTTATTTCCTCTCCTTAGCTGTAGAGATGAGGCGTGTTATTACCCCTGGAGAGCCCATAGACCTGCCCTTTACCCCTCACTGACATGGTGGCGGTGAATCTTATTGCCAGCGACGCTGTAAAGCCATCAAGCCTGCGGATCTGCACCGTGGATAACGAGAGGACGCGCTGCAGTCCAGATTATGAAGAGAGAGCGTCTCATCTCAACACTCTTCAGATCCGAGGTGGAAATTCCTCTGACCTACACAGTACAAGACCTGGTGAATGACGAGACTCTGGCCATCATACACGTCAGTGTGAAAGGTGACAGCGTTCTGGAGCTGCACCCGTGTCCCAGAATCACAATGTCAGACGCAGAAGTGTTCACTCTGGTAGGTCGGAGTTTATGAGCGGAAATGACGTTTTTATTCCAACAGGAAACACACAGAGCTGCTGGGGCTCAGGAATAAACCCTCTGAAACTGGAGCTAATGTGTGTGATGTCATAATGAGAACCTGCTATAAAACTCATGTGTGTGTGTGTGTGTGTGTGTGTGTGTGTGTTTGCAGAGGAGAAGCAGTGTCCAGACATTGAACAGGAGAGATCCATGACACCGTGGGTGTTTACACTGATAGCGGTGATTCTGCTCATTCCATCAGTGTTAATGAACTTTTATCAGTGGAAGAAAAAAACAGCTTGATAAACAAACAATCTCCACACAGCAGAAACCAGCAGATGGAGTGAATGGACAAAACCAACCAGCACAGATGTAGTGCCTTCTGTTTTAACTGAGCCCCCTTATACAGCTACACTCAAATTCTAACTCAAACATTATTTGTCACATACACAGTACAATATGCAGTGAAATGTATTAAGGGTTAGGTCATGTTGCATGCAAGATAAGTTTTCTTTTTTAACATTGATCATTGGAACAGTCATAATAGTGCTGAACAGATCAACAATATAATTAAAATCAACATTTGAATGCATTTACAGACTGCAGCATAGTTACTACGCAGGGGCCCCAGTGACAGGAGGGTAATTCTGAAATTCTGTAATGAAAAATGGGAGATATGGATTAAGAAATGAAGGGCCTCAATGCGAGCGCTTATGTAGGGTAAAGAGTGCACAAGCCTCTACTTAAGTGCTGAACGAGTCGGTCACGTGATTCTTCACGTGAAACGCGAGGTTACATTTGTTATTGGTCACATGACACTCAGGGACACTTTATTTTTAACCGAGGCTTTATTTGGACACGCCCCTTCTGCTCGATACAAGCTTCGGAGCTTCTGTGTCACAGTAACATCACTACAATTAAAGGTTTTAGTTTAAACATTACCCCTCTGGCTTGTGTAGGCGGGTTATATACAGTATACGAGGGGCGATCATAAAATTGTCATTATTTTGGGGACCAACAATATAGAAGAGCTGAAGGCTGTTATCAAAGCAACCTGGTCTTCAGTAACGTCTCAGCAGTGCCACAGACTGATCACCTCCATGTCATGATGCACCGCTGCAATAAGTCATGCTTAAAGTGACCCGACCAAGTACTGAGTTCATGAATGAACATAATTTTTCAGAATTTCTATATTGTAAATCCTTTCTGACTGATCCTTAGAATACAAGAATAGTTTAAGACTGAATTTTTGATTTTAGCACATTGTCAATACCATTACAATAATGAAAAATATATAACTTTGTAACAACGTGTAAGAACATGACTCGCGAATAAGTTTGATTTAGAGGTTTGATGCTTGTGTATCGAACTTCAGTGACCCTGAAACAGAACTGATTTGTTTGAGACATATTATTATTATTATTATTATTATTATTATTCCTCATGTTCCGTCATATGATGCATCTTCAAATTTAAAAATATCTTTCACTAAGCTTTATTTAGTGAAAAGACACAGGTGTTAATGGAGTATCATGCATGTGTGTAAACTCGACCTAAACTCGGTCATTCAAAAGGTAAAACAGATGTTTCTCTAAAGACATCACAACCTTTATGTAAGTTTCAGATGACACTCACAGCCTTTCTCTCGGGGTCTAGCACTGACCAATATGTCGTCATGATGTCACCGCACCAGTCAATGGGAGCAGTGGGTATGTCCGGTCTAGTGTCAGGTACACTACAGGTACCACTACAAGCAGAGTACAATCCCTATTTCCAGCCCTTTAATTAAAAAAAATAATCATCCTCAGGTTTGCTAGGGTAGTTAATTAGTAACCTAGTAACCCAGAGTAAGGATCTATCCAATGATGGAAACTTCAAATTCCCTGGAGTGTGTGTAGGAGAGTGTGTATATGCGATGGATTGGCACCCTGTCCAGGGTGTACCCTGCCTAGTGCCCTAAGTCTCCTGGGATAGGCTCCAGGTCCTGAATAAAGGGATAAAGGGGTATAGATGATGAGTGAGTGAGTGAGTCTTACCTCCATGTGAATATAGTACTGTAGTTGATGCGATACCAGCAGGATTTGTGAGACTTTTGAAGGGCTTTAGTGACTAGTTTAAGTAGTCAGAGTTTAAAAAAGAGATTTGCTTAAATGGTCTTGATATTAAAGACAGAAAATGTAATAATATTTTTTTTATGTTTGATCCAATGCCCTGCAATATTTTGATGCAAATACTTTTAAAATAACCAATTTAAGAATATCAAGTGTGAATCGACTTCGACTTATCATACAGTATGGACTTCCTGACCACTGGGTCGGGTCCCAAAATCAATGTGAATGCTAATCTCAAGGCCAGGCTGTGCCCTTGTCTCTATGATAATGTGAAGATCTGGGTGATACCGTCAGGCTGATTAGATTAGCACCGATGCATTTGAAAGCCACTGTTATGCTGATGAGATCAGGGCTGGAGAACTTCCGTTACCAGGCTGACTCCTGTACCACACTATGCTTTGTTTAGATTGTCTCCACCTCTTTGTATCCCTCCCTCTTGTAAAGTATAAACTTTCCAGAGCTGAGTTTTAGTCAGACTTGGATGACTACAGCGACGCTCCGCGAGTGCTCAATAAAGAGTAACTTCTGCTTGAAGGATATCCCAACCTCCTGGTCTCTGATTCGACAAAGGAAAAAGTTTCCAACAGTTTGTTACATTTTTTTGGGATTGATGTTGAATCTTTATTCACCATGTTGAGCGGATAAAAAAAATAATATAAAGAAAAGAGATGTTATATTTAATTCTGAGTCACATTTTCATCTTAAATCTTTGAATACTGTGAGGTAAATTCTAACAATATCTCCCACTTTAATGTTATTTTGAGAATTTATCTTTAAAACATTACAAAGAATTTCAAACCGGAAAGCAACTAAAACTATGGATGCATTTTAAAGTTATTCTCATTTCTGATGTAATAGTATGTTAATATAATGTTTATAATGCATTATATGCAATTGTTAACTGTTAAGGAGACACAATAAAAAAGGGGAGCTTGGCCGGTCTAGCCTTTTATAAAGTTTTTTTTTTTACTGAACAAAAATATAGATATACATTTATAATAGCATCATAAAGTTTGTATAAACATTGATCAAAAAACAAGGCACACATTAATTACACAGAAAAATAAGTATCGAAAAAGCACTCAAGAAAAAAAAATATATATATAAAGAAAAATAAATAAATAAATAAATAAATAAGCAAAATAGATAAGTGAATACACATGCAAAAGGGACTCTTTATTATTATTATTCTAATAAACCAGAGTCATTTATTATTCCAGCAAATTTCTAGGCCTTTTTACCTTTCATATGTTCTTATGTTTCATATGGAACTTAATTGCACATAAAATCCTTTTTAAAGACTGAGAAATAAGGTTTAGTTTTTATATATTTGCATTTATGAATGAAAATTTTGCCAAAAAACAGCATTATATTAATGAGAAACTTATTATTCTTATCATCCAGTATTATTCCAAACACAATGTTTTTTGTTCAAAAGCGGACAGTGATTGTATCTTTGGCTCCAACCAATAAGACATATTTTTAGCAGAATACTCACAAGAAAAAAAAAGGTGATCAGTCGTCTCAATGTCAACTTTACAGAAAGTACAAGCATTTTGTTCAAAATTAAACTGGTGTCTTGAAACCTCAGATGATGGATAAATACCATGAAATATTTTTAAATGGGTTTCCTTTGCTTTAGGAAAGGCACTGGAAAGGCAATATATTGTGTTCGTATAGTATTTTAACGGTTGGTTCATCATAAGTTTGTAAAATATTGTTATAATATAATGATGTTGGATATATTATAAAATTAAAACAAGAGCGGATGATTTTGTTGGGAAGCGTTGCTTTGAGGTTATTACCATTAAACAGAAGTGATGGGAGATCACATGATCATCTGAGCTGTTTTGTACAAGGTTTATAAAACTTTTTGGAATGGCTTTTAATACACGTTCAAATTGTTTACGTTCACAGTCTAAGTTGTATTTTGAGCAGAAACCACTGAATGATAACCAGCTCCCGTCCTCAAGTGATGAACTGACCAAACACCTTTTTCAAGCCAATCAAGAATGCACAAAGATTTATATCTAAACAGAATAAATCTGTTGTTCCATATTGAGGTTTGATGTGGGTGAAGTTATGATTATATAATAATTTCCAATATAACAAAACCTGTTGGTGAAATGAAGATAATTTATTTGGTAGTCTAGAAACAGTAAAATCACATCTTAATAGAAACTCAATTCCACCCAATTGTTTTTAAATAAACCTCTAGGAACGGAAAACCAAAATTTATTTTCATTTGTTACAAAATATTTTAGCCTTTTAATTTTTAACATACCAATTATACAGATAAAGTCGAAGGATTGCAATCCCCCATTTTCATAATCTTGTACAAGTTGTGCTCTCCTGATATAATGCACACGTTTTTTCCATATGAAGTTGAAATTGATTTGGTTGATAGTCTTAATGGCTTTATTAGAAATAGAAAGGCAAGATGCCAGATAGATGCATCTAGACAGACTTTCCATTTTAGTTAAATAAACTCTACCAAAAATTTATAAATCTCTCTGCATCCGTACCTCAAGTCTATTTTTGCACTCATTCCATCTATACCAGACATTTTGCTTCTCCATCTTGATCTCATCTTTAGAAATGTGTATGCCTAAATATTTAACATTTAATTTAATTGGAATATTATATGCAGTTGTAAAATGACATTCGTGTATGGTAATAATTTCACATTTTTCAATATTAAGTTTTAAGCCCGAAAATTTGGAAAAGTTATCAACTATCTCAATTGCTTTAGGGATCTGATCAATGTTTTTTAAAAATAATGTTGTATCGTCAGCTAACTGACTAATCACCTGACCAAACTAACTGCCATTCAATTTTTGAATTTTTGAATTTTTGATAAGGAGGGCCAACATCTTGGTAGCCAAAGTAAACAGTGAAGGTGAGATGGGACAGCCTTGTTTAACTCCTCTTTTGATATCAAATCCGGGTGAAGTACCCGTTGGTAGGGCAACTGAGCTATTAGTGTTTGTGTAGAATAGTTTAATAACTTTACAAAAATTCTCGCCAAACTCATATTTTCGCAAACATTTAAAAATAAAGGAGTGTTCTAACATATCAAAGGCTTTATAAAAATCTAAAAATAAAATAACCCCATCGTCCTCAATTTCTTGGTTATATTCTAACAAGTCCAAAACCAGCTGTATATTATTTTGTATAGATCAACCTCTGATAAACCCAGTTTGAGTCTCAATAATTTTTGATAAATGTAATTTTAAGTGATTATTATATATATGAGTTAACAATTTATAGTCATTGTTTAATAAAGGATCCTTTCCTGGTTTGGGAATAAGTGTGATTAGCCCTTGTCTCATCGAGTTAGGCAATAATTAATTTCTAATAATTTCCTGAAAAGCTGCAAAAAGAAATTCCCTTAACAAATCCCAAAAAGTTAGACGTAATACCACCAGGTGATTTATCTAATGACAAACACATAACAGCAGAATCAAGCTCTTCAATTGTTATTTCTGCATCACATGTCAGTTTGAACTGTTCATCTATTTAAGGGACAGAGTCGCTAAGTTTTTCAAAAAGAGGATCAGGGTCTAATATTGACGAGGAAGACGAGTATAAATCTTGATAGAAGCTAGCTATTTTTTTAGCTATTAATTGTGTATCTAAACACTCCGCTCCATCAATGATTAAGATTTTAATAGAGTTCATTTCTTGACGTACTTTTTCTAGCCTACAAAAATAAGTTGTATTTTTTCCCCTTCTTCCATCTATTTAGCTCTTGATCTAATACATGCCCCTTTGGCATTTCTCATATAGACTTCATACAATTGTGATTACAAAAAAAACAACCTTGATTTATCACCTTCTGTTAAATTTATTTTGTTTGCATATTCAGTTATTTCTTTAATAATAGAGGCCTGTTTTGTCATATGATTTTTTTTCACCTGTTTAATATAGAAGATAGATATCTGACGAAGTTTATATTAAATTCCCATTTACTTGTCCATGAGACCAAATTATCATCACTAACAATACTTGAAATTATATCTTTAACCAAATTTGCATACTCATCTTTCCCAAAAAGGTTAGAATTAAGTTTCCAATAACCTTTATTATGAACATGTTTGTTTTTATGATTTATTGTTAATTCAGTTGAACAGTGATATGTATGGGGAGCTGCCGATAAACTGGATATTGTTTGATAGTATAGAAAATTATAAGAAATTTGGGACTTGCTAGAGGCATCAGGTTTAAACCAAGGAAACCGTCTTTGATAATCGTGAAAAACAGGATTTTGAAATAAAAACAGCAGGAATTAAATAAAATAATCTCTCTGCAATAATCTCTGTTATTGGGAAAAATAATGACCATGAAATATTATTTCATAATAATGAGTAAATTTATGTAGCAGAAAGCAATATATTTCACAATAATAAGCTGTTTTTCAAAATGTGTACCATTATTACACAATATCATTCTCATATTACATATCTGTGTCTTATTTATTCATTTCATCATGTCCTATTTATTTATTTAATTTTGAACACTTTGGAGTTCCATAGGATATGATGGTGAGCTACTTATTCTGTTTATTATAATATGTCCTTAGCTGCATTGTAATATTTTGTGAAATTTGTGTATGTAGACGTGTTGGGGGTCTTTTTATTGAAAACGCAACATTTTATTTTATTTCTGATCAAAAGAACGAAATGAACGAAATGACTCAAAAAAAGATTCGTTAATTTTGATGAACAAGATTCAAAGAACCGAGTCACTAAAATGATTCAAACTAGTTTAAGGGTCATGAGCCGCTGACCAATCAGCAACCGCAGACTGGACACGTGATCAGCATGCGCCCACCAAAACATACAATGTGACAGCAGCTCGAGCAGATCAGATCACCGGGAGCGGATTTAAATGAGTTTTTTTGTGAACGGAATGTTTATTTAAGTTGTTTTGGAGAGCTGGAGGAGTGTTGTAACGCGTCGCGTTGTTATTTCAGGCTGTGCGTATTAGCGTGCTAACGGCTAACAGTCTTTAGGTTTTATGTTTACTGATCATGTGATTCTGTTTACTGTCAGAGTCGCTATAATATGACGTATTATAGATTTATAACAGTCGCTATAATATGACGTGTTATAGATTTATAACAGGTTTGCATTAATAAGAGTGTAATGTACAGTCTGATCAGTGTATTGGGTGGCGTATATACTGTATATAAAGGGTGATCATCTCTCTATGGCTTTAGAGGAAGTGAAGCTTCACTCACAGTTGGGAGAATTGTATTAATTTGTGTTTTTATTGTTGTATTTTTTCATCATGGAGCCTGTTATTGGTCAATCATGGCATGTTGCTGTTTTTCCCTCAGTGCTGTTTGTATTGCTCAGTGTTTTCCTCATTGCTTTTTATTTGCTGAGGCATTATCGATTGAGTAAACACCTGTTAGTAAACATCCCCCCGGGGCCAAAACCGCTTCCTCTTGTCGGGAACTTCGGCAGCTTGTTCTTGCCCCCGTTTATTCTGAAGCTGTTTGTGCAGGAAGCCGAAAAATATAAAAAGTGGAGAGCGAGCCCACTTTCCCCGCAGGTCAGGTTGACTGAGTTGGCGAAGGTTTATGGGAACGTGTACAGCCTGTTTGTAGGCAGCCAGCTGGTGGTGGTGCTGAACGGGTACGAGCTGGTCAGAGACGCGCTCTCCAACCACGCAGAGGTTTTCTCTGACAGACCCGACAGCCCTCTGATCAGCATTCTGACCAAGCGCAAAGGTGAGAGCAGCGCTTCCGTCATTCAATGCCAAGCTGCTGTTATTTTTGGGCCCCTGTGCGAGGCCCCTAAACCTGATCTGTAACAAATAAAGGCTTTTTCATTCTTCAATCAAGTGTGAACTCAGCTTTACTTTCACTCATTTAAAGAAAAGTACAAGATATGCACAAGACACAGTCCTCACTCATAGTTATTATTTTTGCTTGTATGTGTATTTATATATTTATTATCAGACTCTATGTTCCAAGTTGGAAGCTAAGAACTGTCTAGAATGTCAGTGTTCCAGCATGGAAGAACCTAAGTGACAGTACAGCTCGCTGACCTCAACCTCATTGAACAACTTTGAGATGATGAAAATTTACCATATCTTCTCATCTGACATCACTAATGGTGTCGTAGCCGAACGAAGATCTAATTAATTGTCCGGAATCTATTGGAGAGCCTTCACATCAAATCTGTAATGGGATTTTCAACAAGCACATGAGTAATCTTCAGGTGTCCACAAACTTTTGATCATAAAGTGTATAAACACACTGTCTGATTAAAGCAGCATGACCCAGCCAGTTACTAAGGGTGCAGTAAAGGTAGTCTGTCTGACCAAAAATAATATTTAGGCTCTGATTGGATAATTACTGCAGTGATTAATTAATGACTCAGTAAGAATTCTTTTAACTCCAACTCATGGAGTGAGTAGTTTTTTGTTTCTTAAAACAAACAAAAAAACATAAGGGAAGATATCTTGTGGAAAAGATGTAACTGTGTTTCAGTTTGATCAAATTAGTGCTTGCAACACTGGATGGAAAAAGGTCATGTGACCTGATGAGTCCAGACTGATCCTATTCCAGAGTGATGGGCGTGTCAGGGTAAGAAGG
>JAQMYJ010000025.1:653781-668781 GCA_030014305.1 Clarias laeviceps | reverse complement strand
TGCTCCGCTGGACAACCGCAGGACACACTGTCTCTGTGCGAAACCACTCACCAACCCGGGTGAGGCGAGAGACACGAGCGCGCAGGTAACCAAGACTCTAATCAAAAGCCATGAGTAATTGCTATGATGGATTTCATCCTTAAAAAAAAAAAAGGCACTCACTCTCTCTTTCTTTTCCCCTCATCTTCCAACACACACACACACCTCCTCCCCCTCCTCTTTTTCTAATTCCCCCCTCCACCCCTTCTCTCTCTCTTTCGCTCACGAACAGCAGCCAAGACTCTCCATCTAGTCGGAGGCAGGAGGCTTTGAAGAGATCAAAGGCAAGGCCGCGAGCAGTGCGGCACTCTGGGAATACAGTGAGCCTCTCTGCTCCTCAGCCCCATTTTCCAGAGTCATGTCGGATTGCAGCTGGATTGCATTCCGCCGGTTTTCTTAATGCTCTTGGTTTTGACTTTGACATCAGTGACCCCCCCCCACCCCACACCCCTCTACTTCTTCAAAACAAGAGTGAGACAGTAAGAAGTGGGGCGTTTGCACGGGGGTGGGGGGGGGAGGGGTATAAAAGGCAAAAAAAGCAAAAAGGCAAAAAAAAAAAAAAAAGCAAAAAAGAAAACCGTGTGGAATAAAGAGAATGCGAGAAGCATGCGCTGGTGTGGGAGAGGGAGGGAGAGAGAGATCGACAGAGTGATTTCTATTTTCACAACTCCATAATTGGACAGTTCAAAGGGAACAAGGGGGGGGGGGAGCATTTGTTTTCAATTCTGTGGCCAATATGAAAGGAGCGACAAACTTTTATGAGTTTCCCAAAAATTAAAGACAGGCTCTTTTCACATTCAAAGAACAGGCTGTTTTTTTTTCCCCTCTTCTCTCTCTTTTTTTCCCTCATGGTGGAGACCACACAAAAATGAACTGATAGCAAACCGCAAGAAGGAGAAAAAGAGGGAGAGAAAAGAAGTAGAAAAAAAAAAATGGACTTGAATCTGCTGGTAGAGAAAGAAGAAGAAGGAAAAAAAAAAAAAAAGACAGCTGTATCCATACATCCATTACAGCGGCAGGCTAATAAAGCTAATAAAGCTAATAAAGCCCGGTGGCGGCCGTCCCTTTGTACCACAACTCAGCTGAGGCCAGAATCGAAGTGGTCCAGCACAGAGCATGAATACTTCACGCGAGCATCTTTAACTCTCGTACACCCACAGAGACGGGCAGAGAAATAATGAGCTGCTGAAAAAAAGACAAAGTTAAGGAAGAAATAACTGCAACTTTTATCGCTGCAGTCACTATTGATCATCTGTGGCACTGAGGGGACGCGAGACGCTCATTCCAGCGACTGAAGTTCAGAGAAGAACTGAGATTTAACACACACACACACACACACACACACCGAGTCCTATTTCTGTCAGACTACAAGTCCGCAGCTCATGCGTCTCCTTTATCACTTGCTGCACGACATCACGCTTGTCAAGCGTTCTCGTTTCTGTCGTTCTACGATTTACAAAACCACCAAAAACATGCCGAATCTGTCCCAATTTGCAGATCACGGGCCCAGAACGCGGGAGCCACATCAAATACCATGTTGCGTTGCACGAGACGAAATGTTCAACATGAGCAGGACAGAATCTTTCGTTCTTTTGAGGAAACAGCAATCAGAACAAAACAGACAAAAAGAAAACACGCAGAACAAACACTCGAGTCGGCTGACAAACAAGTGGAAACAGCGCGGGGCTGAGCAGACGCCGTGCCAGGTGTTTACCCGAGGTCACGTAGGAACGCCAAGTCGCAACAAGAAGTCGTGAGAACGCAAGCAGCATGCGGAACAAAACACAGAGCAACTTTATGACTGGAGTGAAAAATCTGGAGACGTCAGAGAGAGAGAGAGAACACGGTACGCAGTCGTCTGCTAGTGCGCTAGCTCCTGCTAGTCCGTCTGAACTAGACTGAATCTGAACCCAACTGCGACAATAAACAATACACGACATGCATCATAATATTAATCTTGCCTAAAATAATGAATTATTCCTGTACTCGTTATAACAACCATCACTAAAGGTATCCAGTAACTGGGGATTAAAAGTTCTGACATCTTAGTTATGATACGCCAGAAAAGTGTCTGATTTATCGTGACGATATTAGATTTGTCATATTGTGATTAACAGGCAACATTAATGCAGGATGGAAACCGTGTGAAATAAATGCAGTGTAATGTTGGGAAGATCAAGGATCCTCCAATTGCATGTTTCTCAAATCTGCGTCAAAACCAACCGAACAACAACAACAACAGAAGAAGAAGGACTGAACCCGAGACCAGTCCAGCATTGCACTACATCTTTAAACAGGGAAATTCAGATGCAGTTAAATGCTAGTTTTGTTGCTAAGCTTGAATGTTTTCCTGTTAACACCTTCAGCACGGCTGTAACAGAACCATTTCAAACTGCTTTAGTTTATTAAAACAGAGAGACGGACAGAGAGAGAGAAACGTACTTCATTTTCTCACCCTCATTCTCTCCCTCTTTCTCCGAAATAAAAAAGCCCTCAGACACATGGATTCAATAGAGCAGTGTTTAGTGCTGGATGGAGACGGAGTATCGATGGCTTTGTTTAGAAAGCCTGAATGTGCATCAGCACTTCAAAGGCCTGCGGGCTGCCACACACACACACACACACACACACACACACACACACTGTGAGGTCTGTGTGTTCAGACCTGCTCTGCAGATGACATGGCCGTCTCTGTGACCCTCCTCACTGACTCACTGCATGTGTGGAGACTTTATTGCTACTGTAAAGTGAGACTGAATTCAAATGAGCACCTTAGTGCCATAAAACGCTCCGGTTTGTTCACGGACTCTGTGCTGATATGATGCGTTCACTACGGCGCTGCTGAAACAACAGCTCTGACAGAAGAGGAACTACTTTACATCGCAAGTTTATTATTATACATCATCATTTCTACTGAAACTCAATCACTGGGACTTGTACAGTCAGCATGCCGTACCATCTAACTTATGATAAACCGTTGTTTATATATTATTCGTGTAACATTTATGGATGACGTCGCCATCCAAGGTTCCTCTTCGAGAAAGTCTTTAAGATGAAACTCTTTCTAAGATGACACGCTTGTTTTTGTCTTGTTAAGGGAAAAAAAAGTTAAGGGACTGTTTATATTTGTAAAAGAACTAATTTGTCTTGTGATTTCACGATAACATTTAATCGGTTCAAAGGCTTGACGTGTCGTTCAACAGCAGTAAATATTGGAATCGTTCACACACTCCTGTCGTACAAGTGGAATAAAACAAATTCCAAAGTGTTTTATTTCCAATATTGGATCAACTTATTATAAAGACATGCTGTTTTTATCAGCACCCTGCAGGAGGGTGAGGTCACGCCGGGTAAAGTGAGGGTTTTAAATGAAGAGATTATATAAACAGTACAAAGTGGTTGATGTTAATGAGAATTAGATCAGTTAGGAAACTGTGCCATCTGCTGAAGCATCAAGACAAAACTGCAGTTTGAGTAGCAATATGCAGAAACTACAAAAATGAAGGTGTGATGAACAGGGTTGCCGACTCCACCGTAATATATTCCGTACACAGATATGAACCCGGCGCTCCAGCAAGGGTGTAAGTTTTTTTTTTTTTTTTTCTATTTACAGGACTAAACTTGGTCATTCATGCATGTTATTCCCACCAACTCTAAATGATTGATATTCCTTAAATAATTCCATGAGGCCACAGCCAACTCCTCGAGTCTCAAGGCCAGTCTTTGAGGGTTGGCAACCCTAAAGAAAAAGCATTAGCGAGACCAACCCACACACAGGAAGCACGGCTTGCTGGGAAATGTGGTTTGCTGACATCGATGCCGCAGCGCCTGTGAAGAAAGGAAGCGCGAGTAACACCGGTATTAAATCTCGTTAGGTAAGCCATGGTGGGTCTGGGGAGGCCGTCGTTCCCGCGGCACGTCCACCCTGAGGAAGAAATCCGTCATGTCCCACCACATCAAAGGAGAGTGTGTGTGTGATCTATCGCCAGCTCCCAGTCTTGATGGGGGGTAGTGGGAGGGACGAGCTCGACCTCTGAACTACTGTGAGCGTCCTACACGATCTTGTACTCAAACAGCGATTTAACAATTACAGGAAAGCTTAAAGAATTTGTCCATCGTGTCCGGGTCGTGGGGGAACAGGTACGAGAAAACACGACCTTCGAAAGACCAACCGAAGTCTGTTATTGTAGACTTTCCCAAAAAAGACTTTGTGCTCCCAAGCAGTTTTCTGTATTGTGTACAAACACGTATATCCACATCTTTACTACTAAAGTGCAAACCTGGTTTAATTTACATTTAGGCATTTGGCAGACTCTCTTATCCGGAGCGACTTACAGAAGTGCTTTGTAGTTTCCATCATGGGATAAATCCTTACACTGGGTCATTAACTAAGTGCCATCACTCTTTTATTTAATTTTTTTATAATAATTCACCCACATTTCCTTCTCAGATTCCTGATTTCCTTCAGCTCCTGTGAACAGCCACAGGTTTCAAAAAGACATCCCCTTCCAAAACGATTGCAAGTCTTAACACAAACCTGCCACCACTGAAGCCGAGACACAATTTTCTGGCATCGTTCCAGCGGTAAGGTGTTCACTAATTGATGGATTACAGACCAGTCTTGTAAGTTCGTCTCCGCACAGACCCTCCAAGGCATGAAAATGATGAAATGCAGCACCGGGTTGCTTCCCCTCTGCCTTCATATTCTTCCCCTCACCGCCTTTTGGCTTATAAAGAAACATGAACCGTCGCACATGCAGTCACTTTAAATAACCCAAAACGGAACAGTAAAACCTCCCGCCCGCCGTCCGCTCCCCAACACGCCGCAAAAGGAACAGGAACTCAGCATGCTGCCAAACAAAACCCGACCTCACACCATCCTGATTCCTCTCTTTTCCCCCCTCATCCTTTCCTTTCTGGAGCCTTTACCTAATGAACTTTTCCCAATCCAAAAATAGTAATTAAGGAAATGCTCAAAATTACAGCGTGAATTCTTAAATAAACACAGTGATGGAAAAATTCACTAACGACCCGTGTGTAGATCTCAGATAACTTCTGATGAATTCAGGATATCAGAGAAGCTCGATGTCACGAGCGACATGCGCGGACTGCATGGGCCATCACCGCTGCTAAGCTAATAGCAGCACGGGTCACTGCTGCCAGCCTGAGGGAGCGTTTAAATCTCACCGCCGACGTCTTCCTTACCAAACCCACAGCCAGGTAGCATCGGGAAAAAAGAGAGAGAGAGAAAGAAAAAGGAATCTGCTGAGCGATGGAAAATCCACCGACCCGTGACTGGGTGTGTGTCTTGCACTGGAATGTCATGGCCAATGGAAATCGGTCCAAACTTTAGGGAATGAAGGGAGAGAGGAGAGGAAGGAGAGGAGGAGGGGTTGACTGGTGCCTTTGATCTTGGAGAAAACTGATCCCAGGCTCGAGATACAGTGTTGATGTATGTGAGCTTGTGAGAGAAAGAGGAAAAGGCACAGGGTCGTTTGTGTTGCTGAGCGTACTGGATGCAGAGACGTGTCTGACATTAATTATTGAGCCTAATTATTATTATTATTATTATTGTTAATTATTATATTTTTTCACAGCAAGACTACAAAATGAATAGTAAATGAGACATCCTATACACAGCACAGTCAATAGTGTGTGCTCCATCCTTCCTTCATTCCGATATTTATCTAAACAAACGTGACGTAGACGTGCTCTCTCGATCGTCACTGCCGAACTTCTACAATACTAACAGCATCCGTGCATTCGCTGTGTATCAGCACACGCAGGCTAAAGCTGTGTGAACAATGCCAGAGACGAGCTCGAATGTTAGCCCGCGGCGAGCGCCTGTCCCCGGCACGGGGCCACTGCCAGACTGTTCTCCGTACAAAAACCTCCAAACAGGATTAGAGTGGACAGCTGCCTGCATGTCCTGCATCTTTTTTTTGCAAACATTAAAGGTTTGCAATGAGACTGAGAGGGAGCAGCACGAGAGAGAGAGAGAGAGAGAGAGAGAGAGAGAGAGAGAGACTTAACTATAAATTCTGTACCAGATCAAACTATATTTACTTTCCTCATAACTGTAAACCGTGTACCCATTTAAAGACAACACCAATTATACATGCAGCATGCTAGCAGCCAGAGTGCTACAAGGAGTATTTCCCCTATAAACCACAGATATCACAACATGGTTGCCAGGTTCTCAGTCAGAACGAAACCTCAGCACTGAATCCATCACAAAGAAATTTTAAATAAACAACATTCTCAAAATGATAAAAATGTAAAAATGTAGGGATTGTAGCTCTGATTAGTGAAGAACAGAAGTAGCAGAACCCACCGTTCTGGGCATGGGAGGCGAGAGCGAGCCGTTGTTCATGTAGGGTTCGTTGTTCATGTTGGTCATCATGATGTAACTTGGGTAACCAGAGTAAGCGTGGCCTTTACTGTACAGATCCTGGAGCTTTCCTGTAAATAAATAAATAAATAAATAAAAAAAGGGGGAAAAAAAAAACAGGGAGGTTATTTTGCTTATTCAAATAGAAGAGCTTCAGAAAGAAACAAAACAACAAAAGCATTTTAAACTGGACTAAATGTGTCTCTGATATACAGGGAAAATGTAGAGGACGATGTTAAGGAAAAACTTAACCTTTCATGAATTGTGCACAATACAATATTGATAAAAACATTTGTTTTATTATTCAAACTCAAAGAATTAAGGTTTTCAGGAAGTAAAAATAAATAACATAGATCTCAATGTTCACTACTCGGGAAACAATCAAAAATTTTATGTAGCGCAAGATAAAATCAATGAACTACAAATTTCTTATTTTTACGTCATGAATGCTGCATAAGAAAAAAAGATAAATAATAATATTTTTGGACAAATAAAATAGCAACATCATCATAACTGCCTGCCATAACATTGAAATTAAATTTAGGATTAAATCTAAAAATGTGATGATCTTTCAGTTCTGCAAAGAACTTTTTCTTATTTGTTAAAAAAAATAAAAAATAATAATAATAAAGTCCTTCTTTTAAAATCCTGATGAATTGTCTGTTCCTTCATCTGCTGCAGAGCACAGCCCTGTCTTTTAGCAGCACAATAGAGGCTCACTGTTGCCAATTAGCAACAATTAACACACAGTATCTCACACACACGAAGTATCAAAACACAGGCGACCCCCGACTGTTTACGGAGGTCCTCAAAGTGCTCGGGTATTTGTGTCAGTGTGAAAGAGAGACAGAAAGTGTTTGGATCAGGGGGTTCTCGCTTCTAAAGGAAGAGGAGACAGAAAGACAGCCTCCTGCATGTGGGGAAGGAGGGGGGGGGCGATGGGGTGTGAGCGAGACCGATTCGGGGGTGGTGGGGTGGTGTGTGTTCTCGGTTTAAAGGAGGAGAAGGGGGGGGGGGGGCATCTGCTGCTATTCACAACGACCCGAGAACAAAAAGGGCTACAAGCCCCACCATTGTGAAGTCCGACACTTGGGCGTTAGATTGACGAGCAATCAGTGGAGATCAAATGAACTCTGCAGCAACACGTCCCTGATGGGTTGTGCTGGAGTGTGTGGTGTGTGTGTGTGTGTGTGCCGAGGCCAGAGTGTCAGTGGGAGTCCTCTAGACCACCACATTGACACGTGCCGAGCGCCGTCAGCACTAAATCTGCTGCTCGTCTTATTGAACGGCTTGTCAAAAGCAAATCAGAGTTAAAATGACATAATAAAAATTAGTTAATAAAAGTGATTTTACTTTGGGACTGCAAATATGATTAAAAAAAATCTTATTTAAAAATTCTTATGCACAATAACCTTTAAATGCTTTGCAAATGTGTTCATGTATAAATTTAAAGGTTTTTCACGACACAGAACTGAAGCAGGAAAGCAACCCTAGACCTTATATAGTAAAAAAAAATATAAAAATTAATTTAAACTACTGTTTAAAACAAGAAACATTCTTCTGCACTTTCAGATACAAGTAAATTTTGTAGTATGTGGGGACAAAAAGCAATTAAAAGAAAAAAAGGCAGGGCATCACTTACCATCATCTGGATGTTCTCTGTGTTTTTCATGATAGGAGTCTGGGGTTATTTGTGACTGTCTAGCAGACTGTTAGAGAAAACAAAAGAGAATGAAAATGTATTATTAATAATAATAATAATAATAATAATAATAATGTCATGCTGCACATATTAGCACAAAACAGTAATGAAGAAAAAGAAACAAAGCTTTTAATCTCCAGTAGGTTAAACTGATTTTTCCCAACAGGTTCTTTTGAGAAAATTTATGATGATTATTTAATTTACAATAATTATCTTTTGCTTATAAACAGTCCAAATCAGTACCTTGTATTTGTTGTTAGAAAACAAAACTGTGGAAAATTTTTTTTAATTATAATTATTTATATATATTTTAATCTACACACGCACACAGACACAACCATTTGGAAGCAGTTAGTTATCGAGGGAGGAAACAGAGCACAGAGTCAAAGATGTGCAATAAATATCTAATTAACATTAAGCTCAGTTTGATTCTTCCTCGTGTCACTTCCTAACCCTGAAATGTTGTGAATGTCAGGAGGGAAGCTTTTTATTACCATCGGCAAATCAAGACCATCCTGCAAACATGGCACGCTCCATCCACGTTGTGTCAAATGTTTTATAGTTCGTGATAAAAACAGTCTCAGACATCTGGAATTGCACAAATTATATTGTAGACATTTTGTTTCAAATGTTAAAGAAACAATTGTCTTTAAAATATTATCATAATCAGCACTATGTGCATTGAAATATAGTATTTTCTCCAGAAAGGGAAGAAAGGACTAAAACGGGATGCAACAAAGCCAGATCATTTGCATCCATGGATCCTTGATAAAGATGGAAGAAAATTTAACAACCAATACACACACACACACACAAATATACACACACACACACAAAAGTGGAAGGAAGCAAAAACATGTCCATGGATTTTACATAAAAAGATCTTTTTCAAAAGGTTAATTTGAGGCCAAAAAATAGAATAAATGAAATTAAAATAAAAAAAATGCAACTGAGAGGACAGTACGCGGTGATGATGGTGAAGAGGAGGAGGTGGTGGTATGTCTCTGCAAAGAATATTTTCAAAAATGTTTAAGGATGCATATCCAACAGCACGGTAGATTAAATTTAATATGAAAACATTAATTAAACATTAACATAATTTTCACTACAAATGCATTATTATTATTATTATTATTATTATTACATTTAGCACTGTTTAAAGATAGACAATTTTTATATATGTTTTTTTTTCTTCATTTCATTATTTTACTGCGTATATATAAAATGGAGGTGTGATTAAATCAAAAATAAATGCACAGAATTTGTACAATTTCAACATCACATATCCAGTAATATGAATATTATCACTTTTTTTGCACGACCTGAAACTCAGCAGCAAATTGGCACCAGGTGCATTTATAAAAGAAAGAAAGAAAAAAAACAGATGGAGTTTTTGCAGCAGGAAAAGACAAACTGTTGCGACATTATAATGAGAGTAATATTTTCAAACTAATCTGTTTGTTTCTACTAGAGAGATGTGTGTTTACACTGCACATGCTACAGCTGATGATGGAGGAAGTCAGGACAGAAGGGAAGAGCAGGACAGGTTAGAGAGAGCAGTAGGGGACATGGAGATGTAAGAGTCGGGTGGGTTCTTTTTTTTTTTGGGGGGGGGGGCGTTAAAAATCTGGACACTCACGTCGTGGCTGTTGCTGTTGGGACTCGTTTCACTTTCATTGACCAGAGAGGACTTGAGCTCGGCCAGGTCTCCCTCCTCCTCGGAGTTGGTGATCTCGGCGAAGCTCTGCTCTTTCTGCGGGTCTCCCTCGTCTTTGAACGGGATCATCTCATCCGTGGCGCAGAGCTCCGGGTCTCCCGCGCCTCCTCCACCCGCCAGCTGCGGCATGGTTCTGTCTCTCACTGTCTCTCACCGTCTCTGTGTCTCACTGTCTCTCCTGGAGAACTTTCTGCAGCAGGAAATCCTTCTCAGAGCAAAATAATAATAAAAAAAAAAAACTTTTCACCCCACTCTCTCTGTGTTTCTCTCCAAACTGCACACACACACACACACACTCCTGAACTTCACTACTTTGACACTCCGGAGTGAAATTAAAACCCGTGCGTAAACAAAACACTTCTTTCTGAATGAACTCCTCCCTCACCAGGCGACTCCGCAGCGCATGTAGTTCCTCCTGATTATTATTTTTTTTGTCCTTTTCAAGGTAAAAAAACAAACAAACAAACACACAGTCAGACAGTCTGAGAGTGAGTGAGACACACACACACCGCTCGCCGAATAAACGCGCTGCTCTCCAAACGCAAACTTCGGATTCTTCTTCTTCTTTCTGCTGCTGCTGTGTTTAAATGTTCAGAAACATCCCGAAGCCCGTCACAGATCTGCTTTTACTCTCATATATTCATAAACATATGTGTGTTTTTTTTCTTTCTTCCTTCCTTTAAAACAACACTCGCTCACACACTCGTGCGCACAGAGAGACTCACACACACACACTGCGCGAGCGGAGCCGCGGTGCGCATGCAGAGATTTGGAGCGTGCGTGCGTGTGTGTGCGTGCGTGCGTGTTCGTAACGTAGCAACGCCTCCCTCTCTCTCTCTCTCTCTCTCTCCTCCCCCTTTTCCCCTTCCAGCTCCCGCACGGACTGTGAAGATAGAGATGAAAGAGACGCCGCCGCTCTGATTGACACTCAGGTGGGAGGAGGGAGGGGAAGGGAAGGAAGGAGGGAGAGTTTATACATCTCTTAACGCCAAATGGACAGGAAAGAGAGAGAGAGAGAGAGAGAGAGAGAGAGCTTAAGGCTTAGAACCTGTACACCAATGTGCACTTGTTTGTGATTTACAACATCAACAAAAAAATAATAATAATAATCTTTAATAATTCTTACACCATATAGGAATCAAACCTGTGTGGGGTGTACCTATTATTTTGGACTATTAAGGTTTTGTGCATGAATTATAAAACGCACATCCACACATGCACGTTCTCTTTTATTACTTAAAATCGCATGGTGTTTTTTTTTTTGTTTTGTTTTTATTAATGAATACATTTATGAATGTATAAATGTATTTATTTTTAAATTAATATAATAATAATAATATATAATAATAATATATAATAATAATATTTTAAATTATTATTATATTTTAAATATAATAATAATACATTTTAAGTATTACAATTACAGTAATACATTTTAAGGATTCAAGTGCTGATGTTGACCCTGACGTGTAAAACTATCTAAAATTTACCAGGAAAAATAGATTCATGTGTCAACTGTATAACCAAGAAGAATAGAATAACACTAGGCACAGACTATGACAGCATGACAGTTTTAGCCAGAAACTTAAAATCGAGAATCCTGGTAGATTTTAATTTCTATAAGAACGCTGTTCATGACAGTGTGGTGTTGTGACGAGGCTTTATGTTCAGTTATGAAGGATGAACTTGTTTTTACACACAATCTTAATTAGGAGAACCACCACAACCATGCTCTTTTTATTTTTAGTTATTTAAAAATGTATTTATTTATCTATTTAAATGTGTACATTTTATTACATTTTCTAAAGACTATTTTACTAACCTATTTATTAAGGCGCATCAATTTGATTGTTTAATGTGTCTGGTACAACTAAAGGATTATAAAAGTCAAATTATCTAGAAATGAAGTCTTTGATTATGCACTGTTAATTAATTTCTGTGGTTAGAAATGTAGAAATTATTTTTAAATGAATATAATATGTACATACATTGTGTGTGGCGTTTGCATGTTCTCCCCATGCTTAGTGGGTTTCCTCTGGGACTCCGGTTTCTTCCCAAAGTCCAAAGACATGCAGATTACGTTTATTGGTGTTCCCAAATTGCCCAAAGTGTGTGTGTGTGTGTGTGTGTGTGTGCGTGTTTGCTTGTGTGCCCAGCAATGGATTGGCACCCCGTCCAGGGTTTACCCCGCCTACTGCCTCTGTCCCCTGTACAGAATGAGCAAGGTAGAAAAAGAGTAAGTCAGTGAGCGAGTGTATACTGAGTTATATACACTAAATTTTGGACTTTGTGTTAAACATTTTGAAAACCAACATGCTGCATTGCTACAGTGACAAAATCTTCAGAGACACACAATTCAGTCATTTATGTTACATTCCAGTGATGATCTCAAATGATCTGAAAATTATTTACAGTTTATAATGTTCTAAAGATGTTGTAATTTCTCCTCAGTTTATTAGCACTTGATACCTACCACAGTTGATCAGTGTTCTTAGACAGGAAGAAGTTTTGCCATTACTCCTTATATGAGGATCGTACACCCAAGGATATGCACACAGCATAGCTGGGAGAAAATGTGATGTCCTTAGATGTGGACATTGTGGTCTCATGAATTGAAATGGACTGTCCACAAGTGCACACACTGTGCACAAAATGGTTAATTAAAAATACATAAGGCCTAGTCTTTGCATTCTCTACAAACCCTATATGTCAATTAGGGTTTGTCACAAGTTGTGGGATGTCACAAGTTTACCATATGTTCACACCTTCTGATTTCTGAAGTATCTACCTACTCTGTCTGCAAGGAAATAACGTGTGGTTATGAGGGAGGTGTAAACCTCACGGGTGCAGATAATACAAATCAATTTCGATTCTTAGACAATGACACTGAATCTGCTGCCATGATCCATTTTGATTAGATTTAATAAGAAGTATCAACATTTGTTCATAATTTACCATAGATGTACTGTAACTGTGTGAACACCAATGATAAAGGAACAGTTATCGAATAAAAGCAGTTCTAAGCAAATATATTTTTATTCCTATTAAGTTATTTAGTTTACTTTTTAAAAGTAATTTATGATCATTGGCATTTAAACAATGATGCATTTATCCAAATAATTAGATCATTACACACATCACTTGTATATGAATGTACACTTTTAGCCTGCTACTTTTAGCCTGATTTAAAATAACAACCACAACAAAAATTGAAGGCTACTTGCTACATTATTTGGGCATGATGTAGGATATACGTTTTGTAGCAATCCTCAACACACTTTCTGGAAATCTACTGCTTTCCTCCAAAAGGTAGATCTATTTGAAATTAAAGCACAAATCTGAAGCAGCACCCAGTTCTCCTCAAACTGAAAGGTCCTTAAGGTCTCATTATGACTCATAACTTCATGACTAGCTTAAGTAGGTGTGTCGAATATCTGAACTCCACCAGCCCTACAGTATACCACCTCCTACAGATTCAGCCATTAAACTAAAAACTAGCTGTAATTAATATTTAGCCTAGTCAGGAATCTCAAAAAGTGCTTTATAATGATGTATCTTTTACTTGAAAAGATAAATGTATGATACTTTTACAATAAAGGCTAATCGAAGATACAACACTACAGATGTTTTTTTTTTTTTTTTTTAAACCTGCTTAAAGGTGCAGGTAATTATTTTTAATAATTTGTAGGCAGAAATCATTACTGTACCATGTAAAACAAATGTATTATCATTATGAAAATGCTCAGTATATTGGAATCAAAGGTTACAAATAAATAAAAAAAAACCTACTAGGTCATACGTACAGGGCATGTTTGTAATTTAATAACATGTTTTACCTTATTGCATTATTGTTGCAACCATTAATTAGTTTAGTTCTGTCATTTTTATTGTGAATTTGAGCTTTGTTTCTATTTATTCATGTATGACTGTGATAACCACATGAAGGAGTTGACAGTAGAGAGAGGGAGAGAAAATGCATATTTAAAACAAAATGCATGAAATATTCTAATCTTTCAGTGCAGTTAAGCAGTTAGAAAAGATTAGCAAAGGCTGGCTGGAGTTGTTCAATTAGTCACACTGTGTAAAGATCTGCTTCTATAGGTGGAGCTGAAGGGCGTGCATAATTAGCAGAAAATGACTCACTCTGAGTTAATGGAGGCTTTTGTCTTCCTGAGCAAAAATAGTGTCTCCTTAATGAGGGAGCTGTGAGAGGGAATCTGGGAATATTTGGTCATTTTTTTTTATTTAAATGTTTGCTATTTTAATTCGGGGATTTGAATTTTAATGACAGTTGGCTGATAATAATAATAATAATAATGATGATGCTGATCCTTAAATTTAAGTCATATGGATGAAGATAATTCGGTAGAAATCAATGCTGTCCACATGGATAATTTATTTTGTTAATAAAAAAATATACTGTATTAACCACTTAAAAACTTTAAAGCAGAGAGAGAGAGAGAGAGAGAGAGCAGCTTTATGAAATGTCTTGTCTTAGAGTCATTTATTATTATGCAGCTCTAAGGTTAATTATAGGCTTTAATTTGAAACAGTGATGCAGGAAATCATCCACAGAAAATGTAGGGAAAATAAATAATGATCGGATAGAAATTGCTTAAATCGCATTTAAACGAAACTCAAACACACACACACACACACTCACACACACTCCCTTTTCCCAACATACAAATCTCTCTCTCTCTCCCTTTAAATCGGAAATGTACCGAGAAGCCAAATAAAAACAAGCAGGGAGGAAATGATAAAAACACACACACACACACACACACACACAGGGTGGGAGGGAGGGAGAGCGGCGCCTCTGACACATCGCGTGAGAGTGAGCCTGGGCCCTGCGAGGCGTCTTCTTATAAAGAGCGTGGGAGGGGTTAATGGGCGGGGCCACGACTTGCTTTGATCTTCTGGCGGCGGCTTCTTTCATCCCCCGCGTTCCCACCCCCCTCGCTCTTCCTCGCGCGCGCTCCTTTCCCTTTGTATGACTAAATTTGGTAATGAGCATGGAGGCGCGCCAGCACTACCACGTGCGCGCTCATCCCAGCTGAGTGTGTGTGTGTGTGTGTGAGAGAGAGAGAGAGGGAGAGCGGGTGGGGGGAGAGGGTTCTCTTCCGGGTAAGGGGGGTGGGTGTGGGGTGG